>OY992878.1:128480180-128850569 GCA_963921405.1 Cepaea hortensis | reverse complement strand
AACACACCATTTAACCCCTTGCACCCTCAGTCTACATTCTACCAACATTACATTTATAGGATTCCTTTGATTCTTAGTTTACTGTCACGTTTTCCTCTGTGCTTTCGTGACTAAGACTGACATCTCCATGATATACCCTCAATTGTGTTTAGGGCCCGCCATTGTTTTTGGCATTCCTACCTCAACCTTTTCTTACCTAACATCTGCCTATTACTTCTGTGACCCAGTTACCCTTGCTAGAATTAGACAATTCTTAACTAGTTCGTTCACCCCAGATTTTCGTACACCCATGCACTTTACAAACAGCATAGTGTTTTGAAATCAGAAATACTGTGGATATACTAAACGTCACAAACGTCACTGTCTCGCGGAAAGAACGATAATGAAGGCATGATGTCTGGAAGAAGAGGCAGAGGTCAACCAAATCGACGATGGGACAAGACATAGCAGACATCGGCGATATGAGAGTGCGTGAGGCGGGAGAACTGGCAATGGGTCGAGACACTTGACGAAGGGCCGTGATGAGAGCCACCTTCTACAAACCATCTACCTCACGATAATGATGATTTCATAGATATGTCAATGTGCATGTATTAGGCAGTCACGCGTACATTTAGATCTACAGCCCATATATTGTTTCAGGGAGGAAGAGTAACAGGAGAGTCCATTTTCAATCCCTGTTTGAGAAGTCTCCAGTCTAGTTAAAGATCGAAACATTTCTACGAGAATACAAGATTGCAAGGATGCGAACTGGTATCTTCATCTCATAATATCACGACCTAGTATTTAAACATAACAATAAATAAAACTAAGTAACTAACTAACTAACTAACTAACTAACTAACTAAATAACTAACTAACTAACTAACTCTCTCTCTCTCTCTCTCTCTCTCTCTCTCTCTCTCTCTCTCTCTCTCTCTCTCTGTGTGTGTGTGTGTGTGTTAATGAAGTTAGTATACGCCACAGGGTTAACTTTTCCTGCATATGTGACCGCTTTATGTTGTTTTAATTACTTGTCCCTTTGATTGCTGATTTCTTATACATACAAACGCATTTGGATGTCACTATCTTATTGTCGGTCGTTCATAAAACATGGGCAAACTACTGAACATAAAATTTGTCTGATAAATCACAAACAATCAAAACATGGGGTTGATTACGAGTCATGTAAATGACATGCAACTCTCTTCTTTCTTTCTTTTTTTTTTTTATTGATCTCTGACACGGGTATACACAACAAAGTAGCCACACGCGCATAATGCAACAATCCTACATAAACTAATTGCATAACTGCTACTGTCGATAAGACAGAACTAGTATTACCCTACCTTTAGACTTGAAGCCAGCTGTCGTAAGTAGAATATGTTCAAATCCTCAAGGATAAAACTGCTGGTTCCGTTCAGAGAACCTCCTGATTCCTCCGGCATTTTCGTTGATTTTCCTGGATCAGAATTCTTCCTTCCCAAGAACTTATACATTTCCACATTACACGCGATAAACAATGTTCTTGTTTATGTTTTCTTAAATCCAGTACTCCATATGTAAAGTGCAATATATATAATTAATGTGCGCTCGGGCGTATTGGGTACTGCTCGATGCATTACCTCACACAGCGCTTAAGTGTACATGTACTTGGAAAACGCGGACAAAAGAATATGCGTGCCACGTGAAAATATCGCTTCTTTCTTAAGTGTCATGCATGGAGAACGTTCTTCATACAGCAATAAAAATCCTGGCGCATATGAGGCTTCGTTTGTTTCTATACGCTAACTCACTGCTAGTGAATACACCTGTAATTAAGAATTCTCAGGGAGTTAGGAACATTTCAAAAAGAGTAAAGGCATGAGTTGTTTAGCCCGCTCGTTTAAATGACGCAAATTGGCAAACGTCGCAATTTCTTCTTCTTCTTCTTCTTCTTCTTCTTCTTCTTCTTCTTCTTCTTCTTCTTCTTCTTCTTCTTCTTCTTCTTCTTCTTCTTCTTCTTCTACAGGTGCCTGGTATAGAGCAGACATCCGTCATCATGATTCCCCACTCTGTTGTCTTATAGTTGGATTAAATTCGTGCTTCTTTTTCGTTCGCTCGGTTTGAACTCTAGCGTAGTCTATAAACTTGCTACTACTTTTAGTGCACTGGACTGATTTATGCGCGTAGATTAGTTTTCCCTGTTAGTAGTATCCCTCGCCATCAGGCGAATCCACTTCGACTTCTGAGGCATTTGTAATTTACGTCCCCAAGTCATGGACAACATTTTAGTTGACATTATTATTTGTTGTCTAACAATTTCAGCTTTCCACATAATCTTTCTCTGTCTTCCTCTACCCTCCTTACTTTCTCTGTGTTCCTCTGCCATCCTTACCTACTTTCTCTGTCTTCCTCTGCCCTCCTTACTTTCGCTGCGTACCTTACCTACTTTCTCTGTCTTCCTTACCTACTTTCTCTGTCTTCCTCTGCCCTACATACTTTCTCTGTCTTCCTCTGCCTCCCTTACCTACTTTCTCTGTCTTACTCTGCCTTCCTTAACTACTTTCTCTGTCTTCCTCTGCCCTACATACTTTCTCTGTCTTCCTCTGCTTTCCTTACCTACTTTCTCTGTCTTCCTTACCTACTTTCTCTGCCTTCCTTACATACTTTCTCTGTCTTCCTTACCTACTTTCTCTGTCTTCCTCTGCCTTCCTCACCTACTTTCTCTGTCTTCCTCTGCCTTCCTTACCTACTTTCTCTGTCTTCCTCTGCCTTATTTACCTACTTTATCTGTCTTCCTCTGCCTCCCTTACCTACTTTATATGTCTTCCTCTGCCTTCTTTACTTTCTATGTCTTACTCTGCCTTCCTTACTTTCTCTGTCTTCCTTACCTACTTTCTCTGTCTTCCTCTGCCTTCCTTACCTACTTTCTATGTCTTCCTCTGCCTTCTTTACTTTCTATGTCTTACTCTGCCTTCCTTACTTTCTCTGTCTTCCTTATCTACTTTCTCTGTCTTCCTCTGCCTTCCTTACCTACTTTTTGTCTTCCTCTGCGTTCCTTACCTACTTTCTCTGTCTTCTTCTGCCTTCTTTACTTTCTATGTCTTACTCTGCCTTTCTTACTTTCTCTGTCTCACTCTTCCCTTCATTACTTTCTCTGTCTTCCTCAATATTCCTTACTTTCTCTGTCTATCTCTGACTTGTTTATCTAGTATTTTCCCGCACAAGGCTAGTTTCCCTATTTCTCCTCCTCAATTGGCAAGCGACAAATTTTAATTTGTCTTTTCCTTATGGTTTTAGAGAGTGATTTATAACACCCTCAACTCTTCTTCTTTGACAATGATACATTTATGGCTAATTTCTCTATTACACAACAAACCAGCTGAACGAGGAAGTCAATGAAAAACCACCACAACATGTTTCGAAGAATAAGTTTATGAGAGTGTCACAAGTCTGGAATGGCGGAATGGCTTGTTCGTAGTCTTCAACACTGAACTGAATAATACATCTCAACATATGATAACTCAACTTAGATCTATGGGTATTTAGATCAATGCTCGTGTCTGAGTGCGCCATGAAGACGTGGGACAGGAAGTGCCAAAGACTTACTACAGTCGACGTTCGATACGCAGACGGCACTGGATGATGATGAACAGCAGAATCAAGTGTCGCAATGACGTGTTGGTTAGCACGCTCTGCTTTCTTGTCAACACAAAGGTCTCTAATTCAATTCCCAGGAGTGCAGAATTTTTCCGACAGGTACAGCAATGGGAATGATTCAGTCTCGTGAAATGAAAATAGGAACACTTTCAGAATTCTCTGGAAATATTCTAGGAATGAAAGATCCTAAAAATGGAATTGGTCATGCTAGCGTATTCCGTTAGCTAATATACGTGCAAGAATGCAACTTTCCTGTGGCAACACAAGGATGTGAGTCATGAGGTTTCCAAATTGCTTTACATATTAAGTGCCAAACAAAGCGTAGGTTTGGACAAACACAATAGATGGCGGAAAATGGGAAGTGTGTGTGGGGAGGAGGGAGGGGGGGGGGGGTCACAGTTTTGATTTAAAACAGTGGTTTTCAACCTTTTTTGGCCCGTGTACCTCTTCACCATATGTTCAGAATGTCATTCCCCCACCCTCCATCCTCTTTCGTATTTCCTCCTTATAGTCCCCCCCCCCCCTTTTTTTTTTGCACAGTATACGAGGGGAAATTACCAACCTATTCAGAACCATAGATTTAAAAGTTGTTAATAAGGCAGCAGACATGTTGTATTATATATCAAATTAATGGGGGCTGCAGAAGGAAAACTACTGTATATAAGCCCGAGGCATATACAAGAAGTCGTTTAAGCGAATTAATCATCCCATGGCAATTAATCAGGTAAGAAGAAATTCGGGACTTGTGAACGTAAGTCTTTCATAACAGTTTTTAAAATACGAGGAACAGGAAAATGTTAACATTCTCCAAGATCTAAACATCGAAGAGAACTTGATCATAAACAGCATCGTTTCTCCGAAATTGAAGTACTTTGCCATATTAAAGTCACCAAATATAGTGTTGGAACTCAGCGTTGCTGAAGAAGAAGAAGCAAGGGTCGACATGCACGAAGAAGTACACAGTACATCAAGTTCACATTGGGTTTGAAAATACACGAAGCAGGGAACTGGTAACTGATAGATTATCTTTTCGGCGGGTCTGACGGGGTACGTAACATCACTAACATTCGATATGATGATGATACAGTATTGATTTCAGACAATGAACATGATCTGTGACATTTTTAGGTGGGGTTATTGTATACAGTGAACAGTTAGGGTTAGAACTAAATTGTAAGAAGATGGAGATTATGGTCGTCTCTAAGAAGAAAGAAAGAATGCAGCCAGGTCCTAGTTAGATATGACTGAGCTACTGTATGACTAGCGTTGAATGTTGGGCGACGCTTACCAACACCCCACATTGTGCCAACGGCTTCGGGCGGAGGAGCGCAATTGGGAGGGTACAAGCCTTGTCCTAGTGAGAGGAAATGCAACCTAAAGACTGAATGTCATGGCAGGGCAGACCAAGCCCTAAGCCTTAGTTGGCAAATGGTCTCGGATCGAAGCTCCGACAGACGGACAGTTAGAGCATTGCTTTGCGGATCCGGCAGCTTCTGCAGCTTGTCTTGTTCCAGACGTAAATATGTTACCTTTCCTCTGGAGTACACTAGACAGGCCGAGATAGGGATCATGCGGCATGGGCAACGCATAGTCTCTAACTTCATCCCAGGCTTTGTGTTATGGAGAGGTATAACTCCATTTTACAAACTATCGTCTGTCAAGACGGAAAGGTGCCAGTCAGTCAAGAAGAAAGAAATACAACAATGTAATATAAGGGTGAATAAGAATATTATTAACCAAGTGAATCGACATCATTATCTCGGAGCAATCATAACATCTGATGGGAGATGTCTTGAAGAGATTAGAAAAAGAGTCACCAAGGCGAAGGTAGCCTTCAGCAAGATGGAAAACATACTGACCCAAAAAAAACCAAAAAAAAACAATGTCAGTTGCAACGAGAAAAAGAGTGTTTAAGCGCTGCATAGCACCTGTACTTTTGTATGGATGTAAAGAGTGGACGATGAGCAGACAAGCTGAAAAACATCTAATGGCTGTGGAAATGTGGTTTCTGAGGAAAATGCAAAGAGTACAATGGGCAGACAGAAAAACCAATGAGGAAATACTACAAGAGACAAATGAAAGCCGCAAACTGATTAGAGAAATTTAGACGTAAACAGTCACATTCTTTATGACCACGTTATGAGATGCAGTAAACTAGAGAACTTGTGACAACTGACAAGATAGAGGATAAAGAACAATGGGAAGCAGAGAAGGAAATATCTTGATGGCTTGGCCACATGGCATGGTCGAGACAAGAATACAGAGCCGGTCCACGACTTTGGTGATCGTGTAAGATGACGAAACATGACCTCCCATGCTTAATGGCATGGCACATGATGATGATGATGATGATGATGATGATGATGATGATGATGATGATGATGATGATGATGATGATGATGATGATGAGAGCGACGTTCTGCGAAGGACCTGCTACATGATGATCAGTAGATGTTAAAACGTAACACCCCACACCGCACAGAAGTATCTACTAGCTAGTGAATTACATTCTCTGTGTTAGCTTAGACATACATTTTCAACAAGCTCTGGAGTACGCAGTGTAATTCGGCAGACGTGGAAAGGAATGTGCACTGATTGTTCTCGCGCGCTCACACAAAATGCTAATAACGCATATCCTTTGCCTACCGGTCGCTACGTTGGTGAAGCAATACCGTGTTAAAGTAATTACGTTATGTGCCTCAAGAAAATGTTTGGCAAACATTTAACGCCGCGCAAATAGGAACAACGAAACAGTTAGTGAACGTAAACCCTGCGCATTGATGACTACTATCAGCAGAAATAAATGCTTACGCATGCATGCATATTTCTGTGTACATGAATTCTATACATTAACCAACAAGATCCTTAGTAGAGATATGTATTACGTATTGATCTACCAGAAACATTTCCACAGAAAGGATACAAAATATATACCGCATAGACTAGCGCCGCCAAGTCTAAGAACCACACTACTGTGTTAAGTGCTTTCAGAACACTTCGTAGTGGAATCGCAAAGTAGTAATGTTAATATATGAATGTGCGTTGGTTCTTGCCCCTACTCCCGGCAGTGAAAGGAAGAGACCCGTGTCGTTTGGGCATGCAATTATAGTAGTAGGCCTCTTTCAGTCCTGAAGCACTATAGAGTTGTGCCGCTTGGGAGGCACCTGACAGCACCGCTGGTGACTGTATAGTCCAATGCGAGAGTGACAATCTCTGTCACAGTTTCTGCATCTGTAAGACGAGACAGGTCCCGCAGTAAGTGACTGCATTTTATATCTGTGTCGCCTATCCTCAGTTTGTTGGATCAGATTGCGCTCAGAGAGCACCAGTTCCGTTTCGTACATCTCTTCTCCAGGAAACATCTGTCTGCTGCAGCTTTTCCCACTTGTCTTTATCTATGCCGAGGGTTTTCATATCTTGTTTTTCATATCTTGCAATTATATAAGACAGCTAAAAGAGTCAACGATCAGTTTTCAACGCGTCCTCGTAATGAATACATGGTCTTTTGTTGGCAATGCGGGGTTTGCATCACATCCAACCACGTATTAGATTTTGTTATAAATTTCATAAATTCCTAAAAGTATTCTTCCCATCTATTCATTGGTCTTTAAAATCAGTGAGAACTTTCCCATCTCTGCCCACTTGATCCATGATATTCTTCTACTAATTTGTGGTGCTGTTAAGGTCTCTGAGATTTCAACACATTGTACACACAGGTTCGGAATTGAGATACGAGGGTAAGTTAATAAGTAAGTCACAAATGGCTGTAGAAAAATAACTAAATCTGAGAACAACTTGAAACCAGTTTATTTTTATACATACATTGTCCCCTTATTTCTCAACATAATTTCCACCAACATTGATGCACTTATCACATCGTTTTAGCAGTCCTCCCAAACTGGATGCATAGAACTGCGTGTTTGTTTTCATTTGCCTGCCATCCCACAGAACTGTATGACTTACTAATTGATTCGCCCTCGTAACTTTTTTTTACCCAGCTTTACCCACTTTACGCGATAGACATTTGTCAGCTTAAGCACTGAAAATCCACCTTGGTGGGAGACATTTCGAGAATGACGCCGAAGTTGAATGTGAAGTGAAAACGGGGTTTAGAACAACGGAGCACGCAGTTCTATGCAGCCGGTTTGGAAGGACTGAAAAAACGATGGGATAAGTGCATCAATGTTGGAGGAAATTATAGTCAGTCAGTCAGTCAGTCAGTCAGTCAGTCAGTCCGTCTCAGTCAGTCAGTCAGTCCGTCCGTCCGTCCGTCCGTCCGTCAGTCAGTCAGTCAGTCAGTCAGTCAGTCGAGGTTCCAACTTCACGGCAACGGGTCGTCTCCATTATGCTACATTCCTGTGCCAGTGATATCACACAAAATGCTCCCCACTGTCCTATGTGAAAAGTGGAATAGACAGGAGTCTCGGCAATCCAACAGCCCGCACAGGTACACTGTACATAATGCAGCCGCCAGAATCTTCTTGTGCTTCTTCAGCGTTCCGAGCCATTGAGGTTCTTTACTGCAGATACAATCCGTCTCCATTCGTCTCTCTGGTTGACCTTCTCTTGCCTGTCGTTGATTCCAAGTGCTTGTAGGTCTGTATATATATTATCTCTCCACCGTCTTCTTGGTCTACCTCGGGGTCTACGGTCATTTATTTCTTGAGTGTAAGCGAGTTTTGTTTCCCTATTATATTGAATTCTTTCTATATGCCCCAGCCATTGTAGTCTATTAGCCTTCATGATACGAGACAGAAACACGGAGCTGATCCACGACTCTGGTGATCGAGTGAGATGGCAGAACATGACCGCCCACGCTTACCGGCATGGCACATGATGGATGGATACCAGCAATTAGCGCCGCCAGAATTCCAACACATAATTCATCCACAAAAACCACAGTTCATCGGGAGAAGCGGCTGGCCGAGTGGCTAGAACGTCGGACTCTCCTTCGATCCCTCGGTAAGGTGTGGGATTTTTTTCTGTCGGGGGAAAAAAAGAAAATCCTAACCTGCACAGTTCGCGGCGACTGCACTAGCTAGGCGGCCTTAATTCCTCAGGCTCAAAGACCCCTCTGCCATACACCGCAAGGTACTATATTGGCAGTAAATGACAGTTTTAAATGACAGTGTTGTCGGTGGACTCGACAGTCACCAGAAAGGTGGAAATTATGTTGAGAAATAAATGGACAATGTATGTATAAAAATAAACTGGTTTCAAGTTGTTATCATATTGAGTTATTTTTCTACAGCCATTTGTGACTTACTTATTAACGTGCCCTCGTATATATGTACACACCTGGTGGGAGTTTAAATGTCTGTGCACACACGAGGAGGGACGGAGATTCAAATGTCTATATATATATTAATGCGGCGGATATATATATATATATATATATATATATATATATATATATATATATATATATATATATATATATATATATATATATATATATATATATAAGTAGTATATATGTACAAAAGCCGCCGGTTTTGAGGCGCAAAAGCGATTTGCGCCTCAAAGGGCGATAACTCTCCGGATTTTTTTAAAAAGTCAAGGGCGATAACTCGTTTTTAATAGGTGTGGTCCGAGTAGGTTTGGTCTAGTGACACTGGGTACTATAACAACATAAAAATACAAAATAACAAACGAGTCAAGTAAGGTATATGTTTTTATTAAACCATGTATAGACAATACAATGCATATTAAATAAGTAATGGCATAGTCGAGATATTATCATTTTGTGTCTGTCTTTTTATATACAGATAGGACAGAGATGCACGATGTTGCTGATATGTATATACAGAAGAGTCTTGTGTTTTGAAGCCTATATTGATCCCCCCACTTGGTGTTTGGGTGTTGAGTACTTCTAAAAAAGTGTCCTTGTTTAAATGCGTGTTGTGGTTTTTGGTCAGACCTTTGGTACTGATTTTATCATAATCTCCGAAACAATGGTATGTTTTACTACATAACGAGACCATCCCCTCCCCTTCGTATTCTAGTTTGAAAAGCCCGGGGGTTCTCTTTTCATACGCTCTGATAGCCACACAGTCCTGACAGGTACTGGTATTAGGGGTAATTCTATGAACAGGGCAGGTTTCAGACGGGAACCACTGATTATAGACTCTGTCATATTCTTCTCGTAGGTGTGGTCTAACTACTTCAGAGAGTGAGTCGGCACTAAGGGCCAAATATAGAGAGTCAGTGTCCATTTCACAAAGCTGAAAGTCGTCTTTAGAGATAAATTTGTCTAGAAAGTCATAATAAAAAGCTAACATTCTTAATTTGGCATACTGATAAACGAAGAATCCAATCTGTAGAGGTAAATCCCAGACTGTTTTTTTCTTTAGTGTTTCAACTTCGAAGAGATCAGGTGTAATACCAGTCATGGTTTTAAACCTAGGGTTATTGAGTGCTTTGGTCGTGTCTTTTCCCTGGCAGTAGGAGACATCGGTATGTTTGGTTTTATTAGTTAATGTTTTACCGTAAGCGGCATTACCTAGCAATTTCATCGTGTCGGCTGTAATAGACTCGTCTGGATTTTTGTCCCCTTGGCGACGGGCATTAGACACTGTTTCCCCAAATTGTTTAAAACAACTAACCGGTCGATATTCTATTGTCTGGTAGATGTGTGTAACTACCAACCCATGGGCTAGATACCACTTTAAAAGAGGGGTGGCTAATAATATTTTCTTCCCGAAATAACTACTAATCAAAGTCCGTCGTGGGGTACTCAGTAGTTTATTTTTTATGGCGTATTCTTTCATAAACTCCCCAATATCGTCCCTCGACACTTCTGTGTTCTTGAAAATAGGGGGCATTTCGGCAAAGGACTCTTGTAAATCAGTCGGGGTCTCTATATCGCACTCCACCAACCCGAAAAAAGTATCACTTTTTACAGCCTCAATGATCTGGTTTTCACTCAAGGAACCCCAAGGAAGTTGTGACGGTGGAAACTTCTCTTTCAGGAAACACTTGATGATTGTGTTTGATCTCTTTAGTCTCTGCCACTCACACTCCCAAATAACCTTAACTGTCACCCCAACAGTTTTTTCTAGATACGTGTGAATGTCACACGTATTCTGGTGCAGTTCTTCTAGTGGTTTCTTATTGACGGGGTTAATAGTTTCCCCAGCAGTTAGACGGCAAGATGGGTGCCCATGGAACAAACACCCATGGAATTGGTAAGCTGTATTATTCTTTTTATCCCACCCATCTACT
Organism: Cepaea hortensis; assembly: GCA_963921405.1. NCBI lineage: Eukaryota > Metazoa > Mollusca > Gastropoda > Stylommatophora > Helicidae > Cepaea > Cepaea hortensis. The sequence goes on along the minus strand of OY992878.1, from coordinate 128,839,724 downwards.
CGAATGTGTCGATCACCGAGTTGCATCTCATGGCTATTGAATTGGGTTTTTAAATCTATATTTTCATTATGTGACACCCAACTTAACCACTCTTGACTCTGACGTGTGTACTTGTGTAATCTATGGGCTCTAAAACCATCCTCGCGGCTTCTATATATGGGGAAGTCTGTTGGCATATCTTTCATCAGAGACCAAAGGTATAAGGCATTCGCATCAAACCCTTTAATACCTTTTGCAGGCTTATTACCCCTGATATGGGTCTGATTGGCCTCGTGGTAACGATGAAAAATGATACTCGGCCCACCCACTATATTGGCTCGTAACATCTTGTGTACCTTCTCCTCCTTCTTCGAACACAAAACAAAAGAAACATCTTTATTCATGGTGTTGAATAGGTACTGTAGAGTAATACCGGGGACTGAGATGGCCTGCTTACACATGTCTATTTTTAACTCGGCATAAAAGGCTACTTGTTTGTCCAGGGCTTTTAGAAAGGGGGATACGTCTTTGATGTTGTACCAAATTAAAAAGTCCCGTAAGGTTGTCATCTTATTATCGACCCAAGCTTTCTGACAAACTGTGTATTCTGCTTCGGAAATATTACGGTTTTTAAGTCTTGAAAAGAAAGCTGTATGAGGTGGTAACTTTGTTTCTTTTAATTTATTTAAATCTGTTATGAGTTCGTATGGGAAAAACCCTTTTGCCTCTTCAATACCAAACGAGGCCAGATATTGCACGTAACTTACACCCGGGACCAGAAAGTTGGAGACATCAAGGAATTTCAGTCTTTCTGTCGCTATGCACATAAAATTATTATTTCTTTTGACTATAAACTTGAATGGGTTAGCCGCCCGATCAAGGAAATATTGTATCAAATAAGGTTTCAGGAGGTTAATGTCATATTTTCCACTATTCAACCCAAACAGAGGGAGTCCTTTCAGAAAGGAGTCGAGCCTTTCGCTTAATTTTAGGTGGTCACCTAATTTTGCAAAGACTGGCTCGAACTTTTTCAGTAACAGTTCGTATGACTTAGCGGATATGGCATGGAGATAGTCCATCATTTCGTTTACGAGTACCTGTGGATCACCTGTTGTGATAAAACATTTAGGGGTGTCGAACCCAGGGACATTAGAAGCGACTGCACATGAGAGGGGGACGTGTCTGGCTATAAAGGTCGTCGACTTTGAATTAGCTGGTAATTTTTCATTAGAGAAGAAAGATTCCATGTCGTAGCATGCTCTATATGGGAAAATAAAGTTTACGTCTACATCAAACCCATGTTCACATAGTAATTCCAAGATGGATTCAGTCGGGTGATAAATCCCGCCTTTATATGTTTCAATGGTAGCTACCCCTGTACATCTAACTTCGTGACGTGTCAATCGACAATACATCTTAAACAGTTTACCACATTTCCCACAGGAAAAACATCGAGCGGCCTTGGTCACATCAATAATATACATGAAATGGTTTTCATGTAGAAGCAGATTAAGTATGTCTTGATTTGTACTACTACTTCTAATTTTCGGAACTAGATGTTCCTCCTCTGTAAACGCAAACACATTTATTTTTATGTTAAAGCAGGTTTCCAGGGCAGGTAAGTCAACTAAATTAACCCCGGTGAAATGTTTATGAGATTTCAACCCTTTATAAAGTACCCATTGGCTGACCAGTTTTCGTGTATCTTTTCGTATATTCCTGACAGATCCTGTTCTGAAAACAACCAACGCACGGAACATACACATATTATCTGTGTACGGCTTACCATCTGCGTCGTTTTGAAGTGTATTAATAAAGTTATTGTGTTTGATATGGGAGGGAATTGAATCTAAACAACAACCAACAGGGAATTCTACCAGTTTATAAACATAAAAAGTGATACTGGGAATTGATTCGACATAATATTTGGTATCTGGTCGGGTTAGTGTAGCTGAATTCACCAAGTCAACAGCATTTAGTTTGGTTACAAAGGCCTCGAAATCAGATCTATTGTTCACTAAGAACGGTAAATCGAACAACGAAGAGTTATTTGGACTGGCATGGTAGAACCGTAGGGCTTGTGTCTCTCTATGTCTCAAGACTATGTGCAAACTGGGGATTATTTTGAAGCGGGAGTTTTGAATATTAAAAAGCGGGAATAAACGAGAACCCCAATCTGTTGTCATATCACTATCTGGTCGATTAAAAAATGTCCATTCACAGAGATACCGACCATGTCGTATGTGTGATTTAAGAGTGTCCCAATGCTCATTGTACACTGCTCGAACATCTAGCGGTAATTTCTGTAATGATAAATATTCAGTAGTTGTGTTAACACCAGAGGTTCCTGGCTGCTCGTCTTGGCCCATGGCACGTAGTTGATCAGATGTCGACAAGGTATCTGTTGATAGTCCGTCACTTGGTGTGGTATCTGATGATAGCTGAACATCTGTTGACAAGGTACTTGGTATTGCTGCGTCACTCGGTAAGGCACTAGATGATGATAGTTGATCAGATGTCGACAGGTTATCGCCCCCGCCAGCCGACAGGGCACCTGTTGTTGTTGGTTCTGCGTCACTCGATAAGGTACTAGATGATGATAGGTGAGTAGGTGAAACATGATCACCCATACTACCCGACAAGATACTGGATAGTGATTGGTTTGTCGTGGTAGCTGGCAGTATTTGAGTGTCTGTAACTGACGACACTCTGTCCTTTGATGGTTGTTGTTCAGGTCTTTTCTGACGTTTACCAGTAGATTGTTCATATGTGGTCGGATCTCTTCTTCTCTTGCGACTTGGGGTTTGTTGATTATTACCCTTTGTGATTTGATGTTATCTGTTTTCTGATTGGTTGATTCATAATGACCCTCAGACCACTACAGGTGAAATGCCATTTGTGATTTGATGTTATCTGTATTCTGATTGGTTGATTGATGTTGTTCATTTCAGATATACACCTCTCTCACGCAGACAGTATCAAAACCAGTGACGAAACGAAGGCCAAGTCTTTTCTTATTTTCGCAGTCAACGAAGAAGGATGTTTTGATTCAACGGAAATTAAATTCAATGGACTTTAACAAGTGTGTCTTCTGATACAGAAACGTATGAAACTGGTTGGCCTTTGTTCATCACTATTGTACAAGGAGTTCTTATCTGCCCAAGGACACATTATAAACCGATCATAACCAGACAATAATTCATCTGTGATATCTCCAAATACATGGTTAATCAGTTGCCATATTGCCTACACCAGACTCATATTTACGAATCAACACACCTAAAATAAAATTTTCGTCTTACAAACTGTGTTGTATACCTGAATAACAGAAACAATTACTTCGGTCATTTTATAAACTATTTCAAGAATGTCAGCTACACAGAAGCATTCCTGTACTCTGTGTAACAAGTCCTTCACACGACCTGCTGATCTACGTCGACATGTTGCGACTACTCATTCGACACAACACTTCAATTGTACTTTATGTGATCGTATGTATACGAGATACGATAATTTACGGAGACACATAAAGACTGAACATGAACCAGTATCAAATAACGTCTCGACCACTCAACCATCATCTAACCACATGTCTGGTAATAATCAACAAACCCCAAGTCGCAAGAGAAGAAGAGATCCGACCACATATGAACAATCTACTGGTAAACGTCAGAAAAGACCTGAACAACAACCATCAAAGGACAGAGTGTCGTCAGTTACAGACACTCAAATACTGCCAGCTACCACGACAAACCAATCACTATCCAGTATCTTGTCGGGTAGTATGGGTGATCATGTTTCACCTACTCACCTATCATCATCTAGTACCTTATCGAGTGACGCAGAACCAACAACAACAGGTGCCCTGTCGGCTGGCGGGGGCGATAACCTGTCGACATCTGATCAACTATCATCATCTAGTGCCTTACCGAGTGACGCAGCAATACCAAGTACCTTGTCAACAGATGTTCAGCTATCATCAGATACCACACCAAGTGACGGACTATCAACAGATACCTTGTCGACATCTGATCAACTACGTGCCATGGGCCAAGACGAGCAGCCAGGAACCTCTGGTGTTAACACAACTACTGAATATTTATCATTACAGAAATTACCGCTAGATGTTCGAGCAGTGTACAATGAGCATTGGGACACTCTTAAATCACACATACGACATGGTCGGTATCTCTGTGAATGGACATTTTTTAATCGACCAGATAGTGATATGACAACAGATTGGGGTTCTCGTTTATTCCCGCTTTTTAATATTCAAAACTCCCGCTTCAAAATAATCCCCAGTTTGCACATAGTCTTGAGACATAGAGAGACACAAGCCCTACGGTTCTACCATGCCAGTCCAAATAACTCTTCGTTGTTCGATTTACCGTTCTTAGTGAACAATAGATCTGATTTCGAGGCCTTTGTAACCAAACTAAACGCTGTTGACTTGGTGAATTCAGCTACACTAACCCGACCAGATACCAAATATTATGTCGAATCAATTCCCAGTATCACTTTTTATGTTTATAAACTGGTAGAATTCCCTGTTGGTTGTTGTTTAGATTCAATTCCCTCCCATATCAAACACAATAACTTTATTAATACACTTCAAAACGACGCAGATGGTAAGCCGTACACAGATAATATGTGTATGTTCCGTGCGTTGGTTGTTTTCAGAACAGGATCTGTCAGGAATATACGAAAAGATACACGAAAACTGGTCAGCCAATGGGTACTTTATAAAGGGTTGAAATCTCATAAACATTTCACCGGGGTTAATTTAGTTGACTTACCTGCCCTGGAAACCTGCTTTAACATAAAAATAAATGTGTTTGCGTTTACAGAGGAGGAACATCTAGTTCCGAAAATTAGAAGTAGTAGTACAAATCAAGACATACTTAATCTGCTTCTACATGAAAACCATTTCATGTATATTATTGATGTGACCAAGGCCGCTCGATGTTTTTCCTGTGGGAAATGTGGTAAACTGTTTAAGATGTATTGTCGATTGACACGTCACGAAGTTAGATGTACAGGGGTAGCTACCATTGAAACATATAAAGGCGGGATTTATCACCCGACTGAATCCATCTTGGAATTACTATGTGAACATGGGTTTGATGTAGACGTAAACTTTATTTTCCCATATAGAGCATGCTACGACATGGAATCTTTCTTCTCTAATGAAAAATTACCAGCTAATTCAAAGTCGACGACCTTTATAGCCAGACACGTCCCCCTCTCATGTGCAGTCGCTTCTAATGTCCCTGGGTTCGACACCCCTAAATGTTTTATCACAACAGGTGATCCACAGGTACTCGTAAACGAAATGATGGACTATCTCCATGCCATATCCGCTAAGTCATACGAACTGTTACTGAAAAAGTTCGAGCCAGTCTTTGCAAAATTAGGTGACCACCTAAAATTAAGCGAAAGGCTCGACTCCTTTCTGAAAGGACTCCCTCTGTTTGGGTTGAATAGTGGAAAATATGACATTAACCTCCTGAAACCTTATTTGATACAATATTTCCTTGATCGGGCGGCTAACCCATTCAAGTTTATAGTCAAAAGAAATAATAATTTTATGTGCATAGCGACAGAAAGACTGAAATTCCTTGATGTCTCCAACTTTCTGGTCCCGGGTGTAAGTTACGCGCAATATCTGGCCTCGTTTGGTATTGAAGAGGCAAAAGGGTTTTTCCCATACGAACTCATAACAGATTTAAATAAATTAAAAGAAACAAAGTTACCACCTCATACAGCTTTCTTTTCAAGACTTAAAACCCGTAATATTTCCGAAGCAGAATACACAGTTTGTCAGAAAGCTTGGGTCGATAATAAGATGACAACCTTACGGGACTTTTTAATTTGGTACAACATCAAAGACGTATCCCCCTTTCTAAAAGCCCTGGACAAACAAGTAGCCTTTTATGCCGAGTTAAAAATAGACATGTGTAAGCAGGCCATCTCAGTCCCCGGTATTACTCTACAGTACCTATTCAACACCATGAATAAAGATGTTTCTTTTGTTTTGTGTTCGAAGAAGGAGGAGAAGGTACACAAGATGTTACGAGCCAATATAGTGGGTGGGCCGAGTATCATTTTTCATCGTTACCACGAGGCCAATCAGACCCATATCAGGGGTAATAAGCCTGTAAAAGGTTTTAAAGGGTTTGATGCGAATGCCTTATACCTTTGGTCTCTGATGAAAGATATGCCAACAGACTTCCCCATATATAGAAGCCGCGAGGATGGTTTTAGAGCCCATAGATTACACATGTACACACGTCAGAGTCGAGAGTGGTTAAGTTGGGTGTCACATAATGAAAATATAGATTTAAAAACCCAATTCAATAGCCATGAGATACAACTCGGTGATCGACACATTCGAGTAGATGGGTGGGATAAAAAGAATAATACAGCTTACCAATTCCATGGGTGTTTGTTCCATGGGCACCCATCTTGCCGTCTAACTGCTGGGAAAACTATTAACCCCGTCAATAAGAAACCACTAGAAGAACTGCACCAGAATACGTGTGACATTCACACGTATCTAGAAAAAACTGTTGGGGTGACAGTTAAGGTTATTTGGGAGTGTGAGTGGCAGAGACTAAAGAGATCAAACACAATCATCAAGTGTTTCCTGAAAGAGAAGTTTCCACCGTCACAACTTCCTTGGGGTTCCTTGAGTGAAAACCAGATCATTGAGGCTGTAAAAAGTGATACTTTTTTCGGGTTGGTGGAGTGCGATATAGAGACCCCGACTGATTTACAAGAGTCCTTTGCCGAAATGCCCCCTATTTTCAAGAACACAGAAGTGTCGAGGGACGATATTGGGGAGTTTATGAAAGAATACGCCATAAAAAATAAACTACTGAGTACCCCACGACGGACTTTGATTAGTAGTTATTTCGGGAAGAAAATATTATTAGCCACCCCTCTTTTAAAGTGGTATCTAGCCCATGGGTTGGTAGTTACACACATCTACCAGACAATAGAATATCGACCGGTTAGTTGTTTTAAACAATTTGGGGAAACAGTGTCTAATGCCCGTCGCCTAGGGGACAAAAATCCAGCCGAGTCTATTACAGCCGACACGATGAAATTGCTAGGTAATGCCGCTTACGGTAAAACATTAACTAATAAAACCAAACATACCGATGTCTCCTACTGCCAGGGAAAAGACACGACCAAAGCACTCAATAACCCTAGGTTTAAAACCATGACTGGTATTACACCTGATCTCTTCGAAGTTGAAACACTAAAGAAAAAAACAGTCTGGGATTTACCTCTACAGATTGGATTCTTCGTTTATCAGTATGCCAAATTAAGAATGTTAGCTTTTTATTATGACTTTCTAGACAAATTTATCTCTAAAGACGACTTTCAGCTTTGTGAAATGGACACTGACTCTCTATATTTGGCCCTTAGTGCCGACTCACTCTCTGAAGTAGTTAGACCACACCTACGAGAAGAATATGACAGAGTCTATAATCAGTGGTTCCCGTCTGAAACCTGCCCTGTTCATAGAATTACCCCTAGTACCAGTACCTGTCAGGACTGTGTGGCTATCAGAGCGTATGAAAAGAGAACCCCCGGGCTTTTCAAACTAGAATACGAAGGGGAGGGGATGGTCTCGTTATGTAGTAAAACATACCATTGTTTCGGAGATTATGATAAAATCAGTACCAAAGGTCTGACCAAAAACCACAACACGCATTTAAACAAGGACACTTTTTTAGAAGTACTCAACACCCAAACACCAAGTGGGGGGATCAATATAGGCTTCAAAACACAAGACTCTTCTGTATATACATATCAGCAACATCGTGCATCTCTGTCCTATCTGTATATAAAAAGACAGACACAAAATGATAATATCTCGACTATGCCATTACTTATTTAATATGCATTGTATTGTCTATACATGGTTTAATAAAAACATATACCTTACTTGACTCGTTTGTTATTTTGTATTTTTATGTTGTTATAGTACCCAGTGTCACTAGACCACACCTACTCGGACCACACCTATTAAAAACGAGTTATCGCCCTTGACTTAAAAAAAATCCGGAGAGTTATCGCCCTTTGAGGCGCAAATCGCTTTTTCGCCTCAAAACCGGCGGCTTTTGTACATATAATATATATATATATATATATATATATATATATATATATATATATATATATATATATATATATATATATATATATATCCATCCATCATGTGCCATGCCGGTAAGCGTGGGCGGTCATGTTCTGCCATCTCACTCGATCAACAGAGTCGTGGATCAGTTCCGTGTTTCTGTCTCGACCATGCCACAAGGCCAAGCCATCCAGATACTTGTTTCTAGGTCTTCCCCTTGGTCTGTTCCCCTCGATCTTACCAGTTGTCACCAAGTTCTCCAAATCATTTCTTCTCATAACATGCCCAAAAAATTGTGACTGTCTACGTCTAATGTCTCTGACCAGTTTACGATCTTCATTTGTTTCTTGAAGGACTTGTTCATTGGTCTTTCTGGCTGTCCATGGTATTCTTTGCATTTTCCTCAGAAACCACATTTCTACAGCCATCAGATGTTTTTCAGCCTGGCTGCTCATTGTCCAAGCTTCACATCCATATAAAAGTACAGGTTCTATGTAGCATCTCAACACTCTTTTTCTCGTTTCAATTGACATCTTTTTATTGGTCAGTATGTTTTTCATCTTGCTAAAGGCTACTTTTGCCATGGCGATTCTTGTTCTAATCTCTTCAAGGCATCTCCCATCAGATGTTATTACTGTTCCGAGGTAATTGTACCTATTCACTTGTTGAAGAATATTCCCATTTACTTGTATATTACACTGTGGTATTTCGTTCTTCTTAGTGACGACCATAATCTGTGTCTTTTTACAATTTAATTCTAACCCTAGTTGTTCACTGTGTGTAACAACTGCATCTACTAAATTTTGCAGGTCCTGTTCATTGTCTGCAATCAAGACTGTATCATCTGCATATCTAATGTTATTGATGCATCGTCCCCCAATGTTGATTCCTTCCATATTTTCAATATTTCTGAAAATATTTTCACTGTACAGGGAAAACAGATCTGGAGACATTACACATCCCTGTCTCACACCTCTCTTAATAGGCTGATATTGGCTTACTTCATTATCAACTCTTATGGCAGCTTGTTGTTTCCAATATATGTTTTTTACAAGTCTAAGGTCTTTCCCATCAATTTGTAGATCTTCAAGCATCCTTATCATGTTGACATGTCTCACTTTATCAAAAGCCTTTGTGTAGTCAATGAAGCAAAGGTGTAGATCTTTGTTTACTTCTATAGAACGTTCGATTATGTTTCTCAGTATATACACAGCATTTACTGTACCCTTGCCTTCCACAAACCCACATTGTTCTTCTCCTATTTCAGGTTGTATTTTCCTCCTAACTCTTTGCATGATAATTCTTAGCAAAATCTTCGTGATGTGACTCATTATACTAATTGTTCGATGTTGATCACATTCCAAGGCTCCTGATTTCTTTGGGATTGCAATAAATACAGAATTACATAACTCATGAGGTATATTTCCAGTATCATATATTGTATTAAGCAGACTGGTAACTTTATCTATTCCATATTCTTCTAAAGCATTAATCATTTCTGTTGTGACGCTGTCTGGACCGGGGGTTTTGCCAGATTTCATATGATTAAGAGCATTCTGAACCTCCATCTTCAAAATTGCTGGCCCTTCATTGTTATTTTGAACAATATATTGTTCGTCTCTGCTATCGTCATAAAGGTTTTTCACGTAATCTGACCATACATGTAAAATCTGATCTTTTTCTATTATGACTCTTCCATCTTTTGTCTTTAGGCAGCCTGCTGATGTACGTGTTCTTTGATTAGTAATCTCCTGAATTCTTTTGTGCATTAGTTTCGCATTTTTACTGTTGTGTTGTTTTTCAATTTCTCTGCAATTTTTCTCAAGCCATGTTTCTTTAGCCTCCTTACATAAGGTTCTGACTTTTCTGTGAATTTCTTCATATTTGGCAGGATTATTTTTGTTCTGTCTTCTTGTTTCCATTAGTTGTAAAATTTCTTCAGTCATCCATGTCTTACGGCCAACTTTCTTTACTTTTGGAATAGTTTTTTCTGCTGCACAACTGATTGAATTCTTCAGCATTTCCCATTGATCATCTACATCTTGAAATAGGATCTCTAGATCAGACAATAAATCAAATTTGTTCTTTACTTCTATGTTAAAATTATCTTGTATTTCTTTGTCAGTTTTCAATTTGCACAAGTCATATTTAGGGTTTCCTGCTGTATACTTGACTTTCTTTAACTTTACCCTCAATGTGCCAGTAATTAATCTGTGATCACTGTAACAGTCTGCATTTGGAACTGTTTTTACAACTGTTAATGCATTTCGAAACCTTTTGCTTATCAGGATGTAATCTATCTGGTTTTTAATCCTGCTGTCTGGACTCCTCCATGTCCATAATCTTCTAGGATGTTGTTTAAACCAGGTGTTTCCTACAACCAATTCTTGTTCTTTTGCCCATTCTACAAGTCTGTAACCTCTTTCATTTCTCTCTCCCAAACCATGGTTGCCTACACTGTATCCACCGCTTTGCTTTCCTATTTTTGCGTTGAAATCACCCATTATGATATTTATTTCTGATTTTTTACAGTTCTTCAAAGCAGACTCCATGTCATTATAAAATTCCTCTATACTTTCTTCACTGCTTTCACTTGTTGGGGCATATACTTGAATTACATTTATTTTAAAAGGTCTTCCGTTTAATTTTACTAATAGAACTCTGTCTGACACAGCCCAATATCCTTTGACAGAATTTGATGTTTGCTTATCTAATATAATGGCTACACCTCTTTGCTGTTCTTCTCCTCCCGAGTAAATAATCTTACAATCCTCTCCTGTCCTTATCCCTGCTCCTCTCCATCTCGTTTCCGATATTCCTAATATGTTAATCTTCTCTCTCTCCATTTCTTTTTTGATGTCCTCCAACTTTCCATCTGCATTCATTGTTCTAACATTCCAAGTTCCTACTTTCAATGATATTAATCTTTTGCACCTAGTAGCCTGTTGACGGTCTGGAGTCACCTGGTGCGCATGACTATCCCTACCGGGCGAGGCTGCTCCTATGGAGCACCCATTTACGCCGTTTCTCTGATTATCGATAAGTGAACACAACATGATTTTCTTGGCATGTGTAAAGAAGGTAGTTTGCCATTGCTTTCCTTCCCAGCAGTGACCATACTGGTCAGTGACCGTAGCCATTGTCTCCTCAAAAAAAGGAGATCCTCTGCCTACCGTCGTGAAGGTGGAGACCATAACCTACAACTATCTGTCGGCTGCTCTCCATCTTCATCCACCACCTGCACCCATGGCTTCACGTAACCCTGATCGGGGGGCTAAACGGGTACTCCACCTTGCCCAAGGGTGTCCCGTAGGCTAGCGGAGGGAAGGAGGCGCCTTACTTCTCCTTTGATAGGGGATACCCCTACCCCGCTACCCCGATACTATATATATATAAGTATGGCGGAGATATAAATGTCTACGTACTAAGAGAGCTAGGCAAGCATTTCTTCTAACTGATTAAGTGCCATGGGATGATTAATCGTCTTAAGCGACTTCCCATATTTGCCATGGGCTTAGATAAGTAGTTTTTCCTATGCATCCCCCTTTAATTTGATATATAATGCAACATGTTTGCTACCATACTAACAACTTTTAAATGATTAAGTGCCATGGGATGATTAATCGTTTTAAGCGATTTCCCGTGTCTGCCATGGGCCTACAATTGACGACATGTTGTTATTGCGTTATAATACATGTTTTCTACCTTGCTAGCAACTTGTAAGTTATCTCATAATCTCATCTTGTTCCTCTTGTACCTTGCGGTGTCGAGGTGAAGTATAAACAGCGGGAGAGTGCCCGCTTATGGTCTTCATGTATCGAGATTCCCATGGATTGTTATTCCTTCTGTCCATCGTTTACGTGGTCGGCCTCTTCCTCTGCTTCCCTCTGGTCTCTACATCATTGATTGTTGTGGTATACTGTTAGTTGATAATCTAGTTACACGACAGAACCATTTGACTATATATATATATATATATATATATATATATATATATATATATATATATATATATATATATATATATATAGTTAGTTAGTTAGTCGACAGATCATCCTCGCTGCACATCGAACCATTCAGTCCATAAGTGCTCGGATCCCCTCCTCAGCAAATCCCGCAGCGTGTAGCGGCTAACGACGCCAGTTCTGTGTTGGTTTATCAATCTTCTTTGGCTTCCTGCGTAGTGTTCTTGTTTGGCCACACCTCTTTTAATTTGATGCTCTAGCAGTCTGGCCATTGTTGTAGATTCACAGTCATCACTTGGTTCTCGCAAAAGTCTCACATCACGTAGAGCATTCAGAATGTCAGCCTGGTCCATGGCGCGTCCGCCCTCCACAAAACAATATATATATATATATATATATATATATATATATATATATATATATATATATATATATATATATATAATAGTAGTAAGGGGGAGGTATCTACTTAGTATTTAAGGATCTGAATCCTTCGTGGTGACGTCATATTTACTATACGAAAGGTGTACCTCCATATTGATGACGTCACCAAACTGAGTCCTTTTCCGACCGCATTTTTTTTGAATTTTGGCGGGTATTTTCTTGGGTCTGGGTGACCACTTCCGGTTGTCCTACTGACTACTTCCGATCGCCGGGCGGTGGCGGTGGCGGCGGCGGCTGTGGTGGTGGCAGTGGCGGCGGGGGTGGCAGTGGCAGCGGCGGTGGAAGCGGCGGTGGCAGTGGCGGCGCGGGTGGGGGTGGCGGGTTCGAGTCCCAGTGTGGGTGTGTATGTGTGTGTGTGTGTGTGTGCGTGTGTGGTGGGTTGTGTTGTGTGATCGAACTCTAGTCATGTAGATATCGAGCCCCTTCTATGAGGAGATCGAAATCCAATATGACAGAAAATGATTTATTCCATCACTCGAGCTAACACGAGTATCCACAGTTGGATGATGAATAAACTTTTGTACGCTTCAGCTGAAGTCCCGACCCATGTATCAACATTAAGCGCTTGGTTAAAATCTGGTTTAAAAATATACTACCCAGGCAAACATTATTACTAAAAATTAACCCTAAAACTTAATTAAACACCAAAATTTCTTGTATGTTTCGTGTAGAATAGTTACGTCAATTAAAAAAAACTACTCTTTTCAATTAATAACAATGATACCTTACCAAGATAATCATACAAATATGTAATATTATTAAACCACACAGTTATACCCCCTTAATTATAAAAAAAAACAGGGGGAGAGTAGTCATGACTCTTGACTCAAACAGAAGTAATAAGCTCCCCTGACCGCTAGATTTCGCGAGAAATACAATGGCCAGCGACAGTCGTACGAGATTATCCGATACCAGTCATCCAGAACGCCTAGGGAATTTTCAATTAACGTCGACGGCCTTCAATGCGTATCGCAGATAGAATCAGAAGACGTGGTACAACCGGGACTGAAGGGAATATTTGCTTGTCCCAGTGGGTAAGACATATATACGTACTTGCCTTGGTGACTTAGTCACGCGGGATATGTGTGCGCGTCTGTGTGTGTATATGCCTGCGTGCGCGCGCGCGGGTGTACTAGCAATTACAGGACATCGCAGTCAGTCCCAACATTCTGCAGAGTGTTGTGTTTGGTGGGTAAGATTACTGCTGTCTATTGAACGAACAATAGTCATCTCACATGCGTGTGTGTGTGTGTTGTGTGTGTGTGTGTGTGCTATCAATTGCAGTAAACCCTAATATTGTTTGGTTGCTCTTGTACCATCATGACAGCCGTGTGTGTGTGTGCGCGCATGTAGGTGTGTGTGCATGCGTGGGCGTACTGCTGAGTGTGTGTGTGCGCGGGCGGGTGTGCTATCAATTACAGGACGTCGCAGTCAACCTCAATATTCTATGGAGTTTCATGTGTGCTGGGCAAGTTTGCGATTCTCATTGTGAATGACCGACAACCCTGTCATGTGCGTGTGAAGAGGGTGTATCAACAGCTAGTTGTCTATCTATTACAGGACGTCGCAGTCAGCCCCTACCTTGTTTATGCAATGCATTTACAGGACGTTGCAGACAGCCCCAATATTGATTGTTTGCGTGTATACCACCATGACATCCGTGTGTTTGTATGTGTGCGCGCATGTAGGCGTGTGTGCGTGCGTGGGTGTGCTATCAACTACAGGACATCGCAGTCAACCTCAACATTCTATGGATTGTCAGCCGTCCTGGGGCATGTTTGCGATTCTCATTTTGAATGAACGACAACCATGTCATGTGCGTGTGAAGAGGGTGTATCAACAGCTGGTTGTCTATCTATTACAGGACGTCGCAGTCAGCCCCAACAGTGTTTATGCAATGCATTTACAGGACGTTGCAGACAGCCCCAACATTGATTGGTGCGCGTGTGCCATCATGACATCCATGTGTGTATGTATGCTCGCGTGTGTGCTATCAATTACAGGACGTCACAGTGGACCCCAACATTGTTTGGTTGCACTTGTACTATCGTGGCAGCCGAGTGTGTGTGTGTGTGCTATCAATTACAGGACAGCACAGTCAACCTCAAACATTCGTGCTTCCTGGGCAAACTTGCCGTTGTCTTTCTGAACAACCGGCACCCATGATCGTCTGTAGTGTCTGTGATCAGGATTACCATCATCACCCAGCACCACCAATAAAATCGTTATTATCAGCATCATCATCATCATCAGCATCAGCTTCGTCATCAGCTGAAAGTGACCGATCGGGTGACTCACCACAGTGCTATGTCGGCGGAGTGAAAAAAACTGGAGGATGACTCAGAGCGTACTGACAGCATAACGATACAGCCGATCAAATATGGCGATGCTTCCGGTCATATGTCTAAGGTATACAATCGAAACACGTGACTAAAACCGGTCAAAGATAGCGCTGTAACCGGTCACGTGTCTTATGGTACATAGCCGTTCAAATATGACGATGATTCCGGTCATTTGACTTAGGGATACAATCTAATCTCATGACTAAAGCCGGATAAAGATGGCATCGCAATCGATCACCTATGTAAGGGTACAACTGAGACACGAAGGTACTGACTACGACCGGAAGTATTCATGGAACCCAAACGCACAATGGATGAGATTACATCCCAGTCGATCTTACAACGCATTTTAAATCTGCCATCAGTGTTGTCAACACCTAGAAAATGATCAAGAGAGGACACCCTTCTTCCAAAAAACAAAAGAAACGTCAAAGAGAAACACGAAATCATGGAGTACAACCCTTGCAAACGAAAAACATGACTGACTCCACTCACAATCCATGTGACACAGAACAAAAGCTTCATTCCCAAAAACTAGTATTCGTGCACGCTCAGAGAAATAAAGACACAGGATTCCAAAATAATCTCTACCAGAGTTCACCAGAGCATGCCAGTTTTGACAAAAGTAGCACAACGTCTACGGCACCTGTTTTGAAGACTGGTGATTCTTGTTTCTTCATCTCAGCTCTGTCATTAGACATGTTGTTCTGCAAGAAACCTACTTCTTGTAGTCAGACAGCCGTAGACCCGCATGAGACAACATTTGATCTGCTTGACGGTTCTTCTTCAGATGCAAATATTGACCCTCTGTCTAGCGGTCATGAACCAGACTCTGAATTTCTCAAGAAAATCAACGCTTTGTGGAATGAAAACTATCCTACCGCTGGTTTCCGAAGTTGCTCCTCTGTCGCAGCAGATGAAATACAACACACATCGAGTAAGGTATGTATAAATAACAAAGGTCATGATCATAGTTTCCACGAACAGGTGTGTCAGCTCCGGTGACTATTGGTACATTCTATTATCTGGTACTCTTTATTTCACTATGAACGACTAGGTGCTGAAATCTTATAAGTTTCAATGTGATTTTTTTTTTCTCCTCTCCTCTCCAGGTTAATTTTGCAACAGAACCGCACTTCTTAACAGTTCATATCGTTGTCACGGAAGAACGCAATGGTAACTGGCACCATGTAACCAGAGAACGTGTGAATTGTGAACGGCGTATACTAGCGTTGGACCAAATCTGACCCCAGTCCTGGGGGACAGTCACAGAGTCAAAGTCCTGGAGCAAAGAAAAAAATCGAGAACAACAGTGAAAGAGGCCGAGGTAGTCTAATCCCCATGTGGTAACTGATATTTAAAATACAAAGGTCAAACCACACTCTCGGACGAGTATTAAAACACCTACATAAAAACAAGATGGTTGTAATATACTTACATTCATGTCTTCAATAGCTGACCAGTCCTCAATATGAAGAAAAAACGACAGTGGGTGTGAGGAGACTGTATATGTATAGCACTGTTATTCTGACTTCACAGACTGTAGCTCACAGTGACTACAACGCAAGTAACACGGCGCCCTCTATGCTATCTATTTCATCATGACTAGAGGTCATGTAGCGAGCATGACCCGCATTCTCCAACCCAGCTCAAACATAAAACAGGTCAACGAGCGGGTAGTAGAACGACTAGTCGCGCCATACGAACAGCCACGTCAGCGTAATCTGAAACGTTTGACCTAAGAAACTGGTTGAAACCGGTTTTACGCGTGGCTCAAAAACTAGTATATAAACCCGAGGGTGGGAGCAGTCAAGCATTGTGATCCGAAGATGACTACAGACCTCAAGACTGTGTCTGCTAACTGGGTCTACATGACTCGTAGTGGTGAGACTATTAGACCAGTGGGTGGTGGTGATAAGGCTGTGTTTGTCTCATCCTACAGAGGCACGAGCACGATACACATCCGTAGATTTTTCGGTGAATCCGACAAGAAGTTCCCGACTAAGATTGGAATGATACTCACTTGGCAAGAATATGAACAGATGATCGCCATGCACCGAGAGATCCTGACTGACTTTGACAGGCTCAACCAAGTTAACCAAGCCAGTAACGAAGTCATACAAGACACTAACAGAGGCAACCAAGCCAGTACCCAAAACATTCAAGTCAATGCTCATGTCAAACAAGCCACTACCAGAAGCAACCAAACCCAAAACACTCCAAGTCAGTGCTCAAGTTAAACAAGGAACTAACCGAAACCATCAAGTAGACGCATACTATACCGCTAGTTTTCAACCCAGCTACAGTCAGATGTGTGAAGACCCAACCAATCAGATGTGTGATGAGTCCAATAGCCAGCTGTTTGATGTGCAAACAGACACCAATCGAAGCAGGCAAGTCCAACACACTCAAGACAGTACTCAAGCCAAACAGGGTACTAAACGAACCCACCAAGTAGACGCCTACTATACCACCAGTTATCAACCCAGCTACACTCAGATGTGTGATGACCCCAGCAACCAGCTATGTGAAGAGCCAAATAGCCAGATGTTTGATGTCCCCGACACTCAGATGATTGATGGCCCTGTTGTCTACAATACTCAGATGTCAACCCACCAATCAGGAGATCAGCCTTATGACTACATGCCAAGTGACATATACATACCAGGCTACCAGCTGGAAAAACCAACCTACTCAGACAATGGTGTGAATAAAACCAGAAACAACATACAGTGTGTATAGTTCTGTACGTGAAAAAAAAAATGATGTGATGATACTATGTATACCACTTTATATCACATCATCCATTTCGTATAATGACATTATCCATTTTTATTCTTGAAAAATGTACTGAAATACTGTAAAATGTACTGAACTACTGTAAAATAAACAGGTCTATATTATAATTACGTCTTGGTTGTTGAATTTTTTAGTGTTTACGGTGTATATAGTTGTCATGTGATAAGAGAATGAAGGGCAAAAATCTTGGTCGAGTAATAAAATTTGTTAGCCAAAAGGGAAAAATGTTGGCTACATTTCAACCAGACTTATAAAAAGCTCACCCAATCTTATGAAAAGTAGGAAAAATTTGTTAACCAAATGTGAAAAGGTTAGCCGAATTTCAAACCAAACTTATAAAAACATCTCATTCAAACATGAAAAGTAGGAAAATTTGTTAACCAAACGTGAAAAGTTTAGCCAACTATTACCCAAACTGATAAAAAAAGTGGGAAATTTTGTTGTCCAGCGGTGAAAAGTTTGACCACATTTCACCCAAACTTATGAAAAGTAGAAAACTTTGTTAACCAAATGGCAAAAATCTTGGCCAAGTAAGAAAATGTGTTAACCAAATGTGAAAAGGTTAGCCGAATTTCAAACCAAACTTATAAACATCTCAGTCAAACATATGAAAAGTAGGAAAATTTGTTAACCAAACGTGAAAAGTTTGGTCAACTTTCACACAAACTTATGAAAAGTTGGACATTTTGTTGTCCAGACGTGAAAAGTGTGACCAAATTTCACCCAAACTTATTAAAAGTAAGAAACTTTGTTAACCAAATGGTAAACATCTTGGCCAAGTAAGAAAATGTGTTAACCAAAGGTGAGAATTTTTGGACAAGTTTGGTCAAATTTCAAACAAAAATGATAAAAAAGTAGGAAACTTTGTTAACCAAATGTGAAAAGTTTGAGCAAAGCTCATCGAAACTTATTTTTTACAAAAAAGGAAACTTTGTTAACCAAATGTGAAAATTTTTGGACAAGTGAAGAAATATTTCATGCAATACTTATGAAAAGTAGGAAGTTTAGTTAACTAAATAAGAAAAATTTTTTGCCAAATTTCAGCGAAAACTTATAAAAAGTAGGAAAATTCCTTAACCACAGGGGAAAAAATATCTCACGTTGTCATTTTACAGCCCAACCTAATAGAGATATTCGCCTGTCCCCTATGCAAACAGCTGTATTTCAGAAAAATTTAATGTATCTTATGTAATAAGTCACTATAATTGAAGGGAAAAAAGAAAATTTCAACAATAAAATTGTACAAAAAATTAACAATTACATTTCTCTTTATGTTTCCAAATTGAATGTTTCATGTAGAAATTTAATTGTTAATTTTTTGTACAATTTTATTGTTGATATTTATAAGTTTGATTGAAATATTTCTTTACTTGACCACTATTTTTCATCTTTGACTAACAAATTCTTCCTACTTTGGTCGACACATTTTCCTACTTTTTTTTGTTTTTTGTAAGTTTAGTCGAGATATTTCTTTACTTGGCAAATATGTTTCACATTTGGTTAACAAACTTTCCTACTTTTTATAAGTTTGGTTGAGATGTTTCTTGTTTTGGTCAACATTTTAATACTTTGTCTAACACATTTTCTTATTTGAATGTTGAAATGATACATAGAACCTGTACTTTTGTCTGGGTGTGAAACATGGCAATGAGCAGACAAGTTGTAAAACAATGGAAATATGTTTCTTGGGAAAGATGCAACGACTCGTATATAGACATATAACAATAACTTTTTCGTATGCACCCGCTGACGAACCGTGTGAGTGTTTTAATAGTTATGAACCGACCCCCATGCGACCAATGAATCACATCTCCCAGCAACCATCCGGGCACTTAATGACTTTTGCATATGGCGTCGATGCCGTACGGCAGGTACCCGCCAACCTAGGATAATAGTATGGTTGTTTTGGTGGTAGTAGTAGTAGTAGTAGTAGTAATGGTAGGAAGTTTTCTCGGACATCCGCACCCGTTTACAAACCATGGGGAAGGATGTGTTGTTCGCAGTCTCTGCACCTTTGTGTTCGGGTGTGTATTTATTCGTCTATTCTTGTGAGTGTGTATGTGTCATTGTTATTGTGATGTCTCTGTACTTGTCTGAATGTGTCTATGTGTATACGTTTGTCTATTCTTGTGATGCGGCCGTACTTGTGTCTTTGCTCTTCTGTATGTGTGAGTTTTACACATGGCGATAAAGAGACTTGTATCTCTACCAATGCAACTGCTACTATTGCTGTCGCTACAAATACCTCTATTGTTACTACTATTACTACTGTTGATTCACAACCTTTTACCCACTACCATGTCACTAATAGTACTTTCCCCAACAATTTAAGTGCTCACTCGACCATTTGACCACTCCTTGACCACCGTTGACCGCGTCATTTCTTATGTTACCATCACCGTTTCACTACACGTACTTTCCTCTAGATTTTAAGTGGTCACTAGACTATTTGACCACTAATTGACCACTGCTTGACCAAATCTTGACCACGTCATCGATCCCTTTATCCACTACCGTTTCACTACACATACATTCCACGACAATTTAAGCGGTCACTCGACTATTTGACCACTACTTGACCGGTACTTGACCACTACTTTACCACCTTTTGACCATCTCTTGATCATCACCATATCACTACACGTCCTTTCCGCTAAATTTTCTCACTAATTGTCTAGACGCTGAGGCGTCGAGAAGTTGTTTTTCTCTGTATTTTTCCCAACTCAATGTGAACCTCTGTCCCCTTTCATCTGGGAAATTGTCTCCTGTCTGTGATCTAGAGATCTTCTCCACATCACACGACCCCATCCGACTTCTGGCCAGACATTCCGTCTGTCACTTCAAAGGCTGACTCCCGCCTTGTTCACCAGTGTTCGTCTCGAGCAACAATTTGTTAACAAAATGCCGACCAGTGTAGACATTGTGAAGTGACGTATCTTGTTTCTCAGTTAGAACTGCTGATCGTGTATAGACAGTTTTAACGACGTATTTTTCTGTCTGTACAACATCAAAGGGTCGGTTGTTTTTGCAGACTAATGTCGGTTCTTGTTTGTCATCGATCGCAACTAAGAAGTTTATTTTCCGTGACACCCACCCCGCATACACCCCCTTCTGTTATGAGCCGTCACACCCGTCCGAGATGTTCCCACACTTTGCCGACGTATAACTTCCTGGTACTACCTTTCAGATTTTCCCACACTTCCAAGCCAAGAAAAAAAAATTATAACTTTGTCTATACATGATTTATTAAAATTATTATATACCTTACTTGACTCGTTTGTTTGTTATTTTAAATGTTGTACACTACACGTACCTACTCTGATGAGTCACTTGACCACACCCACTCTGATTAGTCACTTCGCAACACCTACTCTGACCACGCCTACTTTTTCAAAAACCCGGAGAGTTATCGCCCTTTGCGGAGGGATATCGATTTCCTCCGCAAAAACGGTCATCCTTTTGACCTATATACTACTACTGACGTCTTGCAGGAGTCTGGCATTATTGGCTGCTACAAGAAATCTGTTATATGCAGCGTGAATTTTTGTTCAAGAGTTTTTTACAACTCCTTTCTGGCATGTGTAACTTATGAAGAGCTATTTCAGGAGGACAGATATCACAACAAAATTGGCGATTTCGAAGTAAATCTGCCTTTTTTATCAACGCGTTCTTGGATATCTCAATCTTTTCATTTTGGTAAGCTGCGCTTTTTATGCTACTGTGTTTTGCTTCTTCTTCTTCTTCTTCTTCTTCTTCTTCTTCTTCTTCTTCTTCTTCTTCTTCTTCTTCTTCTTCTTCTTCTTCTTCTTCTGCTTCTTCTTTTTCTTCTTTTTCTTCTTCTTCTTTCTTCTTCTTCTTCTTCTTCTTCTTCTTCTTCTTCTTCTTCTTCTTCTTCTTCTTCCTCTTCCTCTTCCTCTTCTTCTCCTTCTCCTTCTTCTTCTTCTTCTTCTTCTTCTTATTATTATTATTATTTTATTATTATTATTATTATTATTATTATTATTATTATTATTATTATTATTATTATTATTATTATTATTTCCCTCCTCCTCTTCCTCCTACTTTCCTCCTCCTCCTTTTTCTTTCTTTTTTTTTTTTTGTTTCTTTTTATCATTATCATCATCATTTTTGCATACGATACAGGACGTCCATTCAATCCAAGGATATTTTGGCACTTTTTGATTTCTTGTCAAGGTTACATTCAGTAGTTTGCCGTCGATTTCCGAACGACCGGACTTATACCAGTCTCTGGAAATTGCGCAAGATGGTCAGCTTCCACATCGCCTGTAGCTTTGTTTTGAACGCAGTATTGAGGAATGCGAATCACGTTCGTAACGCTTTTGCCACAGATTATCATTATCAGCTTTATCATCATCTTTTTCTTCTGTTTTCTTTTCTTTATATTATTTACAATAATTTTCTTCCCTTTCTCTTCAATATAAAGACGCCAAGTGTTTAATAACTTGATCTGTCAAATCCAAGCCTTAGTGTACATTAATGTAACATCAGAGTGTTACTAGAACGCAAAGCGAAGTTTTCGCCAAACTGCAGTCCTTACAATGTAAGATAGAATAAAAATTATATTGTAACAAACGGAAAGATTGCAATCATATTCTGTGAGAACACAAGGACAGGTGTCCAGTATACATCACTGCTGACTGAATCTGAAAGTGTAATATCTTCTTTACCATCTCGTGTTGAGGGTGTAGTAACTAATTCACTGTACGCAGTCAGCAAATTGATCAATCGTCAACCACTGGTCTTTGATTGTAATAGCCGAGGCGACTACCTCAGAGAATCATTTCTCACCTGCAGTCTAATAATAATTTTTTAACATTACCGCCCACGCTTATCGGCATGGCACATGACTGATGGATGGAAATTCTAAGTCATCTTCAAAGTTTGTGTAAAACTAGTGGCTTCATTTTACTATGCCTTTTAATGTATAGATGACTCTACAATAGAAGAATCATAAGTACTGGGAGAATTTGGAGTATATATACAGTGTATTAACCAAAATGTCGAATGACATTTACAGCGATGGAAATCTACCAAGCGATATGCTGAAACCGGTATTTATATCTATACCAAAAAGACGAGGAGCAAATGAATGCGAAGATTTTCGTACAATTAATCTCACAAACCATGCCACTAAGCATCTATCATTGGCTTATATAATTAAGGTAATTAAGATATAATTATGGAGCTAGCACATTCTCTACGCTCGACACAGAGTGTAAATGAGGCTTTTCTGCATTTAAAGAATAAAATATCAAGGGACATAAGAATAGTGTGGTAAGTAAGGGAAATAATTATAACTAAAAATATTTCTATGATATCTCAAATTTATATTCCAGTTATTTAAGTACATATAATTAATATAAGACTTTCAAATAACATATACTTACAGAAATGTATTATTTCTGTACGCTGTTTGAAAGTTTTGTTATTTTAAGAAAACAGCTCAAATCATTTAAAGTATTTTATAATTGTAAATGATCCTGGTCCTCCAGTTTGGGGGTTAAAGAGTGGGGGTTAAGACCTCACTTTGAAAACTCTGGGTTCTCTTCACAACGTATAAAGTTAGACCTAGTATACATCGCTCCAAAGTTCTTGTGTAATTCTCGTTCATGTGATCCCATTTTTCCCCGCAACGGGCCTTGGACTAAAAAACAAACAAACTTTGTGTATTTTTTACTGATTTTGTGGTGATATTCGTTGGAGTTGATATTCTGGATATTTCCCCAGAATTATTACCGGAAACAACAAATTCCAAGATGTATTCAAACATCACTGTATTTGAATAACGAAGTCACAAACAATAGATTGCACGATTTATTGCCTGGCATATTTCGCTGCATCTCGTCAGGTACATACTGCAGAAATCACACAACTTACGTGAATTAATTAGATAAAGCCTTCAAACTGAAATATACACATGTTCAGCACAGTAATGTCGATTGTCTACCACGGTAATTTTAAACTGACTAACATGTCTTTCTGCTTGCACAAGGGCGGCTTACGAAGGTTGATTATTATAGCTTCAGCAAACTTTAACAATCGACTACTTTGTGTGTTGAACAACACACGGAAGGCACTGTCTCTTTCAACCACGTTAACGCTCTCGAGCACATGTCTTCCGACCGATGAAGCCGGACTGTTCCGGTGTGTCGGCCTGCCTAGGCTACCATCTTCTGTGTGCAGTATCTTGTCCACCCAATTCGGAATATGTTCCGAAACCCTGCAATGTAACTTTCGCTCAGTTCTGCCTATGTAGATGGCCTCGCATCTGCATGTAAATTGGTAAATACAATTTGATTTGGCGTAAAAACTACAGGTTCTTTTACTGCTGGGACTGGGATCGGTGTGTTTCTGTACCTGATGACTAGATCTGCAGCACAGAATGTTCGCTCGACTGCTGTGGTGAGCCGGTCCCGCAGACGTTGTATCTAATTAATTCACGTAAGTTGTGTGATTTCTTTCTGCTAAAGCAACACCTGCACTTGTTATGAGTGCCCTAACTGGCCCAGAAGGTGTACCTTTTGGGGGAGTCATCGACCTGCATAGGTTCGAAGTTCCCACTAGGTGGTACTTTCACCTGTCAGCAGAGGCTCAGAAAGCCGTGTATGACAAGTTACACGGCAAAAAGTGTTCTCTACCAAGTCTAGGGATTGACATATCTCTGGAGCACCTAGAGAAAGAAAAATACAGGCTGACCATCCACTAGTTACCCGTCACGATTGCTCCCCAAGGAGTTAAAAAAACTGGTGCACAGCATCACAGGAGATGAAAAGGCTGAGGTCTTTAGGATAAAAAATGGGGCTGGCAAGTGGGGAGCGCTCTGCAACCCAAAACAGGAAGTCCCCCATTATATACGGAACTACACTCCTGGTATTACGAACAATAATCATAGAGTGTTGATCACGATGCCGGGGAGAAAGACCAATTGTCCAGCGTGTGGCCAAAACAACCACTGGGCAAATAAATGCCCAAGTCGACGACAACCGATGACACCAACAGCAGCAGCAGTCAGTGTACAAGGCCAAGAAGATTTCCCAGCACTCGAAAGAGAAACTCCTCCGCAGGGAGAGATTTAACTGACACAAACTTTCAATAGTCAAATCAACACACAAGAAGACAGGAACACACAAGAAAAGAACACACAAGAAAATAACACAAAAGAAATCAATCCAAGGAAAGAAGACTCTGGTGGTTTTCAAGTCGTCAGCAAACCAAAGAAGAGAACATGGGCTAACAGAAGACTACTGCAGTTAAAACACAGTGACAACACAGAAACAGACGACTTATCACTGCCAAAGAAAGAAAAAGTCAAAAGCCACTATAGGCAAGACAAAGGAAACTGAACAAGAACAACAAGAAGAGACACAAGTACAAGACGAAGACGACACATACAGCATACCAGACACTCTCTTTGTAGACACCGACACAAGTGATAAGAACGAGGATCAAGATGATCCTCTCACACAAACCTTCGCTACTAAAGACTTGCTCGCCTAAATGTACCCATCATGGATAACAACTTTGTGTGTGAATCGTACTTCAAACAAACAAACCATTTGACTTGCTATCTTCTAATAAAAATCTAGCGCTGCTATAACCCCGACTTTAGTCCTGATTTCTTCATTTCTGATTTTCTCTCTTCTTGATACATTGAGTATTCTTCTAAGGAATCTCATTTTTGTTGTTGTGATTTTTCCTGTCTCTGTTTCTGTCATTGTCAAGGTGTGACATTGGTAGCATAGAGTAGGTAGTAAGATCGTGTTGTAGAGTGCTTTCTTAGTAACTATTGATACATGTTTGTTCTTTAGTTTGTTCTTTTAAGTTCATCATTCACTGGCACCTTGCAGTCTTGACAGACGATAGTTTGTGCTTTAAAAAGGCATAATAACTTTTAATTATGGCGGTAGCGAGTGTGACTGATAAGGCCAATTTGCGCTGTAAATGTCCGTTCACAGTGGGTGCATGTGAACACGTGGTCATTTCCACCATCATACGTCTCAAACGCTTGGTGTGTGACTTTTCTGCAATAATTTTCTCCTTTGACTTTATTCCATTTCTGATATTTGCCCTCCATGCAACACGCTCAGCGGCGACTTGCTCCCAATGTGCATTATCAATGCCTGTATCAATCATGTCCCGCTTACACACATCTTTGTATCGTAGTAGAGGCCGACCCTGAGATCTCTTACCCATCTGTAATTCACCAAAAAAGATATCCTTTGGTATTCTACCATCATCCATCCTCCTAAGATGTCCTATCCATCTAAGTCTACGAAGACTGAGCATGGAATAAACTGTCACACAACCTGATCTTTCCAATACTTCAGTATTTGTGATTTTGTCTTGCCACTTAATACCAAGAATTCTTCGCAGACACCGCATATGAAAGCTGTTTAAGTTGTTCTCTTGGTATGAGTAAGTTGTCCAGGTTTCACTGCCATAGAGAAGAGTACTAAGGACACAGGCTTGATAGACAAGGACTTTTGTTTTGGCAGTAAGCTTCCTGTTCTCCCAGACTCCTTTTCTTAACCTGTTCATTGTTGTTGCTGCCTTACCAATCCGGATGTTGATTTCCTGATCTAGGGATAATTTGCTATTTACCACTGATCCTAGATATGTAAAATGGTCTACTATCTCTAGTTCGGCGTCGTCAATAAAGATTGATGGTACCCCATGTGCACCTTGTGACATAATCTGTGTTCCTTCTTTTAAGTTATACTTCTGATAAACACCTAGTTCCCATTTTCCGCCATCTATTTTTGTTTGGTCTAAACTCTAAACCTACTCATTGTTTGGCACAGAATCTGTTACGTTATAACTGTGACTCATCCCTTCTTCCCATTTTCCGCCATCCATATTTGTATGGTCCATGGAGGGAGGGGGATGAATTTGTTAAAACAGTTACTAAGTACTGCATTGGTTAAACAGATATGGCTTTATCATGTGTTCACTACTTCTTGTTTACAATATGCATAGAGTATTTATTACATCAAGTCGTCTCAAACACATACCATATGTGTGCTATATTTGAGGCAATGATACAACCATTTGCACGTTGGCAAAGACCCTTCACACCTGGCAACTGAATGGAAAACATTATGGGACTAAAAAATGAATCTAAATATTACGTGACTAACGCAATATCAGCGGTGCGCTATGTAAATATGGGACGCACTGTCTCTTATTAACTGCCGGTGCACACCAGTTTTACTGCCGATATTATTTCATTAGAGCGAGGGATTGCAAAGGTATACTTACATTAATGTAAACCAGGCATGTTGACAGAATAATGCGTCTCTCTCTCTCTCTCTCTCTCTCTCTTTCTCTCTCTCTCTCTCTCACACTCACTCTCACTTCCACTCTCCATCTCTCTCTTGCTCTCACATTCACCATCTCTCTCCATTTAAAATATCCGCCCATCCAGCATACCTGTCTGTCTATTTGTCTGTCTGTCTGTCAATCCATCCATGTATCTATCAGCCTACCTACCTACCTGTCTGCCTGCCTGCCTGTCCCTCAGTCCGTCCGTCCAGCTGTCTATCTTCGGTCTGTGCTTCGGTCGGTTTAACTATCTGTCTGTCCTGCCTGCCTATACACTTATAAGTATATGACTAAACGGCTACATATCTCACTACCTCTTGTCTGTTCGCTGTTTAACTAAACAGTTATCTAGCATCATTTAATTTTTTACCCGCACACACACACACCAAACACACCACACATTATATATATATATATATATATATATATATATATATATATATATATATATATATATATATATATATGTCTCCACTCTACACGATTTACGTCTCAACGAGCAGAAATAAACAAGAAGGTCGCATATTTCCACAACGTACTGTATGAACCACGCGATAAACAACACACGTTTCATGTCTGAAATACGTTTGCCGAATGCATGAGTCATTCATCCTTATCTCTGAACCCACGTGGAAGTTGCGTCAGTCTTAACTAAGAAAGTAAACATCGAAAAATGCAAGCAGAAATACACCAACTCTTTATCAAAAACATCAATGCTTGTGTTATAACTACATTCTGTTCTGACGGAAATGGACCAAAGAACCGCGACTGAGAATTAATTAACATAAACATAATAACACACGCATAGTTAACAAATCTGTGGGTGAATTAGCACCAGACGTATTGTGCTAAATTCATTATAATACGTATAGTTTATACGGACCATGTAGCTGAATTTCATAGCGTACGGAAACTACACACGTGTATATACAATATAACACAATATATTCTGGATCACAGTTACAGCATACAACGAGTTGCTAGGTCCGCGGTAATCTGCACATATGTCACGCCGTTCGTTGTTCGCTAGTCGATAGGAGGTGAAGCGACCTGAAAACCAAAAAGTTATGCGTATTTAATAATCGTGAAACGAACGTGGAGATCCGCAAGGCGCCCAGATAAACATAGCCATTACTTTCAGCTTGCGACGTTCGTTAGCGTAACCTACATTGGCTCTCCCGACCTGCTCAAAACTGTTAGCGTGATACGACACCAACACACACGGGGTTTATGTTCAAGCACATACATGTGTGTGTGTGTGTGTGTGTGTGTGTGTGTGTGTGTGTGTGTGTATATATATATATATATATATATATGTGTATATGTTTGTTGTAGCCAGTATTATTGGCTATGGATTCTATGGAAGACTGAGAGAAGAGTGAGAAACGAACGCATTGACGTTCGAGACGTTTATGTCTTGAAAAGGACTAGCATCTAACACACCACTCAGGACGTATAAGTCTTGAAAAGGACCAGCATCTAACACACCACTCAGGACGTATAAGTCTTGAAAAGGACCAGCATCTAACACACCACTCAGGACATATTAGTTTTGAAAAGGACCATCATCTAACACACCACTCGGGACGTATAAGTCTTGAAAAGAATCAGCATCTAACACACCACTCAGGACGTATAAATCTTGGAAAGGACCATCATCTAACACACCACTCAGGACGTATAAATCTTGGAAAGGACCATCATCTAACACACCACTCAGGACGTATAAATCTTGGAAAGGACCATCATCTAACACACCACTCAGGACGTATAAATCTTGGAAAGGACCATCATCTAACACACCACTCAGGACGTATAAATCATGAAACGAACTATCACCTAACACACCAGTCAGGATGTTAAGTCTTTTTAATTTAAAAAAAAAATATACATAAATAAAGACCAGTATCACACGCCAGCGTTGAGAATGTTCTCTCTATCAGGTACCAAAGTATCATCTCCAGGGGACTATGTTGTAGAGCTCAGCTTCTCCTCATCAAGCTCAGAAACCAGCGGGGTGTGCAAGACCGGTACTGGAACTTCACATCTTTGGAGAGGCATATTAGGGTGTAACCAGGTCAAGATTCAGGGCAGCAGATACTGACTAGCTGGGATTAAGCCCAGGTTGGTCATGCTTTCTCTGCAGGTTTGGGGAATTCTGTTGTCGAGAGACTTCAGCCAGCCTAATGTCCACGGAGAGTTCTATCAGGTTTGAGTATTTCATTGTCAACATGCTCCAGTCCAATATCCACGGTGAAAGAATACTACCGTTATATCATGTGCTACCATTGCTGGTGTATGCCGGCAGGGTTTTGATAAGTGCTGAGTAAATAAAGACCGCTTGACAAGACATTCGCCGCACAGTGTTCAGGCCTAGCATCTTTGTATTGTGTATGGTCTTAAATAAATGACAGAATTCACTATTAAGAGGGGGCTTCAATTAAAACATTAAGCATGTGATAGAAATTACAATAACTATGCCATTGTCTTGTAATCTGTCAATATTCTTGTTAAGGACATCAAGGCTGTTTATCACGTGATATCACGGTGCAGACGAACATGGTGACGACATAAGGACAATTTAAAGATGACAGCCCCACTTTTGACATGCACCGAAGAGGAGCAGCATTCTGTTATCGCTTTGTTGTTGTTGTTATAAGTGAAAAATAAAATCTATAGACATTCATCTGCGAAGAAAGGTCCAGTGTGATGATGCATGCCTGTCAGTCCAGCAAGTGTATGATTGGAGTATTACACAGGAAATCAAATGGGGAAACCTTTGAGGCCACTGAGACAGTTCATAAATAAACACACGTATTGTTTGGCGCTCACAGAAGGAGCAGAAGAAAGCAGGGATTAGAGGACGCACTAGACAACATAATACTTGAAAGCTATAGTTACCGACCGCGATTCCTAGCTGTCACCTCCAAATGACGACAGCGCCTCACTGCAGGAACAAGTGTACTTCGACGCATGAGAATTGTCTAGTTGGTCATGCGTCGAAATACACTAGTTCCCGCAGCGAGGCGCTGAGGTCATTTGGGGGTGACAGGTTCGAATTCCTGCTGGTAACTATAGCTGTCAAATCTTATGTTGTCTAGTGCGCCCTCTAATCCCTGCTTCCTTCTCTTTCTATGAGCACCAAACAATACTATGTGTGTTTATTTATGAACTATGATTGGAGTCCATCCATCATGTGCTATGCCGATAAGCGTGGGCGGTCATGTTTTGCCATCTCACTCGATCACCAGAGTCGTGGATCAGCTCCGTGTTTCTGTCTCGATCATGCCACAAGGCCAAGCCATCCAGGTACTTGCTTCTATGTCGTCCCCTATTTTATGTATATATGTTTCCAATATATGTGTTTTTTTTTTTTTAAGTGTAAGGTCTTTTTCATCAATTTGTAGATCTTCAAGCATCCTTATCATGTCGACATGTCTCACTTTATCGAAAGCCTTTGTGTAATCAATAAAGCAAAGGTGTAGATCTTTGTTTACTTCTATAGAACGTTCAATTAGTGTTCTCAGTATATACACAGCATTTAATGTACCCATGCTTTCTACAAACCCACATTGTTCTTCTCCTATTTCAGGTTGTATTTTCTTCCTAACTCTTAGCATGATCGTTCTTAGCAAAATCTTCGTGATGTAACTCATTATACTAATTGTTCGATGATGATCACATTCCAAGGCTCCTGATTTCTTTGGGATTGCTATACATACAGAATTACATAATTCATGAGGCATATTTCCAGTATCATATATTGTATTTAGCAGTCTGGTAATTTTATCAATTTCATATTCTTCTAAAGCATTAATAATTTCTGTTGTCATGCTGTCTGAACCGGGGGTCTTGCCAGTCCTCATATGGTTAAGAGCATTCTGAACCTCCATCTTCAAAATTGATGGCCCTTCATTATTATTGTGAATATCATACTGTTCTTCTCTGTTAACAACATAAAGGTTTTTCCCATAATATGACCATACATGTAAAAATCTGATCTTTTTCAATTATGATTTTTCCATCTTTTGTCTTTAGCCTGTTGATGTACTCGTTCTTTGATTAGTAAGCTCCTGAATTCTTTTGGTATTTTTACTGTTTTAATAACGAAGACACAAACAATAGATTGCACGATTTATTGCTTGACATATTTCGCCGAATCTGAACTATACACTTCAGCTTGAGTAATCCATCTAATCGCTTCACAGTTGGTAATGGGAGGCGACGTTTCAGAAATTCAAAACAATATACTGTTGTATAATTTTTCAATTTCTATGCAATTTTTCTCGAACCATGCTTCTTTTGCTTCCTTTCATAATGTTCTGACTTTTCTGTGAATTTCTTCATATTTGGAAGGATTATTTTTGTTTTGTCTTCATGTTTCCATTAGTTGTAAAAAAATTTCAGTCATCCATGTCTTACGACCCACTTTCTTTAATTTTGGAATAGTTTTTTTCTGCAGCCAAACTGACTGAATTCTTCAACATTTCCCTTTGATCATCCACATCTTGAAATAGTACTTTAGATCAGACAAAATATCAAATTTGTTCTTTACTCCTATGTTAAAATTATATTGTATTTCTTTGTCAGTTTTAAATTTGCATAAATCATATTTAGTGTTTCCTGTTGTATACTATACTTTCTTTAACTTTACCCTCAATTTGTCTGTAATTAATCAGTCATCATTGTTACAGCCTGCGTTAAGAACTGTTTTCACGACTGTTAACGCATTTCGAAATCTTCTGCTAATCAGGGTGTAATCTGTCTGGTTTTTAATCCTGCTGCCTGGACTCCTCCATGTCCATAATCTTCTAGAATGCTGCTTAAGCCAGGTGTTTCCTACAACCATTTCTTGTTCTTAAGCCAATTCTACAAGTCTGTATCCTCTTTCGTTTCGCTCTCCCAAACCATGGTTGTCTACACTGAATCCATCGCCTTGATTTTTTACTTTTGCGTTGAAAGGACCCATTATGATGTTTATTTCTGAATTTTTACAGTTCTTCAAAGCAGACTCCATGCCATTATAAAATTCCTCTATACTTTCTTTACTGAATTTACTTGTTGGAGCATATATTTGAATGACATTTATTTGAAAAGGTCTTCCGTTTAATTTTACTAATAGAACTCTTTCAGACACAGCCCAATATCCTTTAAAAGAATTTGATGTTTGCCGATCCAATATAATGGCTACACCTCTTTGCCGTTCTTCTCCCCCAGAATAAATAATCTTACAATCCTCTCCTGTCTTGATCCCTGCCCCTTTCCACATCGTTTCGCGCATTCCTAATATATTAATCTTCTGTCTCTCCATATCTTGTTTGATGTGTTCTCATTTTCTATCTGCACTCATTGTTCAAACAGTCCAAGTTCCTACTTTCAATGATAGTATTCTTTTGCACTCAATAGCCTGCTGACGGTCTGGAGTCTCCTGGTGCACATAACTATCCCTACCAGGTGAGGCTGCTCCTATGGATCACCTATTTACGCCGTTTCTCTGATTTCGATGAAGCCGCACAACATAATTTTCTTGACATCTGTAAAGAAGGTAGTTTGCCATTGATTTCCTTTTTAACAGTGACCTTACTGGTCAATGACCGTAGCCATTGTCTCCCCCCCCCCCCCAAAAAAAAAAAATAGATCCTCTGCCTACCGTCGTGAAGCTGGAGACCATAACCTACAACTATATGTCGGCTGCTCTTCAACTTCATCCACCACCTGCAACCATGGCTTCACGTAACCCTGATCGGGAGGCTAAACGGGTACTCAAACATGCCCAAGGGTGTCCCGTAGGTTAGTGGAGGGAAGGAGGCACTTTACTTCTCCTTCGATAGAGGATACCCCTACCCCGCTACCCAGTGGGGTGATTGGAGTAAAAAGATTGAATGTTTGGAGTAGGAAGTTTCAAACCGGAGTGACTTCCGTGACAGACTGTTCACGATCGGGTCAGGCACAAAGAGTAATGACACCAGAGTCATTTTTACATGAATCCAAGCAATTTATCGGTCCTCGAGGACTTGCATTGAACACAGTGGTGACTACATCGAAAACTGATACATTTGCTTTTTACTTTATCAGAAAATACCCCCCCCCCCCCCCACCTCACCCCACCCCTCACCCCCCCCCCCCCCCCCAAAAAAAAATTAAGGTTTTAATTTGAAGCCACCTCATATAATTGCTACGCCCCGTGAAGCGATAACTAGTCGGCTCAAAACTATGGTAAGCCAATTCACGTCAAATACACTGTATACATTAAGTTAATACAAAATGGTACGCTGTTTTACAGAAAGTCAAAGGGAAACCACTACATTAATTCCTGTGAGTAAGTTATTAGGAAGTTAAAAAGCTAGATTTACTTGGGGGAAGGGGGGGGGGATTTTTTTAGAATTTCCATCACTGGTTTTGTAACTAAATAGCCAGACATAACAACTGGCGTCTGTTATTTCAGTCATTACGTTGAATTAAACTATGAATAGCCGGCCCCACATGTTTCACATTCCCTTCTGGTGACATAACAAGAAGCAACCATCCCTGTGAGACGTTGTGTGTATACATACCCCTTTCAACATTCCATATTGGAGGCATATTGCACTCAACCAAATTTGCATTAACAAGTTCTCAACGAAAACGCGCTATCCGTTCAGCTAAGTCTGAATGTTAGTTAGTTAGTCGCGGTTCCAACTTCACAGCAACGGGTCATCCCCATTATGATCCGTTCTTTTGCCAGTGAATATCACACGAAATGCTCCTGACTGACCAATGTGAAAAGTGGAACAGACAGGAGTCTCGACAAGCCAACAGCCCGCACAGGTATACTAATACTGTGCATAATGCCGCCGTCAGAATGCCAACACAAAAGTCCTCCACGGAAAATACAGTTCATTGTCGATGGAAGCGGCGGTAACTAGAAAACCAGCAGCCACACATGGCTGCGTTAAAAGTCGAGAGGATCGACTTCATTGCCCCAGGATTTATCCCACATGGCTCGGTCCCTCTTAGCAGGGCGGCCAGCTGAAAGCATCGTACAAAGCACGAACACCGTAGCTCCAGCGATGACCCCCAGGAGTCTCCGAGAAAAATGCACCCGTGAACCGAAAAGGCTATGCAGTCAATTCTACGTGACAGACCGAACAAGCAGTTCACGCTACAACAACTGCGGACAGATGTAAAAACATTCCAATTGAAATTCACAGCTCAGAGTGTCGCGCCACACACTCAACTCAGTAGCAGGGCGACGGAACCATGCACTACCAGTCCAACATGAGGAAAATGCGACTGCAAATCGTAGCCAGAAGCATAAACACTCCAGAGACTTAACAGTTCAAATGCCTATCCGCCATGTTGGGGACCTGAAGTCCCAGCTAAGTCTGAAAATAATGTATGTATATAAGCTACTTGTACATCATCCATGGCGTGCCTTTACGTTTGAAAATATGGGGTTACCACCATATGCCCATATGCTTCATGGCATGAAAAGAGGTCCTTTACTTTACTTATTGATGCTTGTTGCTCACAATGACTCGTGGAAGAATACGAAATGGTTGGCTCAGAGCAGATACACTCAACGTCCGGCCCGCGATTAGTATGAGATCCGCGAAATCATTTGATTTGGTCCTGCCAATGCAACCGCAGACGGGACATGAAGCTCAATAAATCTAGGAGATTTATAAACAATTGTCAAGTTGTTATCATTTTTAGTTATTTTTCTACAACCATTTGTGACTTACTTATTACCTTACCCTCATATATAGGTTGTATTTTAATGAGTGCAGTTTTTGAAAATACACACAATGCAACATAATAAATAAATACAAAACTTGGAATGACAATATTTTCAAAAACTGCACAGCCATTAAAAATCCAGCCTGTATATTTACGTTATGTGTTGCTTGTAAAACAATGACCTCACTCATCTTTCCGCTTTGCTAAGTTTCCTTATCTGAGGTTTTCCTATAAGATCTCTCTGGTCTATTCAGTTCCTGTATCCGTTCTCCCTGTCATGTTGCCTAATAACTTTTTACACTGATGACAACGAATGCTTCAGTTAATCATAGTTATCCGTTGACAACTTAAAAAAGAAACAGCTTATTAACATACGAAGGGCCTGGTTCACGGGAGGCTGTACTCTCTCCAGGCCTAATCAATTATAAAAATGATGGCTTACTCTGTGCATAGTTAGTTGGGGAGAGAGAGAGAGAGAGAGAGAGAGAGAGAGAGAGAGAGAGAGAGAGAGAGAGAGAGAGAGAGAGAGAGAGAGAGAGAGAGAGAGAGAGCATAAAATTTTAGATGGCATCCTTGTTGGGATGTGATCTAACAAAGTCTCCCTTTTCTAATTTAGCCTTACGCACGAAGAATTTGAAAAGTATGTAATCTCGACTTCTTTGTTGTTGACAAATGTCTTGTTGAAGAATCTGTGTTGAACATAAATATGAAGAAAAGCATGATATTTATATGGTTAACTGTTTCATTTATATTAACTCCTTAGAGGTTTCACGCATAAATCTTCATTTCTTTTATTACATATTCCCTTAAAAACAATCTTACGGGATTTAAAAAGGGTTTAAACGGAATTGCACCGGGTTTATCCCATATGGCTCAGTCTCTTTCCCCGGGGCGGCCTGTCAAAAGCGTTGCACAAAGCACGAGTTCCGTAGCTCCAACGACGACCCCCAGTTGGCTTTGAGAAAATTGCACTCGTGAACCGTACGACGTAACCCGGGGTCGAACCTAGGACCTTAGGAGCAAAGATGACGGGTGTTGCCGCTAGAGAAGTTAAATGTCTGTAGGATTGGGGGACCAAATGTGGACAGTGAGAAGATCGTTGCAATATGTTTGGGGAACATGAGGAACAAACAGTCACACTTAACGCATTGTTTGGGCAGAAAATATTACGATGCGATGAATGCTCTGGCAATGAGGAAACAAACAAAAAAAAAACACTTTAAAAAAAAAAGAGATGGGTGGGTAGTTTATGTGAACTGTTGCACAGGAAAAGAGTGACCTCACCCGAATAGAAAACCGCATATCAGCGGAATCGGTACTTTATCGCCACTCACACACCCTATTCTTAAGTTTGTTTCCATTTGGTTTTAGAATTGTTTATAAATTGCCGTGTACATTTATCGTGTTGCATAGTACATTAATTACAATTTATTTCAAATTTCGCCTCACGCAATGTGCCAGGCCAATGCCTAGTATTTCACCGATTCAGTGCGGCATGTAACCTCCCATCTGGACAGAAGGACGATATATCGCCATACTAGGGACATCGTGATGTTTGTTTCCTTTCTTGTTATCCTCCGCAATTTCAATGCTCAGTGAATGGAATTTTACATTATAGTGCTTGTTCATTTGACTGAGTACCATGTGAGGTCCAAGCCTACTTTTTGTTTGGCACTGAATCAGTTAAGTAGTATTGTCTCTATATCTTAAAAAAAAAGTCGCTTAAAAGTCGACAGGGTCGACTTCATTGCACCGGGTTTTATCCCATATGGCTCGGTCTCTTTCCGCAGCGCCGCACAAAGCACGAACTCCGTAGCTTTTAGCGACGACCCACAGGAGTCTCCGAAATATTTAACTCGTAAACTGAAGGACGCGGCCTGGAATCGAACCCACAACCTTCGGAGCACGAGTCAAACGGCTTGACCACTTCGCCACAAAGACTCCCAATGTCTATATCTTTGCGCACTGTGGGCACATTGTGCTGTCTATTCTGTGATTGTCAATCCCTGGACGATAAAATAAACAGTCGCAATTAATAACTGCGCTGACGATACTTGTCGAGCAGAATACGCTGTTCTCCATTTTGTTTAGTCATCAGCTATCCTCCATATGGTGTCCCCAGCAGTGATCCAGCCTGTTCATCTCCACTTATAGATCAATGGTATCATTGTCTGTTTTTCCATCTGGAACTACATCTTTACTTCTACACCCAAGTGCAAATTCGCCTCCGAGAAATCTGAGTAATTAAGTACTGTTTGTGAGTTGGGAATAGGTGCAAAATCTAAACAACGCTCTATACACAGACAGCACACACTCACACACACACACATACACACACTCACACATACACACACTCACGCAATTTATTATATATATATATATATATATATATATATATATATATATATGTGTGTGTGTGTGTGTGTGTGTGTGTGTGTGTGTGTATGTGTGTATGTGTGGGTGTGGGTGTGTGTGTGCATACATAAACATACATATACACACACACACATACACAGAAACACGCATGCATCTATATAATGCTTCCCAAGAATGTGATTGTGTTTATCTGGACTCGGATGTCGTCCTTTAAGTTGTTGCAAACCGGGGGTCTTCTGTTTAATCTCGTGACTCTTGGGGATTGCATTCAACCCTACGCTTGTTGGCGTTACACGGTCTCCCGCCACTTATCTGTTACGTGTACGTCTGTACTATGGCACCTGATGCTAGGCATTCCAGACACAGGTAAAACATTAAGTGATTCCAAAACGATGCAACATGCCACAATGGCTGGAGGGAGAAGATGGCAGTTTTGGCGAGATAATTCAAAAACAATAATGTACACGTTTTTTTTTTTTAATTGTCTGTGGGTGGAATTTCCCTGCATCAAGAGGAAGTTCCTACAGTTCACTTCATTATGTTTTAACATTTTTATCATGTATTTTTACATATTATTATCTGTTAAGATGCGTTATTTTGTGTCCTTTTTGGTCCTTATCTGATGTCAGTATTGATTTGCTGGTATAGGTTTTCCCTGATAATATCATGAGCACGGCCAGATGAGGGTTCGCCGCCTGCTAATTGAGGGACATATTGGCTACGTAAGCCACCGTGCATTCAGGCTTATAATATGTAATGGTGCTATCGTATCAAAGACAATCAATCAATCAATCATGTGCCATGCCGGAAAGCGTGGGCGGTCATGTATCAAAGACACAAAGCAGTAAACTGATTCGGGGCGACATTTGTTTTAAAACCTTCACTCGGGCAATCTTCCTTAGTGACTCAATTATACACAGTGGTTGTTGTCTCTGGAGCGGTCACAGATGGCAAAGATTAGTTTCATGTACGTGCCAGGTCATGCGGGTGTAAAAGGAAATGAGCAGGCTAACAGGCTTGCAGGTAAGACTACTGTGGAGGGCAGACGAGCCATGGGCCAGGCTGATATACTGAATGCTCTACGAGAAGTAGATCGTTTTCGAGAACCAAGTGATGACTGTGAATCTACATCCAGGGTCAGACTGCAAAAACTGCAAGTTAAAAGAAGTGTGGCCAAACAAGAACACTGTGCAGGAAGCCAAAGAAGATTCATAAACCAACACAGACGGATGTCGTCAGTTGCTATACGCTGCGGGATTTACTGAAGAGATAATCTGAGCACTTACGGACTGAATGGTTCGATGTGCAATGAGGATGAATTGTCGACTAACTAATTAACTAACTAACTAACTAACTAACTAACTAACTAATTAACTAACTAACTAAATATTTGTTTAAAAGCCTTTCTGTCACAATACCCTGCTTTATTTGTGATCTTTTGTATCTGTAAAACTGGCGTTCTAGATTATTGTTTTTTCTCTCTTCACCAAGACCCTAACCCGCTTTTTTATGTACATTTTCACAGTTTTAATAATTAATTTGTCCCGAAGCAGTGCTCCTGCTATGGGTCAGTGACATGACAGCTCCGTCACATTGTGCAGGCCTGAGTGTAGGGAGGGATTGCTGGCCTGGCTTGTCCTCACTTAGCTGATTAAGTGACATAGGATGATTAATCTTCTTAAGCGACGTCCCGTATCTACCAAAGGCTTATATACAGTAGTTTTCGCTAAGTAACCCCATTAAATTTGATATATATTACAACACGTCTGCTACCATATTAACAACTTTTAAGTCATAACTGTGACACACCCTTACTTCCCACTTCCCGCCATCCATTTTTGTTTGGTCCAAACCAACGTTTTGTTTGGCACTGAATCAGTTAGCGAGAACACAGACATCGAACCGCGCTCATGACGCTTGTAGTTCAGCCGCATACAAGCTACCCAAACACACGTTTTTTTTTCCCCACAGC
The DNA here is from genome assembly GCA_963921405.1 of Cepaea hortensis. Lineage (NCBI taxonomy): Eukaryota > Metazoa > Mollusca > Gastropoda > Stylommatophora > Helicidae > Cepaea > Cepaea hortensis. The sequence continues at coordinate 128,800,637 of OY992878.1, read as the reverse complement.
TGTACTACAGTTAATTCGACTTTATTTGCAATATAATAATATCAAACTAAAACTGTATTGCTGTAGTATAGTATATGTATGTTTTTGTTTTTGTCTTTACAAGCCTGGAGATCATGAACGAACACACGAGCTGTATTCTTCAAGGGTAACAAATTTGGCATAAAGGTATGTCTTCGACACATTAACTATAAATTCTATATTATGTATGTTAATTTATGCATCAATACACACAATAATGAGAACCCAGAGCACCACACGTTCAGTAATAATAATGTTATGGCACAAACTCGCGTGCATGCAGACATACACATAGACAGATTTTCTATTTCTTTTAATTGGCCTGTGCTCCCAGTTCGATCCATGGTAAATTGGATACCAGAAAATGTTCTGAAAAATGTAATCAGTCGTCAAACATCGAGTTTATAAACATTTCGGACTACCACCATATACCCAGTATGGAAAAGGGCCCTTGGCTTTATTATCTTACCGTACAAACAATACACCTGAAAGTGCAAGAAACCGTGACCATGCCATGTGGATATTGGGGTAGATACACTGCCATTAATGTGAAGAATATAATTATTAAATTCCATGCATATTCTTTTCATTACGTCTCATATAGCCCCAGCGTTTGTTGACTGTTTGTGACTTTCTAGGTTATTAAAAGTTCAGTAGTTTGCCATTGTTTTCTGAAAGGCCGACGTCTGTAACATTGTGAAAATCATCACAAGGCGATCTGCTCCAAAGAGCTCCAGCGGCTGACTTCGAATCCCTTATGTCGGGATTGTGAAACTGCGTTCAGTACCCGAAAGCTACAGACGCCGACGGTAAAATCACATGTATTGATTATTTTCTCGCTTTGAACTCAAGCGTAGTCCAATACATATGCTACTACTTTCAGTGTACTGGATTGATATTTGCATGTGGATTTGCTTTTCCTACTACCAGTGTCCCTCGCCAACCGGCGAACCCACTTCGAGTTCAGAAGTACTTATGATCTATATCCCCAAGTTAAGGACGAGAAGTCAACATTTATAGTCCAGCTGACCGGTGTAGGGGTTGACCCCGCAACCTCGGCCACAGCACAGCGGATGTTTAAGAACTACTGCTCTTATCCATTCGCCCATGCTGATCTCTACATGTACTGATGAGCCTCAGTGAGAAGCCACCGGTGTAATGTAAAGTATACATATATATGTCATGATCGTGATCAATGACAAGCCACCGGTGTAATGTAAAGTATACATGTATATGTCATGATCGTGATCAATGAGAAGCTGTCGCGTAACGTATACTACTAGGATGGAATTGGATCAAAGTAGATACTAAATAGACTTCTACGAATAGAGAATCTAACCACTGCTGAAGAAGCGATCAAATGGCTCGCAATTCTAGAAGAATGATTATCAAAGTCCCAGAATGGATCACTACTTCTAAACAGTGCCAGGCGGAAAGTTATGACGACTAACTGTACTAACACACGAAGACAGTATGTCAAGTTATTCCTGCTAACGTGCCTGGATGAATAATGAGCCCCCACTGCCTAATGTATTCTCACACAACAGGAGATAAGACAGAATGATACGTATAGATGTAGTCCTTTCACTCGTCACACAATCTGATGATGCTAATTCTAATTCTATAATGACAGACGCAGTTGTTAAAAGTACAAATATAACATAACGTTTAATCCTAAAGAACACTACGTGAGCCCCACTGGGAACTCACTGACACATAAGAGATACGCAGATCCCTGAAACTTCTATAAGATAAGGTTCAGCTAGAGGATATAATCATAGACTCTTAGCCAATAGCGGACAAATTAGGATTGCTGTGCAGTGGCAAACGGGTGGGTAGCCACTCATCTGATAATCCTTAGTCTCCTGGATGGTAAGCTGGCAGTGCTGACTGGATCGTGGTATGGACTCCACTCTCTGCTGCATCAAGTGAGTGGTTCGTAGCTCAATCACCAGTCGTGACTACGGCTACAGATGATCAGGGTGCAGGCTCTGTGAATGACAGTGAGGAGGAGTGAATAATCCTTCAAGACAGAATTGTAAATTCTTTTGGCCATGTCCTGCATGGCATGCTTGTCTCATAAATTTTCATAGCATGTATTATTTAAATTTACAGGTTGATTCCTTATCTGAAATCTACAACAGCACACTGATCTAATGGAAACAGCACACAAATGATATCCTATTCTCTCTGCTGACATTTAGATCAAACATGTACAATCACAATTCTCTACTTCAAAGACCACATTCCAAATATATATTCTAAGTCACGATTAATCATGGAAACATGAACCACAATTCACATAATGACTTAACAGTACATATAGGATGACTTCAATGGAATGGAACTCAGACGCCACAACTCCGACGTCACATATACATTAACAAACCATTAAATCGATGAAACACCACACATCATTTTCCAAGTATGGAAACACACAAACTACACTCCACACGATGAATTAACATCACATGATGAATTCCATAGAATGAAATGAAATCACACACAACAACTATAACTTCACGATGTACACGAGTGAACCATTAAAATCAATGAAACACCCCAAGTTCACATAAGGAGTTATGAGTTGTACTAATAGCAAGTCTTCCTTATATTAATTAAAACATAATTAATTATCTAGAAGATTTCTTAGCTAGGTTTAAGATTATTTTCACTATACACAAGAACAATATTAGGGTTGGAGAATTCCCCCCAAGGTTTGAACTTTGTTAAGTGGGCCATCTTGGACCACATGGTAGTAATCTGACTATGGGCAAGATAGAGATTAATAAAGAATAATTAATGGTAACTTATTCACTCTCTGAACTAATTCCTTCAACTAATAAGTATATTATCTAGAGAAATCCGCTAGTTCCGAAGTTTAAGCACATAATTAAATTATCTTAACTCTAATCGTCTACTGACTAACTCAGGTGTCCTTCCGCAGGCAGATACCTAATTTCGAGAATCACGTAATGTAATTTATCCATGTTTTTAATGCCACATAAGACGAGCTTTTCGTTTTACCCTTGTCGGCAAGCCACATGGCACAAACATGGTCCTAATTCTAATATTAGTTAACTAACACTAGTTTTAATTAATAGTATCTATTATCGATCGGCATGGCCGGTAGATTTTGCCGGCATTTTGACACACAGAAAAATGTTTAACAAAATTATTATTAACTCACCCTGCAACTAGATTTTGACTGGCCTATCGGGAGTGGAGACTATCATTGGCTTTTCTATGTTTTAGATTGTTGTTCGGCTTAACAAGAGCCAGCAATAAAATATGTTTAAACACAGACAGGTGTTCAATTTTAGCCAATTGACTTGATAGCTCCTCCCTCCAGGTTGCTGGCAAAAAAATGGCAGAGGTTAGGGTGCTACCGGAAGTTAACTTCTCATCCAGGAGAGTTCCCTTCCTGTGGCCAAATTATTTTTCACAGCCAAACCTGAATATAAAATTCAGTCTGACTGGATTTCTTGGCTTGTAAACGAACTCTACCCTACATCTACTTCTAACTATAAGAAGAAATAGTATTTAACTCTCTCTATAGTTTTATGTATATAAATACACTAACCAAAGACGATTTTATCTAATATTTGAAAATATAGATAAAAATAAAAATTAATACAGGATACATAGAGGGGTTTACTGAGGGCTATCTCCATCTAGTAACAAAACGATCTGAGAGGTGGGCCAACCTGTCACAAATGCCCATCGTTCAAAAAAAGTTGGAGAAGCAACTTTTTCTCCAGCCCGAACTCTCATATAGTTTTGTCAGCCCTTACTCTGACATTTATGGGTCATTTGGACAGGTCCCCCTCTTCATCAATAGCACAATGTCTATTCACAATTCTCAGACTCTTCGTTTCTAAGACACCTTCTAAGAAACCTCCTCGCTTGATGTCGCGTCCATGGAAATCTTCTCTGGAAACTTTGCTTTCGTTGGTCGGGGTGTCCTTCGTCTGTCACTGATAAAGGTCCTACAATTCCAACATCTCTCCTTCGACCCAATTGGTCTTGATCCCTATACTTCATGCGCGTCGTCCTTACTTTCCCTTTAGACGTCTCTAAGTTGGGATCGTGTTCAGCCGCGTCATCTTCCTCACATCTGTCGGGGTTGTCTTCCCATCTGGATTGATCCCCTTTGGATCCATTATCAACCACTGCCAGAGTCATAATATGAACTGGTGAGTTCGTGTTGTTCTCAAAATGTCTTTTGAGTAAATTCACGTGGAAGACTGTAGTTTTCCCGCGAATAGAAACAGAGTACTTGTTGCTGGACACCTTCTCTTTAATGATGAATGGTCCTTGCCAAGCAATTTCTAACTTATTATCCCCTTTGGTTAATAAGACTAGCACTTTATCTCCTACCTCTAGAGACTGGTTTCTAATAGGTTTATTATAGAAGGAAGCCTGCTGCTTTCTGGCACGACGGAGAGTGGAGTTAGCTAATTTCCATCCCGTGTGCAGTTTCTGTTTCAGTTCCTCTACATACTGTGAAGACTTGACGACACTCTCATCTGTTCCTTCATCAGTCCAGGTTCTCAAAAGAGCCTCAAGCGGTCCTTTAATTGGTCGTCCGAACAATAGTGTAGCAGGTGGAAGACCGGTGGCGACATGTGGTACTTCTCGATAGGCAAACATTGCTGCTGATAAGTACGTGTCCCAACTATCTGGTTTCTCCTGGACTAACTTGTTCACGATCGATTTGAGGGTCCCTGTATATTTGACCACAAGTCGCTTATTCTCTGTGAGACTAAAACCTGTGTTGACATGGTGCATCCTGAAGATGTCGGAGATTTCTCCCCTTAACTTCTCATTCAATGATGACCCACTATCACTTACCATAAGAATAGGGAATCCTACTCTGGTAAATATTTCTAGGAGAGCCTCTGCTACCCTAGTTGCATTGATGGAAGGCAGTACAGTAGCTTCAGCCCACATTGTACCGGTATCTACTACAGTTAAGATATAAGTATTTTTCTTCTTAGAAGTGGGCAGTGGACCAATAATGTCTATAGCTACTCGCTCAAAAGGAGTGTTCAAAACTAACCCTTCCCCTATGGAAACAGGAGTAGACCACTGCTTGGGGGAGCCATGTTGACACTCCGGACAAGACTGGACGTATCTTCGTATGTCAGCAGTCATTCCCGGCCAAAAATAATGACAAGAAATACGCTGGGTAGTAACTCCTACAGTCATATGTCCACTGAAGGATATGGTATGTCCCATATGCAATATCTGATTACGATATTGTTTCGGCACGACAAGTTGCCCGTGTTCGGTACCCATAGTTCCTGCCCTATGGTACAACAACTTGTCCTTTAAATAGAAATTTCCAGCTGCTGGAGGATTTCTACCGGTTGGCAGTTTGCCAAAACAAGATGCTAAAGTCGGACATTCATTTTGTGCAGCCCTAATCTCCCGAGGTAGAGGGTTGATTGAGAGTATAGGTTCATGTGACTGTGCAACCTGACTCCGGGTCTCCACTGCTACCATTATCATTGGTGATGAGGGTTCTCCTAAATATACATACTTACGACCAAGCATGAAAGGATATACCGGATCATCGATCACTGCAGCTGAAATGAGTCCAGTGACATACTTAGATGTCACATGTACTTTGGCTATCTTAGCTATTATAGTTGGAGAGCTCCTGGTAGCCCCTTTGACTACAACTGTTTGTTTAGTTAACTGTGATGGTTTCACTAACTGCTTAGCTATTATTGCATCACACTGGAGTCCACTGTCATAGAGACATAGTACTGGACTACCGTTAACCCGAATAGTTTCAACTGTGGGTGGCCTAGTTCCATTACTTGAACATATGTTCTGTTGGGTACTTGCCCCCGTAATCATACACGCAGCATACTGGGTAGGGGGATTATTTCTGCACACGCTCGTGTGGTGATCATTACTTTTGCAGTTCTTGCAGTAAGGTTTACCCCATCCACTATTGTTTGCTGGTGGTTTTTGTTTTTGAAAACCAGGATTTTGGTGCGGACCCCCAGTGTGCCCTCTGGTGTCTTTACCGTAAGAGTTGTTCTGCTGAAAACCCTTATTCTGTGTTGCAGGAGTATTTTGAGCAGTAGAAGAATTACAAGATTTAGTGGCAGCTACTTCGCCATGGGCAGTTAAATATCGTTCGGCTAGGGAGATAACCTCCTCTAGCCGAGCACCACCATTCTCTGCAATAAAGGTTTGTAACTGTTTTGGAAGAACATCTTTAAATTGCTCAACAAGTATTAGTTCCGCCAGCCCGTCATAAGTAGCATCCAAATCACTCAGTTCTACCCACTTGTTAAAATAAGTGTGTAACCGTGAGGCGAACTGAGGAAATGATTCTCCTTGTGACCGTTTGGCTGTACGGAACTTCAACCTGTAGGCACTAGAAGTTAACTGATATCGTTTCAAGAGAGCATTTTTGAGTGTGACAAAGTCCTTCTCAAGACCTGGAGGGAGTTTTGCAAACACGTCATACGCTGGACCGCGAAGTGCTTGGGAGAGTTTAATATTAAATTTATCCTTAGGCAGATTGTAGGCTTCACACATTAACACAAATTTGTCAAGATATTCATCCATCTGATCCTCCTTCGGGTCGAAGTGGGCCAGTGGAAAACTCATTGCTCCTGGAGTAATATGTTGTCCTGAGGAAATGTCTTGACTGTCAGTTGGAGAGCTGGCACTGCTAAATCTGGAGGCATCAGGATTTTGTAGTTCTAATCTCCTCAGTTCTAACTCGTGCTGTCTTAACTGCTCAGCTAATTTCAAGTCCTTGTCCAGTTCTGCTTGCTTCAACTGGTTGTCCATTTCAGCTTGTTTCAACTGGTTGTCCAATTCAGCTTGTCGCATCTTCTCTCTGGATTCAATTTCCGCCATCTGGATTTGTAATTTAATTCTTTCCTCTCGTTCTTCCTTCTCTCTTTCCTTGATGATGTCCCTTTGTTCTCGGCGCCACTCTCTTCCTTCTTCTATTACATATTTGTTCAACTCTACACCCTCATAACCTAACAATGTTCCTTGTTCTCGCAGTTCCTCCTTAGTAGGTGGCTTTTCAGAAGACATGTTAGTTATGTAATAAGATATCTGTTGATACACCTGAATAACTCACTCACTTAATCAAGAATGTGTTTGTCGCAAAGATTCACAAATATCTTCAATGACAAGCATAAAAAATGTTACACATTGACACAACACTTACCCGTTTGCCAGCAATTCACCTTTGCCCTAACTTATGTTAACTTATATCTATTCTTATGTTAATCCTATGTTATAAGTATATATATATCTATATTAACTAGTATGATTAGTAGCTATCTCTTTTTAGTGACTGAAAGTTAGAACTATCTATGAAGTTGGATACTCGACTGAACCCAACAATCTATAGGATTGTCATGCCCGGACGAGCCACCAGTGTCGCGTAACGTATACTACTAGGATGGAATTGGATCAAAGTAGATACTAAATAGACTTCTACGAATAGAGAATCTAACCACTGCTGAAGAAGCGATCAAATGGCTCGCAATTCTAGAAGAATGATTATCAAAGTCCCAGAATGGATCACTACTTCTAAACAGTGCCAGGCGGAAAGTTATGACGACTAACTGTACTAACACACGAAGACAGTATGTCAAGTTATTCCTGCTAACGTGCCTGGATGAATAATGAGCCCCCACTGCCTAATGTATTCTCACACAACAGGAGATAAGACAGAATGATACGTATAGATGTAGTCCTTTCACTCGTCACACAATCTGATGATGCTAATTCTAATTCTATAATGACAGACGCAGTTGTTAAAAGTACAAATATAACATAACGTTTAATCCTAAAGAACACTACGTGAGCCCCACTGGGAACTCACTGACACATAAGAGATACGCAGATCCCTGAAACTTCTATAAGATAAGGTTCAGCTAGAGGATATAATCATAGACTCTTAGCCAATAGCGGACAAATTAGGATTGCTGTGCAGTGGCAAACGGGTAGGTAGCCACTCATCTGATAATCCTTAGTCTCCTGGATGGTAAGCTGGCAGTGCTGACTGGATCGTGGTATGGACTCCACTCTCTGCTGCATCAAGTGAGTGGTTCGTAGCTCAATCACCGGTCGTGACTACGGTTACAGATGATCAGGGTGCAGGCTCTGTGAATGACAGTGAGGAGGAGTGAATAATCCTTCAAGACAGAATTGTAAATTCTTTTGGCCATGTCCTGCATGGCATGCTTGTCTCATAAATTTTCATAGCATGTATTATTTAAATTTACAGGTTGATTCCTTATCTGAAATCTACAACAGCACACTGATCTAATGGAAACAGCACACAAATGATATCCTATTCTCTCTGCTGACATTTAGATCAAACATGTACAATCACAATGCTCTACTTCAAAGACCACATTCCAAATATATATTCTAAGTCACGATTAATCATGGAAACATGAACCACAATTCACATAATGACTTAACAGTACATATAGGATGACTTCAATGGAATGGAACTCAGACGCCACAACTCCGACGTCACATATACATTAACAAACCATTAAATCGATGAAACACCACACATCATTTTCCAAGTATGGAAACACACAAACTACACTCCACACGATGAATTAACATCACATGATGAATTCCATAGAATGAAATGAAATCACACACAACAACTATAACTTCACGATGTACACGAGTGAACCATTAAAATCAATGAAACACCCCAAGTTCACATAAGGAGTTATGAGTTGTACTAATAGCAAGTCTTCCTTATATTAATTAAAACATAATTAATTATCTAGAAGATTTCTTAGCTAGGTTTAAGATTATTTTCACTATACACAAGAACAATATTAGGGTTGGAGAATTCCCCCCAAGGTTTGAACTTTGTTAAGTGGGCCATCTTGGACCACATGGTAGTAATCTGACTATGGGCAAGATAGAGATTAATAAAGAATAATTAATGGTAACTTATTCACTCTCTGAACTAATTCCTTCAACTAATAAGTATATTATCTAGAGAAATCCGCTAGTTCCGAAGTTTAAGCACATAATTAAATTATCTTAACTCTAATCGTCTACTGACTAACTCAGGTGTCCTTCCGCAGGCAGATACCTAATTTCGAGAATCACGTAATGTAATTTATCCATGTTTTTAATGCCACATAAGACGAGCTTTTCGTTTTACCCTTGTCGGCAAGCCACATGGCACAAACATGGTCCTAATTCTAATATTAGTTAACTAACACTAGTTTTAATTAATAGTATCTATTATCGATCGGCATGGCCGGTAGATTTTGCCGGCATTTTGACACACAGAAAAATGTTTAACAAAATTATTATTAACTCACCCTGCAACTAGATTTTGACTGGCCTATCGGGAGTGGAGACTATCATTGGCTTTTCTATGTTTTAGATTGTTGTTCGGCTTAACAAGAGCCAGCAATAAAATATGTTTAAACACAGACAGGTGTTCAATTTTAGCCAATTGACTTGATAGCTCCTCCCTCCAGGTTGCTGGCAAAAAAATGGCAGAGGTTAGGGTGCTACCGGAAGTTAACTTCTCATCCAGGAGAGTTCCCTTCCTGTGGCCAAATTATTTTTCACAGCCAAACCTGAATATAAAATTCAGTCTGACTGGATTTCTTGGCTTGTAAACGAACTCTACCCTACATCTACTTCTAACTATAAGAAGAAATAGTATTTAACTCTCTCTATAGTTTTATGTATATAAATACACTAACCAAAGACGATTTTATCTAATATTTGAAAATATAGATAAAAATAAAAATTAATGCAGGATACATAGAGGGGTTTACTGAGGGCTATCTCCATCTAGTAACAAAACGATCTGAGAGGTGGGCCAACCTGTCACAGAAGCCACTAATAGAACTTGAGAAAAATCGTTAAAGAGAATAATGGGCGCGCGCGAACGCGCACACAGACACACACACACACACACACACACACACACACACACACACACAGATAGACAGACAGACAGGCAGGCAGGCAGGCAGGCAGGCAGACAGACAGACAGACAGACAGACAGACAGACAGACAGACAGACAGGCAGGCAGGCAGGCAGGCAGGCAGGCAGGCAGATGATACGCTAGACAACAGAAACATTGAAAGCTGAAGTTCTTTTCCAGGAAAAGTTTAAGGAAATTGACAAAGCCCGATTCATGGAGTCTTCACAAAACAAGCTACTAGGCATTGTTTGGTCAAGGATGTGCCTCAGCAGATCCGATTTCAACAAGCATTATTTCTGGTTTGCTTTCCTTAGCCTTTGGGCGGTCTCCATTCTGGCTACACGGCAGTAGATTTTGTCTCACTTCGTCCGGTCACTTTCCCTTGATCAGATCCGACAGGAGTGATCCTATCAGTAGCTACGTTACCGTCGGCAAAACTCTTGGGGAAATTGGAATACGCAAACCCCACTACTACTTCATGGTGCAGACACAAACGACGAGGGATTTATGTAGTGAAATGTCCTAATAAACGCCATACCAATCTTCGTCTTGACAGGAGAACATAGACACGCCGCTATTCAAACTGCCACCACCAAACAATGAAAGCCCACTTGCTGAAAGCATAAGTGCACCACAACGCACGATCAGAAAAACGCACACAAATTCACCAGACAGGTCAGGTCGATCATTCAGTATAAGATCTCTGATTTAACTTGACTGGGTCCGAATTCTATTTATATTTCATACGTGTAGTTGCCCAGATTCTCTGGCTTAGGTACAGATAGCGCAGTTTTACAATCCCGATATACCGGGTTCGAAATCAGCCGCAGGCGATTTAGAAGCAGAAGGCGTTGCGTTTATTTTTACAAAGATATGATAGAAAACAATGGCAAGCTACAAGACGTAAGATAACACAGAAACTCATCAACAGTCCAAACAAACCGGGGTAGTTTGTGATGCCTTGTAAAGGCCATGTAACTAACTTTTAACTTGTGGGTTCAGGTGGGTGAAAGACTGTCATCTGTGAATGTATTCTCTTGTTATTCCCATAGCCTTAATTAAGGGTTTCTCGGCAAATGATATCTCCTTGAACAGCGCATACTATTAGAGCTGCGTAGCGGAGACGGACGGGCGGACCGCCGGGCGGCCGGATGGGCGGGCGGACGGACGGATGGGCGGACGGACGGACGGATGGGCGGATGGACGGATGGGCGGCCGGATGGGCGGATGGACGGACGGATGGGCGGACGGACGGACGGATGGGCGGACGGACGGATGGGCGGACGGACGGACGGATGGATGGGCGGCCGGACGGACGGACGGATGGATGGGGGGACGGATGGATGGGCGGCCGGATGGGCGGAAGGACGGACGGATGGGCGGACGGACGGACGGATGGATGGATGGGCGGCCGGACGGACGGACGGACGGGCGGATGGATGGGCGGCCGGACGGACGGACGGACGGGCGGACGGACGGACGGACGGGCGGACGGACGGACGGACGGACAGGCAGACAGACAGACGGACGGGTGGGTGGGTGGGTGGATGGATGGATGGGTGGATGGATGGATGGATGGATGGATGGATGGATGGATGGATGGATGGATAGGCAGACAGGCAGACAGACAGACAGACAGTCACAGAAAAGAGAGACAGAATGAGAGAGAAGAGAGAGAGAGAGAGAGAGAGAGAGAGAGAGAGAGAGAGAGAGTAAATGTATGGATGGATGGATGGATGAATCGGCAGTCTGGCAGGCGTCCAGAGAGACGAACACACAGGTACATGTATAGACATATTTTTACCTAGTTCGCTAGCTTGCCACATATCTTATAACAACTTGATTCAATAAATACAATATTAACCCACAGACTGCTACATTTTTCTCATTTCACGAGTGATCGCTAAGTGTGGCCTGGTAGAAGGTGTACAGCTGAATCCAGGCCTACCGATCAATCTTTGTTGTGAATGCAGCTATTCCCAACTGGGGAGCTGTTACGTTGTACACAATACCGCTTTTGTTCTGTTGTGTTTTCCGTTCGTTGTCTTGAAGCACGCATTGCCGAAGAGTGAATAATGGCGAATACTTTATACACAGGGATTTCTACTTCGCGGAAATTGTTGCACGATTGTTATAATGTATATAAGTTATAAAAAGCAGTGATTTTTCCACGGCTGTAAATGTACTGGTTATGTAGTGCTAGTATCATTGTTCTATAGACCAATCGGCACCCAATGGGTAATGAGGTCAATATCGAGCAGGCCGTCTTTACTTCCAAGGACATTTCTCGATACCTGTTATAGGTCAGGTGGACATGAAAGGCCAGGTCAGTTAAAATATATCCCCGCCTCGAAGGAAATTCGGATCCATGACCAGAGGGTTGTACGCCTGCCAGCCTATCTATCTGTCTGTCTGTCTGTCTGTCTGTCTGTCTGTCTGTCTGCCTGTCTGTCTGTCTGTCTGTCTAGCTAATTAACTACCTACCTACCTACCTACCTACCTATCTATCTATCTACCTACCTACCTATCTATCTATCTATCTGTCTGTCTGTCTATCTATCTATCTATCTATCTATCTATCTATCTATCTATCTATCTATCTATCTGTCTGTCTGCCGGTCTCTCTGGCTGAGGGGTTACACCACTTTCTCCGTAATCCCGTTTACCCACGCAGGGTCTCGCAGCGAGGCGAGAACTGGAAGCGATTCGACCCGCGCTCGTGACTTGCGGGATAATGAGCCGGTCGCTCAGAAAGCAATGGCAAACTACTGAGCGTAATCTTGCCAAGAAATCAACATACAGCTAAAAGATGCTGATGTTGACAGCGATGTTCTGTAAAGGATATGCAAAAAAACAAAATCTATCTATCTATTTAAGAATCACCATACAAAGCGTTAGGAAGACAATACAAACCGAAATAGGGGAAGAACAATGTGGGTTTGAAGAAGGCAAGGGTTTCAATGCTGTGTATTTTCTGAGAAGATTAGTTGAGAGTTCAATAGAAGTAAGGAAGGACCTACACTGTGCTTCATTGATACACAGAGGCTTTCGATAAAGTTAGACATGTCAACATGATGGGCCATGGCGCCAGCGTGGCGCGCGGAACAATTTTCAATGGCACGCCGAGTGAATTCAAATATAGTATATGATCTATAAAAAATAAAAAGGTGAATTTTTAATGCAATGGAAACATACAATTCTATTACTGCTGTTTCTGCTTTCACATCCTTTCCAAACGAAAGTTAGTAGACACCAGAGGTAAGAAGGATGAGTGATATCATACAATCTGAGCGTGGAGCACAATAACTGACCTTGACGAAGGTCTATTTCCATCCCATCCTTCCCCTCTCTCTAAATCACACCTTTCAAGACTATGTGTAGTTCTTTCGACTGTAATATGTTCATGCCGATGGTAGGCAACCACGTCGATAGCAGAAACGTTAGTGTTGTTAATCAGCAATATGGCACGGTTGAAATGTTTTGTTTTGCAAGCTATTTGACTTTCTTTGTTTCAAAACGTTCATATGGCAATTTTATAAAAACATTTCACAATAATATGGTCAGGGCTGAAATTTTAGAAAACATGAAGTTTATATTTGTTTCTATTGATATTAAAGAATTACCGAATGGGTAAGAACACGTGTTTAGCAAATTAAAAGAGGGGTGGCCAAACAAGAACACTATGCAGGAAGCCAAAGAAGGTTGATAAACCAACACAGAACTAGTGTCGTCAGCCGCTACACGCTGCGGGATTTGCTGAGAAGAGGATCCGAGCACTTATGGACTGAATGGTTCGATGTGCAATGAGGATGATCTGTCGACTAACTAACTAACTAACTAATTATTCGTTGTGCTGATGCTGAGGTAAGCGGTTCAACCCCTACACCGGACAGCTGAACTAAAATGTTAACGTGTCGTCCTTGACTTGGGGATGTAAATTACAAGTACCTCTAAAATCGGAGTGGCCAGGGACACTGTTAATTGGGAAAGCTAACCCACATGCAAAATTCAGTCCATCACTACTATAAATAGTGTGTATGGACTACGCTTGAGTTCAAAGCGAGCGAGCGCAAAAAAAAAAAAAATAAAGAAAAATAAAGAATTGAATGATATGCAAATAATAGAATATTTATTTAATGTATCGGGAATGTGTTATTAAAAGATGAAGATCAAATGAATTTGTTGAATGGTTGTTTTTATTTTAAAATATGATGGGCTTAAGCTCTACAGTAAGTCTCTACAGTACATCTTAGGAGGGTCACTACACAAAGGTTGCCGGCACCAGCCCTAGACTGACATTTAAGTAGAGTGCCGATTGTCTGCACGACCTGGCCAGCCCTCCTGAGGGGAACGTGATGAGAGGGCGCGGTCAACTTTCCAACATAGATATCAGTGATTATTTGGCAGCAAAAAAACTACAACGACAAAGAGCAGTAACGAGACGGGAAATAGAAGTCAGAGGAAGAAAGGGGAGAAGAGGGAGAATATGAAGAAGAGGCTGAGAATGAGGCAAATGGAATGAGAAGCAAGAGCAGAAGAGCAGGGACAGAGGGAAATCTTGACGACGTTAGTGGAGGTATGAAAAAGACAGATCAGAAACGATACAGACAATAATATGCATACACAATAACCCCCCCCCCCCCCTGTATTGACCCAAACTCCGGCGCTGTGACTTAGGGACAGTGAACGTATTTCACAATTCCACGACGTATCGAGTCGAAGGTTCGAAATCAGCCGTAGACGATTTGGAAACAGACCGCCTTGTGTTGATTTCCATGATTTGAGCGTCGGTCGTTCAGAAAGCAAGGGTAAACTACTGAGCAAATAAATGCGGGGATTGATTGCGACGTCGTGTAAAACACATGCCACAAACATTAACAGAAGCGGATGAATCCATAAAGTCATAAGAAAACAGCACTGGGAACCATCAGCATCTAGCTCACCTCCCAGCAGGCAACGACGCACAGTGCGTAAACATGTATGATATCACCAGTAACCTTTGACCTAGAAACATACGTAGATCACGAATGTGTGTGGATTTCAAACTATTTACTGGATGTCAGGCCTACTGCAGCGTGGGAATTATTTGTGAAATAGCAATATCTCTAACTAGCTCTAACGATATGTGACGCAATGGGTTTTCCCGAAGTTTGCGTTGTAAATCGCGGGACATGGCAGCTGTAACCATCACAGAATACTGATGTGCAAACGGCGGGTTTCCCACCCCAGATTTTAAGCACCGAAAACGAGACTGCACCTGACAATTACCTTGTAAAAATAGCTCGACCGCAGGAATTTCCGGTTACTACTACTCATGTTTACGTCGTGAAGCGACACGGCATTATTGTGAAATAATTGTTAAGCCATTTCCGTCCTTTCCCAAACATATGGGTCTTTTGTATGAGTCAAGCGTGTAGAAATGTCAATTATTTTTTTTTTTCTGGCCTTGTAAACACTTATTGTTCGAGAACATTTTACATAAATAAAATGTAAATTTTAAATATCCACGTTATCATGGGTTAATGTGTCGCTTGTTTGTATATTTCTGTTTCAGTCTGTCTATTATTATTAACCTGTCTGACTGATTTTCTGTCTGCATTGTATATATGTCTGTCTATTTGTCGTTTGTTATATCGTTCTGTTTATTAATATATTTGTATGTATGTCTGTCTGTCCATCCATCCATCCATCCATCCATCCATCCATCCATACAACCATCCATCCATCATTCTGTCTGTATTCTTGTCTGCCTGCCCATTTGTCTGTCTGTATATCCGTCCGTCTGTCTGCCTTTCTGTTTGCCTATCTATCTGTTTATATATGTTTCTATCCATTTGCTTTTCTGTCTATCTGACTGTATATATGTCTGCCTGGCTGCAAGTCTTTCTATGTGTCTGTCTGTCTAATAAACAAACATATACACTTCTTGTGTCCCAGGCTAGGATCTTACGTCGTGTCATACGATGAGCTTCTATGGTATTTCTTTGTCCACTAAATGTGTTTTGCATGTTCCCTTACATCGAAATTGTACATTCCTGAACGATTCTTTACCAGATGTCCCCTTACTCCTACTCTTCTTTCGATTTCGTTCCATTATATCATTACCTTTACCCAGTTCAACCTCAAAGGGAAGTTATATTATGGTCTGTCGCCTGGCTCAGATCAACAATCCTGTGACTGAGTCTGCCACAACTAGGATATTAATTTGAAGGTGATTGTTGTCGATAGGGGGTAATGTCGTGTGTTATAATCTCTCCCTTCGGTGATTACAGTTCTTGTTATAATTGTTTGGGCGTCTACGTGGTGTAGTAGTTAAGACGCCTGCCGCGCACTCCGATGGTTGTAGGTTCGATTCCGGATTCCGTAATTCGGCTCATGGTTTCTCTGAGACTCCCGGGGATCGTCGCTGGAGCTACGTAGTTCGTGATTTCTGGATGTTTTTGATAGGCCGCCCTGCGGAAAGAGATCGAACCGCATGGCATAAAGCCATGAAGTCGATTTAGTTGCCTTTTGAACCTCTTTTTTTTATCACAATTAACTGTTGTTCTATGTTCTACTCTCACATGTATCACTTGATCTCTGTTAACTGTTATTCTATGTTATACTATTGTGCATGTGATAAATCACATACCGAGCGTGTGAGACTTAAGATGGTGCATGATGGTGGAAATTACCACGTGTTCACATGCACCCACTGTGAACGAACATTTACAGCGCGAATTGGCCTCATCAGTCACATTCGCTACCGCCATAGGTAAAAGGTATTATGCCTTTATAAAGCACAAACTATCGTCTGTCAAGACGACAAGTGTACTATTACATGTATCACTTGATCTCTGTTAACTGTTATTCTATGTTCTGCTATTACATGTATCATTTGATCACTGTACTGTTAACTATGTTTTACTAGTACGTATATCACTTTATCACTATTATCAATTGTTCTGTGTTCTACTGTTATATGTATCACTTGATCACTTTTAACTGTTGTTCTAACTTAACTGTTTTGGTGTGAGTAGTGGTTTATTTAGAATTCTTTAACCACTTTTATTCTTTTTTCTTATTGCTGACTCAAGCCTGCCATCTTCCGTTGTTAAATGTCCTAGATGTTAAAAAAAAACAACTATGGAACTATTCAAGAGTCATTTATTATAATTTTAATAATTGGCTTGGCATTAACTGTCTTTACTGGTAGATTAGAGAAATTAAACGTTGACATTCAAGACACTTTGGGCACTTTATGAGAAGAAATAAACTGGAGAACTTGGTGACAACTGACAAGATTGAGGTGGAAAGAGCAGGGGAGCGGCAAAGAGGTTTAGCCACATGGCATAAACGAGATAAAAACACAGAGCTAATCCACGACTGTGATGATCGTGTGAGATGGCGAAACATGACTTCAAATTTATGTGTAAACCATTTTCATTCCTTAGTTTGATTTATTTGGTTGTTTCGGGATTTGAGATATAATTTTATAAATATTGAGCACAACCCACTACTGGCAACGCTGATCGTATTCTGATATGAACCTAAGGCCTATCCACGTCATTCCTTAGTTTGTTTTATTAATCTTTATTTCTTGAGAGATCTTTTTTTCTTTCAGCCGGTAAAACTGCATATTCTGCCTATCTTCTGTCATGTATTTTTCCCAATAGGAGCACTCGCTCTTAAAATTCCAGTGCACTGACGACGCAGTAAGGGGTTTTCTCCCTACATATTTCAGGTGTACAAACGTTGACTTCTCAGCCTTGACTTGGAAACGTAATTGACAAGCCTCTCAGAAGTCGCAGTGGATATGACGGTGGGGGACGCAGGTAAAGGGGCAGTTGGCCAGCACGCTAAAATAATTCCAGTGTGGACCATACTCTAGTTCAAAGCGAGCAAACAAAACAGAAATATTTTCCAATAACGCCGATTTCAAAGCAGCTCGCGTCATTCGCCATTTGACACCCAAGGAGGCATGTCGGTAGCACGTTGAATTCTCGGTCCTGTAAGAAGTTCGACTCCAGATGTGTTATAATACAACAAACCCCTTTGTCAGAACTGACGTCAGGAGACCCAGGAAACATTCACTTGTAACCAGATGCCCAGGAATGCCTACGTCTATTTTTCTTGTGAAATATCTACATGGACACATGTCCCTGTTCTGTGACGTGAATAAGTAGACTAAGGCTAGTAATCCTTAAAATTGCTACAGCAGTAGATCGGTGATTCTCGGCCTTTGTGAGACTAAATGACTCGATTTTATCTACAATCCTAAGTAAAGGACCCTCTTACGCACCTTAAGACACGTCGAGCATATGGTGCTAGACCCATATTTGAATAGACTACTCTGTTAGTGAGGTGGTCAGTCTCTCGCCGGCAGCACTCGCTTCCCTAGATATTTCCTGGTGCTCATTTCATGCTCGGTCGAACTGGGAACCCAGGTCAAAGTTTAAAAGTCCGCTAGGTTGTTGATTCTAACCCATGACCACCGTGCCAGCAGGCGAGCGTCTAGCCATTACACTCCCTTTCACGATCCTTTTAAGTTTCATCTGAGACATTTACTTCTCAACCTCTTTCACCTCAGGGTTGAGTATCCTCATGTAGCAAGTCCCTTGTAGGATTATTCTCGATCCTTCGCCAGCTCTCCCGTTCGGTGTATTTTCAAGTTCAACGTGTCTTTAAAGGCCTGTGTGCACCTTAAACGAATGCATATTATTATCATTGTTTAAAGGCACCACAATTTGGTGTGCAACCTTTCGATTATTTTGAAAAGTAACATTAATATTTATTCCTAAATATAGATTGTTAAAGTGTTTCATTTTCTCAAATACGATATTATTGAAAAATATCAAATTTTTTTCCAGAATAAAGAGGTCGGGGGAAAGAGCAGGGGTTAGACAAGGAGATAAATATATGGATGGCATGGCCATATCGTGGCATAATTAGGACAAGAACCACACCCCCATCCCTATGCTTATTGACAGGGAACATGATGATGGTGATATTAGCATATTGTCGATATACCCATGTCCCCAATATGCAGATTGGCACTAGATTTTCTGTTTTGTGTCTTAGCCTTGAAATATTTTGGTTCCAGTTACTCCAACAGCTAGGCCGAAGGTAGTTTAGCTACAGGTCAGGGGTGGGGCCAAAAGAAGTGAGGCACAAACCTGCTATTTTGTAGGTGGACTGGAGGCGAACCCGTTCCGACTTAAGAGGTACATGCAATTGACGTCCCCAAGTCCAGGACGAGAAGACAACATTTTAATACAACTGACCGGTGTAGGTGTTGAAACCTCTACCTCTGCATCAGCACACCGGACGTTTAAGAACGAGCGCTCTTGTCCATCGGTCATGCTGCAATTCGTTTTATTGTGACGGGACTAATTAATGGTTATGGTGGCATCATGACAGCGTACTTTAATATCAAGTAACGTCAACGGATAATATGATTCCCGGGTGCCACCCACGTACCCAAGCTATAGATAATCTTGAAAAACGAAAGTTAATTGCATATCCTGGATGTTGCAATAAAACCTATCAATTTTGGGCGGTTCCCGAACTACCGACGCTCGTAACATTGTTAAAGATCAACACAGAGTGGTCTTCTCCCAATTCGCTTGCAGCTGATTTCTAACCGGGTATGCGAGATTGCAAACCACATTCGCTACCCCTTAGCCACAAACGCCGGCAAGATAGACTCATATTTTCTTTTTTAACAAAAGAAGATGAAACCAGATTTGCGTATTCCGCAGTTCAACACTGAAACAATATTTCACATATAATCATAGTAACTATAGTCGAGTGTCTTCAAACACGAAGATGTATTATCTCCAGAAACACTGCACGGACCTCAATGGAGTTTTTACATATGTCCTTATAAGTTTTATGTCATAAAAACACAAGAAAACAAGTCCCGCGCCTGATGTGGGTATGTAAAGCGCTAGAATAATTACATTTTGTAGGCACGAGTGCACGAAGAAATAGGTGCCAGTCTGTTCTTCCCGTAGCGAACGTCGAGAACTGACATCTAACCGTCACCTAGCCGTGCTAATGTCAATGTTGGTGTAACGCCATAACCGTTGCACTAATGTTTCACGACACAGAGATTCTATAACGAACAAGTTTTGCATGTACGGTAATTTTTCTATAGTGACATGTATCGGTGTAATGTTTATGCTACATCATTATTTTGTCCCTGCAAAATGTTACGTAGTGTAATTTCACAAATAGCACATTTTTAAAGTCCGTAAGCGAAATTACAATTTCGTTAGATGAGATATGTACACTTGTTACCCGATAATTTACAATGATTCTGTCTTGCAGATTTATTTAAGAAATTATAAATAGCAATGTTGGTTGAAAGGAGTCAAAATAAAACGATAACATGCGACTAAACAATTCGAGGATTGGAACAACGCACACACACAGACACAGGCGAACGTGTCGACCGAAGTCGTTATCAATGGTGTAAAATATAACAATAATAACACACAGATAGCATAAAGGAAAATTTATCGTTTGAAGGTTTCCATCTGTATCAATCGAATTACCTCTGAATAGATAGGCATTCCTTTATGTTATATATGGTTTAATAGTATTGTTTTTGTTGACCAGAGAACAATTGGACTGATGGGTATAGCAGACATCAGAATAAAAGGGAGAGGATGCAAGGCGATCCACCACAGTTATACGTATGTCTACTACGGAGTGGAAGACAGTGGAAGTCACGGTGTAGAAACAGTAATTGAACCACGGCTAACAAGAAGAATATCAGAAATAAAATATATATCAAACAGAATCATAACAGTGAGATTAAAAGAACATACAATTACTACATATATACAAATATACGCACCATGTAATATAAACAAAAATGAGCAAGAATGCGAAGATTTCTTAAAGACATTCATGACGCACTAAGGAGAAGCAGGACAACATCATAGTTATGGGAGACTTCAATGCAAGACAAGGACGTAACAGAACGGACATAGAAAACATCTAGGGATATTCAGAGACCAACACAATGAAATAAATGATATAATGTAAGTAGTCTGATCGACCTCTATGTAACAAACACATTTTATAAATACAAAGACTTACAAGTATACACATGGTACAAATGGAACGATCTAGATATCAAAAACCAAATTGATTTTATATTAACAAGAAATAACGGAAAGCGAAATATATTACATGCAAAGGCAGAGCCCAAGTGTAAACACAGATCACAAAGTCATAAGAGCCACAGGAAGGAGAAAGCAAAGACCAGGCAAATACATGCCATATGAATCAGTAAACAAACCTCATAGGCGGCGAGGCAGTTAGGAAAAGTTATGAGAAGGAACTAACTGAAATCTTTGTAAAACTACCTATAGAAATAAACACGGTGGAAGAAGAATGGGAGATGTTCAAATCAAGCATTTTAAATACTGCACACACAAAACTAAATAAATAAATAACATGTGGAATCATGAAAAAACGCAAAATACGGATAAAAAATATAATAAGTTGGTGGAACGCCGAGGTCAAGAAAGCTGTAAAAGATAGAAAAATGAAAAATATAAAAACTAGGGGAAGAGCGAACAGGACCGTGATTAAATAGAATATAGAATAGCACGAAGACATGTGAATAGAATGGTAAATATAGAAAAACAAAAAGATTAGGAGGAATATGAAGAAATCCTAAATAAAAACTATAAGGAGGCAACTGGAAACTTCTACAAAAAGATCAGTGCAATAAAAACCAGATCAGAACCCGTTAGCCCAACTGAAATAATTAACAACGAAAAAGGATATCCAATAAGTGAACAAACACAAATCCTAAAAAGATGGCGGCAGTCAATCAATCATGTGCCATGCCGGAAAGCGTGGGCGGTCATGACTCGCCATTTCACTCGATCACCAGAGTCGTGGATCAGCTCAGTGTTCCTGTCTCGTCCATGCCAAGTGGCCAAGCCATCCAGGTATTTTCCTCTCGGGCTTCCTATTGGTCTGTTCCCTTCGATCTTGCCAGTTGTCACCAAGTTCTCCAATCCATTTCTTCTCATAACATGTCCAAAACATTTTGACTGTCTACGTCTAATTTCTCTAATCAATTTCCGATTTTCATTTGTCTCCTGTAGTACTTGGTCATTGGTTTTTCTGTCTGTCCATGGTATTCTTTGCATTTTCCTCAGAAACCACATTTCTGCAGCCATCATATGTTTTTCAGCTTGACTGCTCATTGTCCAAGTTCCACATCCATGCAAAAGAACAGGCTTTATGTATCCACTCAACACTCATTTTCTCGTTTCAGTTGACATCTTCTTATTGGTCAGAATGTTTTGCATCTTGCTAAAGGCTACTTTCGCCATGGCGATTCTTGTTCTAATCTCTTCAGGGCATCTCCCATCAGATATTATGACTGTTCCGAGATAATTGTACCGATTCACTTGTTGAAGAATATTCCCATTTACTTGTATATTACATTGTGGTACTTCGTTCTTCCTAGTGATGGCCATAACCTGTGTCTTTTTACAATTTAATTCTAACCCCAGTTGCTCACTGTGTACAACAACCGCATCTACTAATTGTTGCAGATCCTGTGCATTGTCTGGAGGCAGTACTTCGAACAATTTCTCAACAATCCATCAGATGCCACATGAAACCGACACAGATGCCACCGAAGAACTAGAATCAGACATACTGAAAGAAGAAATTCGAGAAGCCATAAGATTAGCCCTATCGAATAAATCACCGGGACAAGACGAAATACCAAATGAACTAATTAAAGCAGCAAGAGATGCAGGAACAGCATGGCTACATAGACTGTTTATCCATGTTTGGGTAGAAAAACAGACACCACGAGACTGGAGAAACGCCATAATTATCCCAATTTGGGAAAACAAATGTAGTAAAAGAGACCACACAATACAGAGGCATCTCTATTTTGAGTCATACTGGAAAAGTATTTTGCAAAATTCTTGAGAACAGATTACGAGCTACAATAGAACCCCAGCTAAGCAAAACACAACTTGGGTTTAGGAAAAACAAAGGATGCACAGATGTCATCTTTTCTTGTAGGCAGCTTATAAAAAAAATCAATCCATTTTAATGGAAAACTCTACTTAGCCTTTGTCAACAAAGAAAAGGCATTTGACAGATAGAAACAAGCTATGGGAAATCCTTAAACTATATGGAGTGAGTGCACATCTAACAAACTTATGTTTAAGCTTATACAACAGCAGTGAATGTATAGTGAGAACAAATGGAGGACACTCAGAACCCTTCACCATAAGATTCGGAGTACGACAAGGTTGTGTCCTGTCCCCCCTCAAGCACTTAAGAAGTATGTTATCATTAAATGGCAAATCAGAAGATGAGCTTGAAAGTAGAGACAATAAGGAAAAACCAACTCATTGGACAAATGGCACCAATACTAAAGAACAAATATGCATCAATAGTTACTAAGAAAGCATAACACAATCCTCCTACCGACTCTATGCTACCAATGAGAAACCTCCACAATGACAAAAGAGAAAAGAAAGATCAGAACAACAGAAATAAGATTCATGAGAAGAATAAATGGATCAAAAGAGAGAAAATCAGAAATGAAGAAATCAGGACTAAAGTGGGGGTTATAGCAGCGCTAGATTGTTATCAGAACACAGGAAGTTAAATGGGTTTGGTCATGTAACTAGACTACCAGCTAACAGTATACCACAACAAGCAATGATGTACAGACCACATGGAAGCAGAAGAAGAGGCCGGCCACGTAAACGATGGGCAGAGGGAATGACGGAATCCATGAGAATCTCGATACACGAAGCCAACTCAAGGGCACTCTCCCGTTGTTTATACTTCACCTCTAAATCATATGGTACAAGAGGAACACTATGAGATGAGATGAAGACTTCAGTCGAAACGTTCGCTTACGTCTGTGTGTGTGTGTGTGTGTGTGTGTGTGTGTGTGTGTGTGTGAGTGTGAGTGTGTGGGGGGAGGGGTATTCGGGCGGGTAGGTGTATGTGTGGGTGTGTATGCGGGCGTGCGGGTGTGTGCGTGCGTGAGTGTGTGCGTGTATATGTGTGTGCATGTGCTTTCGAGCGTGTGTACGTCCATTCGTCGAGCTTCTTAGTCATAGTTTGTGTTTTCATTCGGACTTCAGTATCACTTTGGTCAACCCCACTTTTCGACACCATTTTAGAAACTTTGTTGAAAGGAACATGCACATGGTCTATTTCTCACCTTTTAAAGAATCTGTCTAGTATAGTAGACTGTTGACTGCTTTCGATTGAATGAAAGGCAAACCTCCTTCCTCCAGTAGTCATCTGCCTGTTTTAAGATTCTTCTTCTTCTTTCGTTCGCTTGAAATATGTCTATATCTGCAATGTTGTCTCTTGTGTAAATTTAACTGTCTTTTTTAGTTCACTCGGCGGTCCTTAGAGTTCTTCCACTGTTGTCTCTCTAGGCCAGAAGGTTTGCCTAGATATGTTGTATTTGGGGCAGTCTTGGAGTATGTGCTCTGCTGTCTGCGACGCCAATCCACGTGTGCACATGGCTGATTCACCAATTTTGAATTGTGTATACACGTGGTTGCGTAATCTATTGTGTCCTGTTCTGAGGCGCAGAATAATGACTTGTTCTGGTCTGTCCATAATGTGGTAGTCATCTTGAGCAGGTTTTGGTGGCTTTCTGACTGATTTGGTCATTCTTTTCTTTTGGTGATATGTAACGGCCACATCAGGCTGTTCTTCGTTTGCTCCCCCCTTAGCCAATCGATCAGCTCTGTCGTTTCCGGGTATTCCACAGTGGGATGGTATCCATTGTATGGTGACCTTATGCTGACTGCTTTATGTTCAGAAAGTAGTGTCCTTAGTACTGGCAATTTCCCAGACAGGAGCGCCTCGAGTACCGATTTTGCATCTGTCAATATCACCACAGCTTGTGTACCATTGTTGGTATTTAGTAATTTCTCTGTTGCTATCTTGATTGCCTCAATTTCAACATCATAGTTACGGCAGTACTTTCCTGTTGGTACTCTGGCCGTGTCACTAGTATTATTTGCGTATTCCATGTACACTCCCGCTCCTCAATTTCGAACAGCATTTTGTGCTGACCCATCTGTGTAGACTCGGATCCAGAGGTCCTGTGGGTATTCTTCATCAAGGAAGCTGAGAGTGTCTGTTCTGCGCTGTACATTGTTTTGGGCTTCCTTGTCAAATATTTATCTCGCTTTTGTCTGGATTTGTAGTGATAGTCTGTGTTCATCTTTCCATGGAGTTCGCTCTGGAATAGTTTTCAGGGGGATACAAAACAGTGGGCACATCGGTGGTTTCTCTGCAGAGTCGTTTGGCCTGGTAGATAAAACTTTTTCTTTTCAACCGTCCCATAGCTAAGTTTTCAAATCTGTTCTTCATAGGGTGGCCTGGCAAGCTGAGGAACTTTTTTGCTTGTGTTAAGGTTTTCGTATCTCTGCGCTCTCTCGGTGCTTGTGTCCTCCCTGCCATGTAGCGTCGGAGGCAAGAGTCAAATGATTTAGAATTAGATACAAAACTGTGGCAAACGGAAGAGAGAGAGTTAACCGAGAGGAGCATGAATACACATGTTGCTACATGACGTCACGGCGGACTACGTTACCATAGGCAGTCATGTTTTGAAAACATCATGGAGAGGGGCGCACAAAATGACAACACCGACATATCAACATCGATAGCCAACTGAAAGACTTATGGATATGACATCTGATACTATAGAAAGTGGAAGAAACAAGGGCACAATCTGCAGTAAGGAGGATGATTGGCAGAAGGACGTTTAAAGCGGAGAAAATGAGAAAGTGTATGGCGTCATAATGTGCTGGTTCAATGTCAGCTGGAAGTCATAGAATCAGCCTACACGCAGCGTAACGTAAGTGAGATTGTTTAGGGATCAGAAACGCAAGATAATCATAGAACGATGGACAGGGTGATGTTTATTCGTCATTTGTTTAAATATTAAAATGGGATCGAGATCGGCAGTTAACGTGAAATATTTACAAATCATAATTTATTATATTTTTGACCGTCCCTCCCATTAACATGGGAACGGTTATATATTAGTCTGTGCGACCGATTGCCATAAATAAAGTTTTTCATTGACGTGGAACACAATAGTTGATGAGATCATTTCAGTTGAGCATGAGTTTGGTTCTCGTGATCTGCTACGTTGGTGTTGACTAGACTGCGAGCGGAAATGAAGACATAAGCATCTTAGCACTCCCCATCTTCTCTATCTCCACCATAGGGGTTGACCTCATCCCTCATGTGGCGACTCGAATTGCTTGATTTTGCACCTTGTCCAGCTCTTGTAGTGTGGTTTTTTATGCTGAACACCACGCAGCTGACCCGTTTTCCGGGTATGGTCGTATGCTCTGTTGATAAACTTTGCTAATTATTTTCCCACTGGCTCCCCATGTGGTTCCACTTAGTTTTCTCAGGATGGCTATTTTCCTTCTGGCTTTTGCTACGGCGCGGCGAGATACGAGAGGCATATCGGAAGAATTATGAGCCTCATCAACCAACACAGAGCTGGCACTATTAATCGCCGGACGCTGATGCATATGTAAGGGTGGGGAAGTGGGAATCTGAGCACATATGGACTTGTCCGGAGTGCAAGGATGATACCACAAATAGATAATTAACTAAGTGACTTCGTAGATTGAATTTTGTCCCTTTTGAACCACATTTTTATTGCATCTTTTTACTTGATGACGTAGATAGTTGTTTTCTAAAGCTGCATCATGGTGATATGTTGTATTGTCCGTTACATGACAAGAAGGTCTGTTAAACGTCGTAAGAACAGTGTTTTCGATCCACTCTCTAAATATATGAACGATCATCTCTGTGAGACAATCCACTCTCTAAACATATGAACGATCATCTCTGTGAGACAATCCCAATTGCCTGTAGAATTTGAAACGGAAACAAAACAAGTTCCGGATATTACACTAACCCATTATGTCTGCTGCCTGCGTAGGCATTGTCCTTTGCCACTTCGTACAAACCACTTTATCGTCTCACCTACTGTGTGTGTGTGTGTGCTTGTGTAAGTGTGTGTGTGTGTGTGTTGGTGTGTTGGTGGGTGGGGTTGGGGAGAGTGTGTTTGTGTTTGTGTGTGTATGTGTTTGTGTGTGTGTGTGTGTATGTGTGTGTGTGTGTGTGTGTGTGTGTGTGTGTGTGTGTTCATGTAGAGTTTACCATGTAGTTGTGTCTGTGTGTGTTTGTTGTTTCTGTGCTGACGAAAGCTTTGGCCGCATCGTCCATTTTATTACATGAGATCGTGTTCTAGTAGAGCTTACCGATTCTACTTCTCTGTTGTTGTTGTTGTTGTTGTTGTTTTGTTTTGTTTTTTCATTCATCGTATTCCATTTCACTGGTATGGTCAGCACTGATCTATGTTTCACCCACAAACGCACAAACGTAGTATCATAATTCTCTCTGTGCATTTGCATGACCTCTACATTTCGTAGCAATAAATCACAACATCCAATGGTTGTTAGTGATTTACCTTTACCTTCAGTAGTTTGCCATTACTTTCTGAACAGCTGATGCTAATACCATTGTGAAAGTCAACGCAAAGCGTTCTGCTCCCAAATCGCTTACGGTTGACATCGAACCCGGTATGTCGGGATTGTGAAACTGCGTTTACTACGCCTAAGTCACAAATGCCGACACTCATTTATCTTATTTCACGTTAATAGATGCTTCTCTTGGCTGCTTTTTGTGGCTTCTCATAAATAATATTTATCTCCCTACATCAAATTTTCGAAAGGTGAAGCTTGTTCTCATTTCAGTTTTCAACAATGTACATTTTAAAACCTCAATGGCCAGACATGGGACAACGGATACTCACGCAAAACTCAGGTCCTGTATGACATCACACTGATGTTGGACAACAGGATGCCTTCATCCGACATACAGGACTTCACGTTGGAGCTCAAGCCAACGAACACAAGCAAGCAAACAAGCAAGCAAACCTCAATGCTTAATCTTCATTTTTTGTCGTATAACCTCTTTGTCAAAACCATCTCAAACTGGCTTTCTTTCTCGTTGTTTCATATTGTGTGCAGATAACTTCAATATTCTGGAACCCACCGTTGAAATGTTCGTTGACTTAAGCCAAAGCCTAAACTGTTCCCTTTCCTGAGTTTGAAATGGAACGATAAAAACTGCAACAAAGAATTCCTCGTCAAAAATGCACAAACAATATATCTACGCCTTCACTGTATAGTTTGGAGTGTTACGAATATTACCTTCGATACCATTGTTGTGCACATCTAATGGAAGGTAAGGTCAGTATTGTCAATGGAAAAGAGCGTTCGCTCTTTAACTTCCGGTATGATGATGCCGAGGTAGCCGGTTCACCTGCTACAGCGATCATTTGGACTAAATTGTTGACTTCTCGTCCTTGACTTGGGGACGTAAATTACAAGTATCTCAGAAGTCGGAGTGGGTTAGCCTGAATGCTAGGGAAAAGGGAAAGCTAATCCACACGCAAAAATCAGTTCGGTGTAGTTGCGAACTACACTTGAGTTTACAGCTAGCGAACGTTAAAAAAAAAACCTGGTGAAAAATATATGGACTGGCAGCATTGACGCATGTTCCAAAAACTTTTATGTCAGAGTGTAACACATTTACTGCGACTCATTTCATGTTCAGGAATATCCTCCCCCCCCCCCTTTTCCCCCCTCTTTAATTCCAATTTTGAAAATGAAAACAAAAAAAAAAACAATACGTGGAAACTGATGACAACAGATGTGTACAGGAAATAATCTCCACTGAGATAGTGTAAAACTACAAAAGGACTGTCATGATTAGCTGTGTTAGTTTTTGTATGTCACAAATAAATCAAAACGCAAGCCAGATGTCATCATCAACATGATGTGCCGTGCCGATAAGTGTGGGAGGTCATGGTACGCTATTTCACACGGTCACAAGAGTAATCATTTTTATTGAAAGACAGAAGATCAAGTGGTTTGGCCATGTCGTTAGAATGCATCATCAGCACCTACAATCACTGGCCTTATTTCAAAGATCATCTGCGACGAGACCACGAGGACGTCCAAGAAGAAAATGGATTGACGACATCAGAGACATTGTACAACCACACGGAATGACACTATCCAGTGCCGTCCACCGGGCGCTGGAACGCAAATTATTCCTCCCCACGACGCTTGACGGCAGAAGTGGAAGATGATGATGATGATGACAAGAGTAATGGATAGCAAAAGTAATGCATATGTGTGTTCTTTTCCAGATTACAGCATGTGATCAAGCCATAAAGATATTTACACATACATATCAACCGGGGAACCCTTTGAAGACACTAAGACAATGAATAAATAAATACACACATATTGTATTGCCCCTAATTCTTTGAGCGCCAAACAATATGTGTGTATTTATTTACTGGCTGTCATAAAGATATTG
Organism: Cepaea hortensis; assembly: GCA_963921405.1. NCBI lineage: Eukaryota > Metazoa > Mollusca > Gastropoda > Stylommatophora > Helicidae > Cepaea > Cepaea hortensis. Next base: position 128,771,214 of record OY992878.1, on the reverse strand, counting down.
TTCTCTTTGCTTTCGCCTTTTTTTCTTTTCCCATCAGTTTTGACAGTTGTCAGTAGGTTTTCAAGCCTTCTTCTCCCCATAATATGCTAAACAATCTTGATTGCGTACATCACATCTCTCTAATCATTTGACGAGTCCCATTTGTTTCTTGAAGAACAGTGTCATTTGTTTTTCTGTCCATCCCTGATATTCTGTGCATTTTCCTTTAAATATTTCTTATCTTAGCTGTTTAATGTCCATGTTTCACATGCAAACAGCATTATAGATTCTATACAATACTTCAATACGCTTTTTCTCAGTGTACTTGATAACTTTCTATTGGTGAGTAGTTAGTGACCTGTGTGGCAGCCGCGGTAACGTATTGGCTAGATGCTTGACAGGAAATTTATGATTAAATTTAAAAAGTCAAGAAATTATGCTTCAGCAGAGTATGAGATTGTATATTGTGACGTGTGTGTCACGGCCAGGTGTCTGGAGGACTGTATCAAACATATGGTTCACAATAGCCAACGTGAAAGGTCGCGGGTTTGAATTCGCAACGAGACTGACTTTGAAAACTGATCTGGTCTCTTGGGTCAATCCTTGGATTTTCATACAAATGTGTGAGTGCCGGTCGTTCATAAAGCAATGGCAAACTACTGAACGTAAACCAAAGAAATCACAAACAGCCAAAAAAATGATGATGTCTGCAACGTCCTATAATATGCAAGTAACTTTTTAACTGTGTTGTTAACATATGCCCAATATACCATGTGTGTGTCAAATGATCCTTATTTACTCTATGCAATCACAATGAAAAACCGTAGCTGCATAGGCCAACATCCTCTTTTACATATGTAATGGAACGGACACAGAACTTTGGCAAACAATACTATAAAATACTTACCAAGACAACTGTATCTGGAAATTCGCTAACAGAAACAATAATATCCATGACTGAAATTTCTCGCGTCTCTATGACACTACTACGATCACTAACAGCCTTAGATGCTTCGAGAAAACTCGTAGCGAAGAAACGTCTCAAGGTACAGTGGTATGACGCAGTACGAACTAGATCTATAAAAAGACAGGGCGTACTCAACCTTTGAGGCATCTCTAACACAGCAAATGCTATTTGATCTACGCTAAAACCTTCCGAATCAACAATGGCAGTGATTAGACAGGTATTCGTTGTGGCATGTTTGACTGGCTCAAACATAACCTCTGTGCGCAGGCCTAAAGCTAATATTGGCCAGAGCGAGTAGGATATCAGCTGTCTCAAGCCCCTTAGGTATTTCATTTCCTCTGTTATAATATTATTCGCTTAAAGAAATAAACGCAAGCACAAGACACGGTAAAAAAATACAACTGACACATGGGTAACATTTTGGTAACACTTCATAGCAGAGGTATCCAGCGAGTAATACAATGTCCGTATTGCTAGATAAATATTAAATTGTAGGGGTATTCGTTGGCTGTGGGGTTTAACGCGCTTGTGCTTAAACTTCAGGTGTGCTGACGGCGAGATGGAGAGTTGAATCTCTACACCGGACAGTTGGATTTCAACGTTGACTTCTTGACTACTGAACGTAAAACTGTTTATAAAATCAACCTGTAAATTGGGGAGGATGGTAACGTCCTATAAAAAAAACTTGCAATTTACAATGAATTGATTGGTTGGTTGGTCTCAAATCCGGTGAATTTGTATTATGTCGTCTGAACCATGAAGAGGGTTGTTTCTAAGGGAGAGACTTTTCCCGGACCTGTTACCACAGCACCCTCTCTCAATGGGCGTCGTGGAGGTGCTCTCCTTCCCTCCTCCAAGCCCACAAGCCTGTCAGTGTATAAGACCAGTACTGGAACCTCACATAGGCAGAGAGACGTATTAGGATGTAACAAGGTCATGATTCAGCACAGAATTAAATGGACTGGCTGGGATTAGGTCTGGGTTGTTGATGTTTCCTTGACAGGTTTTAGATATTCCACTGTCAACAGACTCCAAACAACGCCTGAACACCTTGGTGGGACAATATATGTCCTGCTATTCGCAGAAGATTCAATCGCAGCGGAATCTTTGAATGCGTTGAAATAGTCAGGCCCAGTCGTCCCTTAGAGGAGGACGGGTTCAGTTCTGATGTGTGTATAGTAGATTTCTGATGTGTGTAAACTCGTTTTCTGATGTGTGTATACTCGTTTTCTGGCTGGAACAGAAATAGTTAAAATAACAACTCTCTGAGACAGAAAGAGTTTAAGTAACAATTGCCTGGCAACGAAAAATATGTAAATAACAATTGCTTGGTATAGCAAGATTTAAAGTAACAATTGCCTGAAAAGTTTTATTGTAACAAAAAGTCCGAAAGTAGCAACTGTCTGGTATAGAATGAGTTAAAGTAACAACAGTCAGGAAGAAAACAGGCTTAAAGTGATAACTGTCAGAGATAAAACGAGTTAACAGATTCACTGCCAAATAAAACGTAGTTTTGGACCAAACAAACATGGATGGCGGAACAGGGGAAGTAGGGGTGTGTCACAGTTGTGACTAACAAGTTGTTAATATGATAGCATACATGCTGTATTATATATTCAATTATTGCTTAGGGACAACTATTGTACTGATATTTAAACTACAATTTGATTTGTAAGCCGATGGCAGTTACGGGAATTTTGAATAAAACGATTCATCATCCCATGGCACTGAATCAGTTAAAGTAATAACTTTCTGGGACCAAAGAAACAAAGCGGCAACTGTCTCGTACAGCAAGGGTTAACGTTACAACTTTCTTGGACAGAAAGAGATCAGGCAGGCTAGCAACAATGCGTCGACTTTTATTTTCCTCGTTCGCTCGCTTTGGATTTGAGTGTAGTCCTAACAGGACTTATTGTTGCGTGTTTGCTAGCTTTCCCTAATACCAATGTCCCTCGCCATCAGGCGAATACACTCCGACTTCTGAGGTACTTGTAATTTACGTCCCCTAGTCAATGACGAGAAGTCACATTTCAGTCCAAATGACCGGTGTTAGGGGTTTATCCCGCTACTTCGCCATAAGTACACAGGAAGTTTAAGAGCGACGCCATGCTGACATCGATCAACTATTGTAAAGCCGGAGAGTTAAGTGAATAAGGCGGGAAAACCAATTGTGCTTCTTGGCGCGCATCATGCAAGCCAGCCAATCCACAGGAACGGTACATGTTTGCTCACTGCCATTAACTGAGCGGGTGACTCATGGCGGGGCCTGGTAATGGCCACAGTGACATTTCGTTCAGCGGAGAAGGAAACAAATTACCCGGTCTGACTGCAGGCTAAACGAGTTGTCCTCGACTCGCTCGTGGTAAATTACTCGAACATACTAGATAGATCCCTGTGTTGTGGAACTATCTACTTTATGTCACTCATGCCGTGTTCGTGTCGATGGAGAGCCCCTGGGGCCATTAGAGTAACCAGAGAAGGAAACCCACTGGTATTAATTAGCCTTGATAGAAGATACTTTGAAAACTATAATCGCATTGCTTGGGTGTAAGAGTTAGGACGTTACGTTAACAATTTCATGAGAGTCGTCGGAAGAGTTTGATAGTAGCTCTCTTCGTTCCCTGCGACAGGGAAAGAATGGCCCCTTATCTCACCATGCACTGAGGTCCACAAGATGTGACGGTCCTAACACGTCACACACACACAGCAGGTTCCTACTACATGACCATTATGTAATCGGCTCGGTGGTCATGGATTCGAACCCGTATCGGGACCAGTCTTTATAACTGACACAGGCTCCCAGGCCTACCCAGAGTAAAACGAGTACCCGAGAATATCTTAGGAAGTAAAGGAGGCCGGCGGGATACTGACCACATAGAGCACCGAGCGCTGATTGGTCTTTACAATCATGGGTCCAGCACCGTATTGCCAATGCAGCCAAGGCTTGTAAAGGTGTCCTTTACTTCCCTTAATTATAAACACTTTCAGCAGTTCTAACATACACGGCCACAGGCATACACACTTCATACATATAGGGTGCATTTTAATTACTGTAATTACTGTGCATGAAAATATTGCCGGTCCAAGTTTTGTATTCACCCTCTGTAAGTTCATGCAACATAATAGGTAAATACAAAACTAGGACCGGCAATATTTTCAAACACTGCACAGTCATTAACAATACACCCTGTACTTCAACTACATATGTTCGTGCTTCCATTGTTTGCCTGTCTGCTAGCAGGGCCCTAAAGGGGAGCAAGGAATCTGGTTATGCTAAACAGTAATAAGATTTTAGCAACGTCAGTTCGTCTGTAGCTGCTGGCCGGGCAAAATCGTTTGTTTCTGTGCTCCAGCCACGGTTCTTGTTCCAAGTCTGAAAAAGTTCTGCTTGAGCCGGAGACAGGCCGTGGATTGACAAAATCAAATAACCATGGTCTTAGACCTTCACCTCGAGACTAACGTACCCCTACCCCGGAATCAAGATCAACTCTTTGCTTCACTAGCAGAGCTCTGTGTGATCGCTCAACTATCGGGCGTGTAATTATACTCACCGTCTCGATCATGACTTCTCATATTTTTACTTCTACCATGTACCCCCTGCCAATGTCAATCAATACATACACATTTATTCCTCACATCACAATTCTTACTCAGATATCGAGTGTGGTTAACCGCTTTATTTTGTCTAAATATGCGTAACGTCATTGGGTTATAATTTTAACGGACATTAATTGTTTAGTTGGCCTCCTCAAGTTCAGAAGGTCGCGGGGTAGTTTTCGGACTCCGTCATTTGATTCCCGAGTGCAAGTTTTTTGAGACCCCTGAGGGGCGTCACCGGAGTTAAGAATTCGCGCTCTGTGCGAGGCTTTCGATAGGGGATTAGCTACTCTACGGAGATAGACTAATGACTATGCTAAGATGGGGGGGGGGGGGGGGGGGAGTTAGTTGCATTACCTTTACAGGTCGTTGCAGTCAACACCAGCATTTTATGCTGTTGTGATGTCTTGGCAAGCTTTACGTTCAGTAGTTTGCCATTGCTTTCTGAACGACCGGCACCCATACCATTTCGTTAAAAAACCAAAGCAACACGGTCTGCTGCCAAAACACGCGCAGTTGTGTTTTGAACGCGGGATCACGAACCGCGTCTGTAAATTTTTCGCCACGGAGCAGGCAAGAAGGAAAAACAATAAAGTCGATGCTCTAGCCTTAACCCCATTTGAGAATAATTGTTTGGGTAAGGGCTCACGAGATGAAAAGGCTGTACCATTACTCCTGTCTGTTTGCAAATACGAAAATCGATGAGTCGCTCCAGATTTTATTTATCAATTCGGTTTCTGCCTTTATATAGCTTCCATCTCATTCTTCATTTGCGTGCGTGATACGTTATTTGTACAACGTGTATGCCAAATCTGGCATTATTTATGGAATAACTGCTGAGAATTACTGCTATGGGAAATGAAGAAATATCGTTAATCACTGCATGAATTATACTTTGTGAATTAATGGTGCGGATTTATTATTCTAGAATTTTGTTAGAATTATTGCATGGCCAATTTCCTACGCATAAATTGAGCTGGTGATGTGTCTCTATTTTTAATCCTAGTACGGTTTATGGTTTCCTTTCTGACGAATTCATGTTTTCGACACAGAGGTTATCTTTGGCATGATTAATACTGGCCCCACCTCTGTGGCAGCGGGATTGCATGTGTTTTACTAAATGGGGATTCGGGCATTCAATTCCCCGTGTGACGTGGTTTTGATTCAGGATACCTAGGCAGGGGAAAACGCATCATATAATAATGTAAATTATACATAACAGCTGAGGACTCCCAGTTTTAACCGACAATATAATTGTGTGTTTTTTTAAATTATATTTTCCATGTTGTGGATCACAACTCTGCGACATATCCAAACAAACAGACAAGTATCCAGTCTCAGCATTGTATAGTTAGATCCTGCCCGGCATGACCACACACGTGACTACCCAACAAGGCGCATCGCTGCCCATTCCTTCCCCTTTAGCTATATTATGGCTTCGTGCGATGAATCTTAAACCTCATCATTGGCACACTGGCCAAATATTTCGTTTCAATAAGGAGTTGTATTTATGTACTTATATGATTTTTTGAAAAGTGATTTGCATTCATATTATTATATAAATATGTAATGATGTGTTCGTTTTGCCTAATTTTGTTCTCCGATGAAGACAGCGACTGGTCACGTGACTAGATACTGGGTTATCCTTCAGGAGACCCGGGTTCGAATCCTCGGTAAGGTGTGGATTTGTTTCTGTCTGCACTAGCCAGGCACCCTTAATTCCTCAGGCCCAAGACCCCCATGTCCTACACCGCAAGGTACTATAGGGAGCAGATAACAGTTTGTTGTTGTTGTTTTTTTACCGATGAAGACAGCTTGGCCACATCACCCATCATTTTGCCTTTAACCAAGTCTTTCAAAGGCCTAAAAATATGATGCTGTACTTTTCTAAATTATTACATTTTTCCCGCTGCTTACTGCTGTGAACGTAGCTTCAGTTATTCATTTACTGTCCTCAAACGGGCATGGCAAAACATGTGACAGCATTGGTTGGTTGATTGGGTGATGAACCCTCACTAAGACTGAGTTTCAACACTAAAATCCTATACATTGGCATTCAAGTCATTAGAGCCCTGAAACTTCTATTGGAGTAACGTTTGTCTAGAGACTTTTCTCTCGACCAGATACCGAATTGCCATCTTCACGTGAACTGTGTTTCTGAGCAATCCTTCCCCTCTCCAAGTTCAGAAAACAATCAATCAATCAATCATGTGCCATGCCGGAAAGCGTGGGCGGTCACGACTCGCCATTTCACTCGATCACCAGTGTCGTGGATCAGCTCAGTGTTCCTGTCTCGTCCATGCCATGTGGCCAAGCCATCCAGGTATTTTCCTCTCGGTCTTCCTCTTGGTCTGTTCCCCTCAATCTTGCCAGTTGTCACTAAGTTCTCCAATCCATTTCTTCTCATAACATGTCCAAAAAATGTTGACTGTCTACGTCTAATTTCTCTAATCAGTTTACGATGTTCATTTGTCTCCTGTAGTACTTGGTCATTGGTTTTTCTGTCTGTCCATGGTATTCTTTGCATTTTCCTCAGAAACCACATTTCAGAAAACAGCGGGGTGTGTAATAGCGGTTCTGGAACTTTGCATCTAAGGAAAGGCATAAAGATCATAATTTACACACACATACAGACTGGCTGAAATTAGGCCTAGGTTGGTAATGTCTCCTGTATGGTCTTGGTATTTATTTGTCAACAGACACAGCCCCATGCTCGGAGTGAAGTAAAGTTAGTAGGTACTTAGAGCGACCAAGACGCAGCATTCGTTCATTATGTGCCATGCCGATAAGCGTGGGTGGTCATGTTTCACCATCTCACTCGATCACCAGAGTCGTGGATCAGCTCAGTGCTCTTGTCTCGACCATGTCACGTGGCCAAGCCATCCAGGTATTTACGTCTCTCCCATTGTTCTCTTTCGCTCGATCTTGCCAGTTGGCACCAAGTTCTCCAATTTATTTCTTTTCATAACGTGACCAAATGATTTTGACTGTTTACGTCTAATACTAATGTCTCTAATCAGTTTACGATTTTCATGTGTTTCTTGTAGGGCTTGGTCATTGGTCTTTCTGTCTGTCCAAGATATTCTTTGCATTTTCCTCAGAAGCCACATTTCCACAGCCATTAGATGTTTTTCAGCTTGTCTGCTCATTGTCTACATTTCACATCCATACAAATACACGGATTCTATGTAGACCCTCAACACTCTTTTTCTCGTTGCAACTAACATCTTTTTAGTGGTCAGTATGTTCAGCATTGGTGAGTTATTGGTCAGCATACATAACATGTAAACAAGCGGACGGTGTGCCTATTAGCCTAAGCTGTCTGTCAATGGCCTATAAGTTATCGGGTATTAACAACACCGGGCTGGGACTGTTCCCAAGAGCCATTGATTTCTAATAACATCACATACCCGCGAGATCTCTTGGTTGATCTCTGGAGAGACTGGCAGCAAGAAGTGGCCAGGGGAACTGGTCGATACTCATCATTCCGAGGAAAGGCCAGATGGAAACATAATCATACTATAACTGGTGCCATTTATATTGGGACTCTTCGCTCTCTGTTGAAGGTGAAAGAGGAGCTCGTATGCGAGAGTCCCGAATCATGTGGTGTCGGTTCTTGACTCAACTCAAGTTACAGGAATACAATAATTAAAATCATGCACCAGTTTCATATCTAATTACGCAGCACTAAAATAGTTACACCATGAATCCAATAACACCTCTATAAGTAAACAACCCTCCAATTCATACCATGTGAATATATCGTGTTGTCAATAAAAGCCCTATAAATTAACCATATCTTCAAATATAGCCCTATAAATTAACCATGTATTAAAATAAAGCACTATAAATCAACCATATCTTCAAATAAAGTACAAATTAACCATGTATTCAAATTACGCCATATAACTTAACCATGGCTTCAAATTACGCCCTATAAATTAATCATGTCTTCAAATACAGCCCTATAAATTAGCTATGTCTTCAAATAAAGCCCTATAAATTAACAATGTCTTCAAATACAGCCCTATAAATTAACCATGTCTTCAAATACAGCCCTATAAATTAGCTATGTCTTCAAATAAAGCCCTATGAATTAACCATGCCTTCAAATAGAGCCCTATAAATTAACCATGTCTTCAAATGCAGTCCTATAAATTAACCATATCTTCATGTAAAGCCCTATAAATTAACCATGTCTTAAATCAAAGCCAGCGGCGGACTGGCTAAGGTGACAACTTGTCCGATGGCAACTGGACCCTGTTGGTCCTTAATAAAGTGGGCGCCCTTAACCAGCAGACAATGCGTTTAATAATGTCAATGACCTTTTAGTCCTGGCAACAAATATTTTAGACCCAATCTGTCACTGATCAAAGCCCTACAAATAAACGGTGTCTTAAACTAAAGCCGAATAAATCAACCAGTTTTACAACCTGGGAAGCTGAGATGAGAAAAAAAGCATTTTTGTTTTCAATTTTTCATTTTCTTTTCATTGATCCATATGCTGGGGGGGGGGGGGGGGAAGGGGGAAGGATCTGAGCACCTATGGACATGTCCCGGAGTGCAATGAAGATACCCCAACTAATAACTGAAATAACTGAAAACTGTTCTCATTTTTTTTTTTTTTCATGAGGTCAGCCCCGGTGTGCCGGAATATTGGGTTTAACCTCTACACCGGTCAGTTGGACTGAAGTGTTGTTGTTTCTCGCTTTTTTTTTTTTAATGTTGCATATCTCTTGCAGGACGTTGCAGTCAACACCAGCATTTTTCAGCTGCGGTTGATGTACTAGGCACATTTTACGTTCAGTAGTTTGCCATTGCTTTCTGAATGACCGGCTCCCATACCATCATGTTATAACACAACGCGACACGGTCTGCTGCACAAATCGGTCGCGGCTGCGTTTCGAACGCCTGGTAAGCGGATCACGAACCGCGATCGCAAATTCCCTGGCCACGGAGACGGAGATGTAAATTTAAGTGCCTCAGAAATCGAAGTGGGTTAACCTGATGGCTAGGGACACTGACAACAGTGAAAGCTAATCCACATGCAAAAATTAGTACAGTGCACTAGAAGTACAGGGTATGTGTAAAGTTTCGCTGCACTGTGTATGTAGAACAAATTTGAAAATTGAAGTACATGATGTCATCAAGAAATGTGCTCCACACTCCATCGTGAAGCAAAATGCAGCGAATTGATGTCATCTGCTGCACCCCAAACAGAATGGTTTTATCAACGGAAGAAAGAATGTTTTTTTTTTTTCAAATGTGTTCTACATACAAGTGTAGCGAGGCTTTACAAACACCCTGTAGCAGCATGTGTATGGACTACGCTTGAGTTAAAAGCTAGCGAAACCTCCCCCACCCCCTCGACCGTTGAGAGATACTTTCTTTGTGTAGAGTACCGTGAAATGACATAAGCAGACGACTTCAACACTAGACTTCGAACTGATATACCTTTGACGATGATGATGATGATGATGATGATGATGATGATGATGATGATGATGATGATGATGATGATGATGATGATGATGGTGATGATGACGTGTACACTCGAATTCCCAACATAAAGACGTGAACACGGCTCAAATCTTACCTTGGTTTCGGATCCCAGGCGAGTCCGCAGTACTGAAGACATTACAAATGTATAACTCTTGTACGATGACGCCCTCCGGAAGCATGAACAGTCGACACAGAAGACAGCTGTTTCTTGTCGTGAGCCTAAAGTAGTTTCTTCCTGTTGGTGTGTTGTGAGTGTGAAAGTCACAGTCAGAAATACACACCTATATTTAAGTCTGTTTTACACACATATATTTCAGTCCGTTTTACACACACACATGCTTAAAATCTGTTTAATACACATATATTTAAATCTGTTTTGCACGCATAAACGTAAAAATGTTTACACGCATATATTTAATTCCACGTTATACACATATGTTTAAGTATGTTTTACACACAAATATTTAAGTTTATTGTACAGGAATATACTTAACTCCGTGTATATGCATACAATTAGAACCATACTGTTATATACTATATGGAACCCACACTGTTATATACTATATAGAACCCATACTGTCATATGCTATATAGAACCCATACTGCCATATACTATATAGAACCCATACTGTCATATACTATATAGAACCCACACTGTTATATACTATATAGAACCCACACTGTTATATACTATATAGAACCCATACTGTCATATACTATATAGAATCCATACTGTCATATACTATATAGAACCCATGCTGTTATATACTACACAGAATCCATACTGTCATATACTATATAGAACCCCTACTGTTATATCTATATAGAACCCGTACTGTTATATGCTTTGTAGAACCCATACTATTATGTACTATATAAAACCCATACTGTTATATACTATATAGAAACCATACTGTTATATGCTATCTAGAACCCATACTGTTATATACTACATAGAATCCATACTGTCATATACTATATAGAACCCATATTGTTATATCTATATAGAACCCATACTGTTATATACTACATAGAATCCATACTGTCATATACTATATAGAACCCATATTGTTATATCTATATAGTTCCCACACTGTTATATACTACATAGAATCCATACTGTCATATACTATATAGAATCCATATTGTTATATACTACATAGAATCCATACTGTCATATACTATATAGAACCCATATTGTTATATCTATATAGAACCCACACTGTTATATACTACATAGAATCCATACTGTCATATACTATATAGAACCCATATTGTTATATACTACATAGAATCCATACTGTCATATACTATATAGAACCCATATTGTTATATCTATATAGAACCCACACTGTTATATACTACATAGAATCCATACTGTCATATACTATATAGAACCCATATTGTTATATACTACACAGAATCCATACTGTCATATACTATATAGAACCCATACTGTTATATACTACATAGAATCCATACTGTCATATACTATATAGAACCCATATTGTTATATCTATATAGAACCCACACTGTTATATACTACATAGAATCCATACTGTCATATACTATATAGAACCCATATTGTTATATACTACATAGAATCCATACTGTCATATACTATATAAAACCCATACTGTCATATACTATATAGAACCGATACTGCTTTATGATATGTAGAACCCATACTGTTATTTACATGTAGGACCCAGACTGTTATATACATGTAGAACTCATATTGTTATATAAATTTAGAACCCATACTGTTATATGCATGTAAGAACCATACATCTGCGTGCTATGCAGAACCCATACTATTATAGACATGTAGTACCCATACTACTTTATGTGATGTAGAACACATACTGCTATATGCTATGTAGAACCCATCCTACTCTATGCTATGCAGAACCCACACTACTATATGTTATGTAGAACCCATACTACTATATGCTATGTAGAACCCATATTACTATATGCTATGTAAAACCCATACTGCTATACTCTATGTAGAACCCATACTGCTATATGCTATGTAGAACCCATACTGCTGTATGCTATGTAGAACACATACTGCTATATGCTATGTAGAACCCATACTGCTATATGCTATGTAGAATCCATACTGTTATATATTATATAGAACCCAAACTGCCATATACTATATAGAACCGATACTGCTATATGATATGTAGAACCCATACTGTTATATACATGTAGGACCCAGACTGTTATATACATGTAGAACCCATATTATTATATAAATGTAGAACCCATACTGCTATATGCATGTAAGAACCATACATCTACGTGCTATGCAGAACCCATACTATTATAGACATGTAGTACCCATACTACTTTATGTGATGTAGACATATACTGCTATATACTATGTAGAACCCATACTACTATATGCTATGTAGAACCCACACTACTATATGCTATGTAGAACCCATACTACTATATGCTATGTAGAACCCATACTACTATATGCTATGTAGAACCCGTACTGCTATACTCTATGTAGAACCCATACTGCTATATGCTATGCAGAACCCATACTGCTATATGCTATGTAGAACCCATACTGCTATATGCTATGTAGAACCTATACTGCTATATGCTATGTAGAAACTATACTGCTATATGCTATGTAGAACCCATACTGCTATATGCTATGTAGAACCTATACTTCTATATGCTATGTAGAACCCATACTGCTATATGCTATGTAGAACCCATACTGCTATATGATATGTAGAACCTATACTGCTATATGCTATGTAGAACCTATACTGCTATATGCTATGTAGAACCTATACTTCTATATGCTATGTAGAACCCATACTGCTATATGCTATGTAGAACCCATACTGCTATATGCTATGTAGAACCCATTCTGCTATATGCTATGTAGAACCCATACTGTTATATACATATAGAACCTATACTGTTATATACACATAGAACCCATACTTTTATATACATATAGAACCTATACTGTTATATACATGTAGAACCCATACTGTTATATACATTTTAGAACCCATACTGTTATATACATATAGAACCTATACTGTTATATACATATAGAACCCATACTCCCAGGAATGCTACCTGGTCAAAAAAGCACGCTATTGCCGGATGTATCGGCCTACGGGTTTCGGCAAAAGGGCGCATAACACCGCAATCACATCTGAAAAGAACACTCCGAATGAACGCAAAGAAGAAGAAGAAGAACCCATACTGTTATATACATATAGAACCTATACTGTTATATACATATAGAACCCATACTGTTATATACATATAGAACCTATACTGTTATATACATATAGAACCCATACTGTTATATACATATAGAACCCATACTGTTATATACATATAGAACCCATACTGTTATATACATATAGAACCCATACTGTTATATACATATAGAACCCATACTGTTATATACATATAGAACCCATACTGTTATATACATATAGAACCTATACTGTTATATACATATAGAACCCATACTGTTATATACATATAGAACCTATACTGTTATATACATATAGAACCCATACTGTTATATACATATAGAACCCATACTGTTATATACATATAGAACCCATACTGTTATATACATATAGAACCTATACTGTTATATACATATAGAACCCATACTGTTATATACATATAGAACCTATACTGTTATATACATATAGAACCTATACTGTTATATACATATAGAACCCATACTGTTATATACATATAGAACCTATACTGTTATATACATATAGAACCCATACTGTTATATACATATAGAACCCATACTGTTATATACATATAGAACCCATACTGTTATATACATATAGAACCTATACTGTTATATACATATAGAACCCATACTGTTATATACATATAGAACCCATACTGTTATATACGTGTAGAACCTATATTGTTATATACATGTAGAACCCATACTGCTATATGCTATGTAGAACCCATACTGCTATATGCTATGTAGAACCCATACTGCTATAAGCTATGTAGAACCCATACTGTTATGTGCTATGTAAAACCCATACTGCTATATGCTATGTAGAACCCATACTGTTATGTGCTATGTAGAACCCATACTGCTATATGCTATGTAGAACCCATGCTGGTATATACATTTAGAACCCATACTGCTATATGCTGTGTAGAACCCATACTGCTATATGCTGTGTAGAACCCATACTGCTATATGCTGTGTAGAACCCATGCTGCTATATGATGTGTAGAACCCATACTGCTATATGCTGTGTAGAACCCATACTGCTATATGCTGTGTAGAACCCATACTGCTATATGCTGTGTAGAACCCATACTGCTATATGCTGTGTAGAACCCATACTGCTATATGCTATGTAGAACCCATGCTGGTATACACGTTGTAGAACCCATACTGCTATATGCTATGTAGAATCCATACTGGTATATACATGTAGAATCCATACTGCTATATGCTATGTAGAACCCATGCTGGTATATACATGTAGAATCCATACTGCTATATGCTATGTAGAATCCATACTGCTATATGCTATGTAGAATCCATACTGCTATATGCTATGTAGAATCCATACTGCTATATGCTGTGTAGAACCCATACTGCTATATGCTGTGTAGAACCCATACTGCTATATTCTATGTAGAACCCATACTGCTATATGCTATGTAGAATCCATACTTCTATATGCTATGTAGAACCCATACTGGTATATGCTATGTAGAACCCATGCTGGTATATACATGTAGAACCCATACTGCTATATGCTGTTTAGAACCCATACTGCTATATGCTATGTAGAACCCATACTGTTATATACATGTAGAACCCATACTACTATATGCTATGTAGAATCCATGCTGGTATACACGTTGTAGAATCCATACTGCTATATGATATGTAGAACACATACTGTTATATGCTATGTAGAAGATATACAGTTGCCAGGGATGATAAACCAAGGATACGAAAGAAGATAAAGATCCGAAACATTCCGGGAGAGGGATCGGATTCTGACGATCAGAAGCCTCCTGATGTGGTTGCTCCGCGGCAGAGCTTTTATCACTTCTATAAAGAACCGAGGCTGTTATCTGCATGCGAATTGTGGTCAATAATTAGAAAACTGAGAAACATATCATGATTTTGGAAATGTCTTTTCTATGGAAATTTTAAAGAATACCAAGGACGGACATTTTAACAAAATTTAATAAGACAGTTCTTGAATAAACAAATTAAAAGCGTAAATTAATTAGAGAAATTAGACAGTGAAGATTCGTTGAGCACGCTATGAGGAGAAACACTTTTGATACCGTAGTGACAACCTGCAAAATTCATGGGAACATAGCAAGGAGAAGACAAAGAGATGAATACTTGGCCACATGACATAATCGGGACAAGAAAATAGACCTGATCCAAGACTGGTGATCGTGTGAGATGGCGACCTATGGACGCCCGGACCTATCAGCATGTCACGTGATGATGATGACACACGAATTGCTTGTGCAGACGATGTAATTACAGCCATTTCTTCGTCTTCTTTCGTTCGCTGGCAATTACAGCCATTGAAGTGTCACGACTCTAAAATTTTCTAAAAGTACTGATATTTTGTGAGATAGATGTTTACCCAAACCAGGACAAGACGACCGTCAATTTTGTTTATGAAAAGATAAGATCTAAAGTGCGAGAAAACCGAAAAGTTTAGCGGTATTCGAAACTGAAGTCAGATGGAAAATGCTGAATTATTTGGTAGAGTGGTATACTAGAGCACGTGGGTTACGAAGTTACACGATTGCCTACATCAGTCGGCAGGTGTTTGATGAGGGGCAATTCAGTTTTCCTATTGCTCCTCCAGCACTCAGCGTGTGTTTGTCCATGATGGTTAATTATTGTGGAATTCTAGAACAGTGTGCACGTCATATGATTTCATAATGAGAAAACAAAGAAGCCACATTCACACCCCTATAGCGTGAGAAATAAACTCAGAGCTCGATTTTGCCAGTTGTCACCAAATTCTCCAATTTATTTCTTCTCCTAGCGTGACCAAACAATGTTGACTGTCTAATTTCTCTAATCAGTTTACGATTTTCATTTGTTTCTTGTAGGACTTGGTCACTGGTTTTTCTGTCTGTCCGTGGTATTCTTTGCATTTTCCCCAGAAACTGCATTTCCACAGCTATCAGATGTTTTTCAATGTCACAAAAATTAAAGCTACAATGACCACATCAACAGAATTGATCCAGAACACCAAGGACCAAGATCTGTGGAGAGGTATGAACGCCTAAGCCATTTGGCAAGGCACGTGATTATGATGATGACATCTGGATTCGAACCCCGCGACCTCTGTTTCAAATACTGTCACAAACTTTTCTGCTCATATAAAGGTTATATGCCATGCGAACCAGTGCATCAAAAACTGACATTCAAATAACTACACTTTGTGGTTCACAATGCACGCACATGCACCAAGCCGCTGTGTTACTGTAGCTGAATGTTTGTTTGCCGCAGTAGACTCTTAGCAGACATGAAGTTCAGAAAGTCATTTATACGCCATTAAAGCATTGGGCAGAATAGCTTTGAGGCACTACGTCCGCTTCCAAGTGGCGTACACTTGGTTCGATTCATGGCGTTGATTATATGGAATTTTATAAACAATATGAAAGAACCCCTTTACACGCGCTTTAAGGCGTATTGGATATATGGTGCTAAACCCATATTTTGTATAGACCAAACAGCTCTCAGTGGTTCATATCGTCAATTTTACACTGGAGATGGTGCTAAATTCTCCCATAATCCTGGGGTAGTGGATCGGACGTATAGCAATCTCGGACAGGGCAAAAATCTCGGACGAGTCCTGTGCAAGTTGCACATGTTTAAAATTCCTCGGTAATTAGCGGTCGAAAAAAGCATGCCAAATTTATCGTTGCCTTGACTAAATTTCACAATTCAGAAACCTACCCATAAATATATGTATATGGCAATGCGTGATTCTTGTATAAATATTTTAATATATTTGTATCTGCCCTGTTTGTACGCATTTTGTGCACTGGGCTGAGATTAACCTTGCGTTATCTACGGGTGGTGGGGAGGGGGAGACTGGAGAACTTATGGCAATATCTGCGTGCAGTGAAAATTATCTTTCGCCAAAATAAAAAAAAAACCTAACCAAAGTACTTTAGGGACATTATATTAGGCGCACATTTTGCCGGACCAACTGGCACACTAGAGGTAATAATAGTAATATGGACAATGGTTGAAGCAGCTATGACTTTCTAAGAAAAATGTTGGTGTCTGTAATATTAGCCTGGGTAGGCTGCAGACCCTCTAATCGGGAAAACAATGTAAATTGTGTCACTGCTATGGATCTAACCCAGCACCCCATTGACAGTAATAAATTAATGAAAAACAGCTTAATTATGCATATGTGATATTATTGTCAATTCACAAAAACACGTTAGGCTTACGGGAACACCATTGTACACTTCTAATTTATAATGCTTTGCTTTGCTCTATAAAATCATGATATTATTATCAATACACGGAAATCATGCTAGACTTATGGAAAACAACGTTTAACACTATCGATGTAACAATGCGTGGCACTTTAACATCAGAAATATGGCATCAGCAAAGATACACACTACAATGATTTCCTTACATCCTACATGACGCCAGCCAGAAATACCCAACCCAGCACCGCTTCTCTCCGTAACGGAAAATCAATGATCAGTGTTTAGATTGAGCAAAACAGCAGCGGTTCCCAGGGAATTATAGACCAGATCGTGCATTCCTCGCAACATCGCAAAGGGGTGTCTCGGTTTCTGAAACCGTCTGTGTGTTTTTACCTTCTAATTCCAGGATGTAGAATATCGTTTTCATAGCTGCTGGATCAAATTAACCTTCAAATCGGCAGAAGCATTGTTTTCATTTCTGAGTTTATTGTAAGTGTGAAAATAAATTGTTTACACAGCTCTATGACTGTCCCATTACATATATAAAAACGATGCTAGAAAAAAAATAAAATAAAATAAAATAAGAGTAGTGTGGTGTCCTCTCAGTGGCATGCAGAGGTTCTTTGATGCCCGGGGCCAACCCCTTGATTGGATGCCCCTAAATTGTTCTTTACCTCATTCATGCCTCCTCTCCTCCGACTGCACTGTGCTGCCCCCTCTCCCTAACTGGATGCCCCCCTCCCGGCTGGATGCCCGAGGCCGTCGCACTGTGTCCTGTTCTTCTTCTTCCTTTGTCCATTATCACCTATCGGGCGTAGGTCCAGAACCGACTCACGCCAAGCACAATCTTCTGCTGTCTCCTGCTGCTCCGTCCATGTTCTCCCCTATTATTCGCCCCTTTCTGTGGTAATTTCCCCGTGAGTTTATTGTTTGTCAATATTTCGTTCGAGTTATGCTATCCCCCGGTCTTCTCAACGTCTAATCCCGCGCCAGCGTCTATTCCTATACCTTGATTCATTTGAATTTGTTTAGTTCTCTCCATGCGCTGCACGTGCTGATTCTGTATCCAATTTTAGCCCCATTATTCCGCACAGACACCAACTAATGAATGTTTGAAGTGTATCCGTCATTCTTTTAGTCGTTCTTCATGTTAATGATTCATACGGTAGTACTGGTGTAGCACAGGGGTTAAACATTCTAAGAGTTCAGTGTTATTTCTTTTGGCTTTCACAAATGCCCTATTGTCGTAGAAGCTCCTCTTGCCTGTTGTACTCTTGATTTAATACCTCTATTGATTCCTCTTGATTTGAGATACCTAGGGGCACTTATAACATCACATGGAAGATGTACAACAGAGATTAAGAGCAGAATGGGGCAAGCAAAAGCCGTATTTCAGAAAATTAAGAGTATCTTATGCAATAAGTCACTATCACTGAATGTGAGAGAGTGCTGAAATGTTATGTAGAACCAGTTTTGCTGTATGGCAGTAAATCTTGGAATGTAAATGAATAAATTAGGAAGAAATTAGAAGCAACAGAGATGTGGTTCCTGAGGCGAATGTTGCGAATTCCTTGGACTGCCAGAGTAACAACGACTGCCTGAAACAGGCTAATGAAACTACAACATTATATACAACAATAAGACAGAGACAACCATCTTTCTACGGTCATGTGATGAGAAGAGCGGCACTGGAGAACATCGTGACAACTGGAAAGATCGAGGAGAAGAGGGGTAGAGGCAGACCAAGAGAAATTATACTGGATGAATTGAGACGGTGACTGGAGGAATATCAGCAGCAGATTTTATCCAGAAAACCAAAGACCGAGATCTGTGGAGAGCCATGAACGTCTACGCCAGCTGGCAGGACACTTGATGATGATGATGATTGATTCCTCCATCTTTGTTTATATCGCCACCAAAATAAGTGTATGATTTAGTCTCTTTAAGAAAGGTTTCACCAAAGGTGATCGGAATGTTATTTGCTTCGCTTGTCTTTCCCCAATGATTCATCATTACCATCATCATCATCTTCCACTTCTGCCGTCAAGCGTCGTGGGGAGGACCCCAATGATTGTTAGTCCTAATTGTTATGAAAAGTGTGATGTACCTACCATCCCCCAATCCCGAGTAGTGGATCGAACATCTAGTCTTCTCAGACAAGGACAAATACGTAGCGTGACCCAGTACACGCTGAACATGTTAAAAGTCCATCGAAAAGAACATTCCCAGTAGGACGCTGTCCAGACTAACATGCAAAACTAGAAAACATACCCACGAAAATAAAATTATAGCATGTGTGAGTCTTGTATTTATACTTGTCGTTCCTCGTTGGTGCACTGTGCTGAGGTTCTCCTTGTGTGATCTACGGGAGGATACTAGAGCACCAGTGGAGGTATTAATATACAATGAGAGTGTTGCTTACTGACACCTAAAGAAACTAACAATATAACAAGTCGCTTGAAAGTCGAGAGGATCGACTTCATTGCTCCGGATTGTATCCCTTATGGCTCGGTCTCTTTTCCGCCTGCCGAAAGCGTCGCATAAAGCACAAACTTCGTAGCTCCAGCGACGACACCCAGGAGTCTCCGAAAAAAAAACAATGAGCTCATGAACCGTAAGACGTCGCCCGGAATCGAATCCGCGACTTTCGGAGCTCAAGGCAGACAGTTTGACCATTTCGCCACGGAGGCTCTCAGAATAATGCAGACCCAAACAAGATTTTGCACAATGTTGCCTGACATAGTTCGCTGTATCTCTTCAGGCATATTACAGAAAATAGTTCAACATATAACGAAGTAGCGTAATGAATCCTTTCAACCGAAATAACTAAAACACGTTGTCAAATATTTAAATGTCACCAAGGTTGTTTTAAAGAAATTATCAAGTCTTTCAGTTTACATAATTATGGTTTACCCGAGTGAATTGCAGACGCCTCGGTATATCTTAGTAACTTTTGGTTATTAGTAGTGAAAAACACGATGAAATTCTCTTCGTCTGCAACATGTCCAGATTCTATTAAATGGCATGTTATCGAACGAATATGGCGGCTACTTTCGGCTGTTGCTAAAAGAAATATTAGAACAGAAGTTCTCAACCTTTTTTGGCCCGTGCCTCCCTTCACCATATTTTCAGAACGTCATCTCCCCCCCCCCCCTTCCTATAAAAAATTTGGCCCGTGCCCCCCTTCATCGTATTTTCAGAACGTCATTCCCCCCTTTCATATTTCCTATCTAAAAATCCCCCCACCCCTACACAGTATACGTAGAAATGGAAGGTAAATTTAATAGCATATACTAAAACAAGTCTAGACATCCACATAAAACACGATTTGTGGGTCTACTTACTTTATAAAATGAATTTTAGAAGGATGAGACGTACATAACTGTAAAGTATGAAGGGAAAAACAATATCAAGTAATCGGTTCTTGTATTAACGCGATCTTGAAATGGTCTTCATCCCCCCCCCTCCCCCTGGAAACCCTCAAATTCCCCCCTGGGGGGGGGGGGGAATTCCCCACCGGTTGAGAACCACTGTATTAGAAGATTAAATGTACCCGAAAGCTGTAGTACATGGTGACAACTGGAAAGTTTGAGAGGATGAGTGGTAAGGGATGGCAAAGAGAGACAACACTGGACAGTTTGACATCGTGGCACGGGGGAACAACGGTATCAGAAATTATTGGCAGTACACGAGATAGAATTATGTGGACAGACATGATCACCAAAGCCACACGACAAGAACTGTTAAGTTAAAAAGTTAGTTGCATATCCTTTAACAGGACGTCGCGGTCAACCCAAGCATTTTTTTTTTTTTTTTTTGGCTGTTTGTGATTTCTTGGCAAGCTTACTTTAAGTAGTTTGCCATTTATTTCTTAACGACAGGCACCCATACCATTTCATAAAAAAATCAACGCTAGGAGGTCTATCGCCAAATCGTCCGCAACTGTGTTTCGAGCGCGATATGCGGGATTTCAGTAGCGCCTTCGCCAGGGAGACGGCACAAGAACTTTTCGAAGAAGAAATATCCACGTTGCGTAAATGTGGTTAGTTATTCTTGAAGAGAAACAATGGCCATAAACACTACGTATTATATTATTATAACTCACAAAAACACTACAGATTAACAAAGGTTAAAATATAACACAAGAGAAACAAATATATGTATATTTTAAAAGGACAATGCAAGCACTAATAGTTAAATAAACGTATATAAACATGAATAATTAAAAATATGGCAGGGGAAACGGTCAAATAAGAAATATATAATTTTAAAACATATATAAAAATAAATGCATAAAATAAATAGAAATAAGTATGTTAAATTGATTAAAATAAACAGAGTGCAGAGAAAGTGTCATAATTCTGTCTTTACTATACTATACTAAAATATACTATACTATACCATACTTTTACTCAGTAATTTACGAAAATGCTGAAATAAAAATAATTTGGTTAAATTTGTCAACGTCGATATTTAAATTGTATACGGAATATATACGAAAGCGTAAGCAGAGACGTATAAAACATCCTAGAGTTTTATTAAACCCACGAAAACGTAAACACAATAAAATAGCCACCACTGGAAATCAAAACTGCCGACTGGCAGTGGGTAAATGTTACTAGGTCGCTAACATTGCGTGAGAAAAAAATACCAGAGGAGGGTGGTAGGCGGTATGTTGTGTCGTGAGTACACTACATGTGCGATAGCAGTTGATGCCAGGGTACACACACACTGGTCACGCGCAGATTTTCCCAGCATGAAAAGTGGTTGACTGCAAGCGACTGAGGGAGAGAAGTACCAAACGTTGAATGATACATTGGAGAGAAACTTGTGTTTTGTTGCGGGTCGATCACAAACTCTTGACCCGCTTTATGCCAGATTATGTGTTTGATGTTTGATACCACGCAGTTGATTACGAAATTAAATACGATTGCTGCCAGCTGAAAGAAAAAAAAAACGTTTACCCAATGCAGTTAGCTAGTTAGTTCGTTCGTTAGTTAGTTAGTTAGTTAGTTAGTTAGTTAGTTAGTTAGTTAGTTAGTTAGTTGCATGTCCTTTACAGGACGCCACATTCAACCCCAGTATTATTTTTGGCTGCTTGTGATATGCTAGGCAAATTTTTCGTTCATTAGTTTATCATTTCTTTCTGTACGATTAACGCCTACACCATCGTAATCAACGCCCGGTGGTCTGTTTCCAAATCGTCTGCGGCTGATTTCACACCCTCGACTCAGTATGTCGGGGAATTCTGAAATATGTTCACTTTCCCTAAGCCATAGCGCCGGCAGCCAAAGCAGTAGCGATCACAATATTAACTCTCTCAGTGTCCAGTAATTGTTACTTTAACTCGTTCTATTCAAAGGAGTTGGGCTTTACAGAAATAAATGTCAGAGTTTGGAGGAATCTAAGGAGAACGAACGAACAAACATTATTCTCAAAGGGTTAAGAATTGGGCACGCAGGCCCGTCTAACATTCTGCCCTGAGAGAGAGAGAGAGAGAGAGAGAGAGAGAGAGAGAGAGAGAGAGAGAGAGAGAGAGAGAGAGAGAGAGAGAGAGAGTAGATAGAGGGAGAGAGAGGGGGGAGAGAAGAGTTTAAATAATTCATTTACCATGAGTTAATATAACAACTGTCTGTGATAGAAGATACCGGAACAGTAACGACCAAGAAACATATATAGCCATTTATTTAGTACTGAGTTACGCTGCTCTGTCAAATTACTCACGTCGCTATATTTCTCAACATGCTTCTGTTTTTCTTGTTCTTTGTTGCCTGTTGGGGCATTGGGCCTCAACTAACTCAAGCCATACCTTCCTATCTTCTTCTATTTCCTGCAACATAAACCATACCCTCTTAATATTATTCATTTATGTCTCTAATTCTTTTCCCAGTTTGCTTTGTTGTTGTTTTTAACTCATTCGTAATCCATACATGCGCTACTACTTCTAGTGCGCTGGACTGCTTTTGTGTATGGATTAGCTTTCACTTAGCAGCAAGCAAACCCACTCCGACTTCAGAGATTCTTGTAATTTACGTCCCCAAGTCAAGGACGAGAAGTCAGTGTATTTTTAGGTCATCCTATTTTTCTGTTGCTCTACAGGTTCAAGAGAAAGGATATTCTAGTTATACTATTATCAGGTTTTTTTCTTAAAGTGTCATCTATCCATCACCAGTGTCTTTTCCTTGTCTCCCATTCGCTAAAATACGTATAATTCTCTCCATAACATTAGTGGTTCTGTCATATTATTTGAGTCCTTCTGTTCTGCGAAAGCATCATTTAATGAATGCCTGTGGTTTATTTGTAGGTGTTGTTGTTGGTTTCTATGTTTCTTATCCATCATATTTTTTTTTTTTTTGCATATCCTTTACAGGACATCGCTGTCAACACCAGCATCTTTCAGCTGTATGTTGATTTCTTGGCAAGATTACGCTCAGTAGTTTGCCATTGCTTTTTGAGCGGCCGGCTCACATACCCCGTAAGTTACCGATGCGATTCGAACCACTGCTGATTCTCACCGTCATCACGTTACCTACGAGAGTATACGAGATTACGGAGAAAAGTCGCTAACCTCTAAGCCAGGAAGCCGGCATCCATCATATAGTAGTACTTAATTAACGTTAGACTTAAATATTGTAAGATTGGTAATATTTCTGATGACATCCACAAAAGTCCTAGTGCTCTGAAAGCTCTTCTTGCCTGTTGGATTCTTACTTTTATCTCTCTGGGAGTCACCGTGGCGAAGGTTGTGGGTTCGATTCCGGGCATGGGTGCAATTTTCTCGGAGACTCCTGGTAGTCGTCGCTGGAGCTACGGAGTTTGTGCTTGAAAGAGACCTAGCCATATGGGATAAAACTCGATGCAATGAAGTCGATCTTCTCGCCTTTTAAAACCCCTCTTTTTAATGTTAATCTCTATGGGTTCCACCGCTGCTTTTGTCTACACTGCTACTTACACTTTGAAGCGAGGTTTCACCAGGGTAGATGGTGTTATTATTTGCTTGATTTATTTGCATCTGCCCCCCCCCCCCTCTCTCTCCCTCTCTTACACATGTTTAGACCTAATTGTTGCGACCTCTCATCAAGTATGTTAATTTTATATTGCATCTGATTTCGTGGGCAATGTCGTCAGCCAAGTCCAGATAATCAAACTGCACTAGAACTCCATTTCTGGTTGTATTTCTCTTCATGTGGTGATATTTCTCAATATGTGATATTTCCCAACATATGATACAATATCTCAACACGTGGCACAATTTTTTCAACATTTTTCTACACGTGATGCTGTTTCTGATACTGGAAAATGTAGTTGTCTGAACTCGGGTGCGGAACAGGGGCATTCATGAAGCGGTAAAATATATCCGCATGTATATAAACTTATAATAACTGTTTACTGCAAGATGCAAAGAACTAGCCAGGTTGCAAGTTAGGCGGAGCCAGCATATAATCGTGTACGTTCAAAAACTCAACGTTAACGCCCAGAATGACTTGTTTCACTCAAGTGAAATAGACGCCAATTTTCAAACATATGGCACAGGGATAGAGGTCGCTGTGTTTGTCCTCTCTTATCCCCCCCCCCCCCCACCACCCCAAATCCTCCGCCGGCAAGAGGTAATATAATTCGGGTGTAACCAGTACCACACGGGCCCAGAACACCCCTGGAGCACCAGAAAGCTATGAATAAAATCAGACAACATGCACCCACATGAGAATCACAACAGATGGTAAATGTTTTAGCGCAGTCTGAGAGAATACATCTACAAGAGGGGAAAAAAAAAACTGTAATAGCTGGAGAAACAAAACGGCGTTGTGGAACTTTGAGAAAGAAAGGGAAACAAAAACAATGGAACCTGGTAACATCTCTAAATGATGATTATTCTACGTCAAGACAGGCAATAGACTGGACGATGGTGGCAACATTCTCAAAGGAAAATAAACTGTAGATTTTTGTGCTGAAATATATAGTTACCACGTGATCATTAACAACTGCCACGAGAGAGAGAGAGAGAGAGAGAGAGAGAGAGAGAGAGAGAGAGAGAGAGAGAGAGAGAGAGAGAGAGAGAGAGAGAGAGGAGGGAGGGGTGATGACTTCTTCTTCTTAGCTTTAAATCCAGCTTTAAGCTGTAATATTTAGTTTCCGCCTGAAATGTGCTGTCGTCTGCAATTCTTGCTGGTTTCATTTTTACAGAACACATTTACGGAAAACATAGAGCTGTATTACTTTATGTTATTTTATATTGTTTCCATATCCAAAGCGTGACCATAGTTCCACTAATTGTATTCATACTTTTGCAGGTTTCCGTAGAGTTTGACATCTAAGCTAAGGTGGTTTCCTCCGTCATAGAATAGACGGTTCTCAGCTGTGCCTGGTATGGTGTTTTAGAATATGTTCTTTAGTGTGAGGTGCTTGTCCACAATGCTGTAAACCCCTTCTTTAGCTTTGTGTACATGTGGATACTGAGTTTGTTGTGTCCTCTGAGTGTAAAGATAATAAATTGCCATGTCCTGTCCAGTAGATAATAATAATCCTGTGGTTAAACAGGCGACTTTCTTAGAGTTTTTAATCAGATTATCTCTTTAAGTAATGTGTAACTGATATAGCTGGTTGTTGTGTCTCAGGGTCTTCTTTCGCCAATTTGTCTCCCCTCTTGTTTGCTGATATACTACAATGTAATGGGATATACTGCAGTATAGTTCTTCGTCACTGACATACTTCGGACAACAGATTGTGTATTTCTGCGTGCTTGATGTATTAGAGAGCTTGGAGAAAGATACACCACAATGTAATATATGGGTAAATGGGAATATTCTTAAACTAAGAAACCCCCGGGAAAGTTAACCCGGTCAACAAATGCCCGCAGAAGTCGGATGTGTCGGCCTAACGGGGCAAGAACACAGCTCTGCTGTAAACAGGCACAACGCAATCACGTCCGAAAAAGAAAAAACTCCGGATGAACGCAGAAGAAGAAAACAAGTGCATCGGTACAACTATCTAAGAACGGTCACATGAAGAGATTAGAACAAGAATCGCTATGGCAAAGGTAGCCTTTTGCAGAATGGAAAGCATACTGACCAATAAAAATATGTCAATTGCAACGAGAAAAAGAGCTTTGAAGCGCTTCATAGAACCTGTACTTTTAAATGGATGTGAAACGTAGGCAAATAAGCAGACATGATGAAAAACATCTAATGGCATCGGGAATGTGGTTTCTGGGAAGAGTGCAAAGAATACCTTGGACAGGCGAAAAACCAGTGAGCAAGTCCTACAAGAAACAAATGAACACTGATTAGAGAAATTAGACGTAGACAGTCAAGATTTTTTTTTGAGCACGTTGAGAAGAAATAAACTGGAGAACTTGGTGACAATTGACAAGACTGTTGGGAAAAGAACACGGGGAAGGCAGAGAGGTAAATATCTATAATAGATGGCTTCGCCACATGGCATGATCGAGATAAAAATAGTGAGCTGATCCACGACTCTGGTGATTGTGTGAGATGGCGAAACATGACCACCCACGTTTTTCGGCATGACACATGATGATGATAAGAACAGACGGTACATGGTAAGAATTACTACCTGATGTATATTTCCTTATTTTACAAGTTCTGTAACTGCAGAAAATATTGCCCTGACTTCGGAATCCATCTTGTTGCAAGTAGAGTACTTTCCAGTTGCTATGCTAATGACTGTACTGGATGAACCTGGGTACTTCACATATTTATTGCAGCAGCGATAGTTCAGTGGCTAGCACGCCTTCTTGCCGACCCAGTGGTCATGTGTTCGAACACGCAAACATGACGACAGTACGATAACTTGTACACATGTTTAATGTCTTTTCTTGAGGAGTGGGATCTACACTGTTCTCTTCCAGGCGTGGGACAAGCAACACTACCAGATCTGCACACATCGTGCGCGGTAGGTACGCACGCTGGCTTCTACTCCTGTCTGAATTAATTCTGCTGGTATGTCGTTACAGACTGGTGATTTTCCTGTCTTCAGACTTTGTATTTCTGAACATACTTCCTCTAATAGTAATAAAGGGTCTGGCTCTTTCTCTACACTTTCATGTACATTATCTGGGCTCTTTATCGTGTCATCGTACATTTTCCCACAGTATTCCTTCCATCTTCATAGTATATTTTTGCTTTCTGTAGTAGGCCTACTGCCATTCCTTTCACTTATTACACACAGCAATGGTCTCAATTCGACTGTTAGTGTCCTGACGTCCTTGAACATGTCTCTAACTTTTCCTTACAACTAGAGATGTTCTGATCTATTCATTCATCATGTGCCATGCCGATAAGCGTGGGCGGTCATGTTTTGTCATCTCAGTCGATCACCAGAGTCGTGGATCAGCTTCGTGTTCCTGTCTCGACCATGCCACGTGGCCAGGACATCGATATTTTCTTCTGTGTCTTCCCCTTATTATTTTGCCCTCAATCTTGCCATTTATCACCAAGTTCTCTAGTTTATTTCTTCTTATAACGTGTACCGACAACATTTTAAAATTTTACTATCCACGTTTAATTTCTATAATTAGTTACGGTACTCATTTGCTTCTTGTAGGACTTGCTCATTAGTTTTTCTGTCTACTCATGGTATTCTTTGCATATTTCTCAGAAACCAGATTTCCACTGCCATTAGATGTTTTTTCAGCTTTCTGTTCATTGTCCACGTTTCACACCAATACAAAAGTACAGTTTCTATGTACCATTTAAACCCTTTTTTTCTCGTTAATAGGGTCCTTTACTTGTCTAGACCAGATGTTCAACAAAAAAACCAATTATTGATTTTCAGTAACGCCTTGTCCGCCCTGAGACACTGAAAACCAGTCCTTATGAAAGAAAAGACATCTCTCTAGTAGTAAGAGCAATCAGCAACTTGATAGCCTCGCACTCCATCAGTATAACATCACGGAGGATTTCCATCACCGCAACCTCATGGGAAATGTGAATGTTGATAGACTTGCTCAATCTTACATTCTGTCCAGATCTATCTCCACAATAAAATGGATACAACATTGATTTAATGTATCTGACATTACAAACGACATAAAATAAAAGCACAGTAAAAGAGAGCCTTCTATTTAGAAATACAAAAGGAAAACAGGAAAAGTCACTAGTTTAACGCATATTTATTATCATGTTTGGTTATAAAAATAAGTGGCTAGGTCGGATACCTAAAGTTCCTGCAATTTCCAGGTCTAAAGGCATCTTCCACCTATTCCATGTCACATATCCAGAACTGCTACTCACACACTAAACTATTTATAGATCAACCTGCAGCACAAACTAATACGCTTTCAAAGCCATGAAATCAAATATGCAATAAGCATTCTCGTTTATCAAATGTAAACCCACAAAAACAACGCATCTGATATGTGATTTTCACATTTATCTGCTGTAATGCTGTTTCTGTTTGCCTGCCAGCCCGTCAGTTGCATGTTCAAATCCAATGAAGGCAAAGATTATTTTAAACAGACTTTGGTGCTTCCAGGTCAACCCAGCCTAAATTGGTTACCACGAAATGTTCGGGGAAGTAAAGACAGCCAGCATGACACAATTGACCACGTTCTCTTTAATGAGAAGATGAGGCTAGCACCAATACACCTCAAGACATCAAAAAGTCTCCTTTACTTAACCTATACTATTATTTCACAATTTAAAATATAACAAACAGAATAGGTTGAGATTCCACCGAGAGGCAATGAATACACACTACATCCTGGCACTCACAGACTAAGTGACATATCTGCGGCCATCGTGACACCACGTCCTTGGCATCAAATTATATGCCACCATCGTCTTTATCAGGCATATTCCCAATGGGCGCTGAGCTGGAGTCTGTTAACAATGAAATAAATAACGCAGCGCAGGAAACATGACCAACCTAGGCTTACTTCCAGCCAGTTCGTGTGGGCTGTACTGAAAAACCTCATTACATCCTAATATACTTCTATGCTGATGTGAAGCTCCAGTACTGACAATGCACACCCCACTTGTGTATGGGCTTGGAGATGGGAAGGAGAACTCTGCAGCAGTCCATGTGGAGATAATACTTGGGCAACAGGTAACGAGAAAAGTTCCTACACCGACCTCGCTCTGGCAGGCACAAGCCCTTTTCAGGGCTTAGAAAACCTGAACAGCCACCCATCAGCTTGAGAGTTACAACTCCAGTATCCCCAAAGATTCTAACCAACCAGACACTGTATGATCTCCCTGAGGATTCCAACCAATCAGACATTGTATGATCTCCCTGAGGATTCCAACCAACCAGACACTGTATGATCTCCCTGAGGATTCCAACCAACCAGACACTGTATGATCTCCCCGAGGATTCCAACCAACCAACCAGACACTGTATGAAAGTGTGCATTACTTGTTTTTCTGCAGGATCTCTGTCAATGATATTTGTCATATTTTATTTTGAATGTCATGCTGCAATCACAATCTTTCCGATTACCATTTAATAAAAATTCTGGTATAATGCAGAATCATCTATTGTTTAAGAGAATAAATCAACACAAGGTTTCTTTTCTACACCTCTCATACAACCAAACTGATAAATCACAACTGACTGGAAGCCGAATGTCAGTGAGACTCATATAAATATTGGGGTTTACATATACTCTCAGAAAAAAATTCTTTACTAAATACACAATGTCATAACCTGAGATCTGAAAATAACTCACAACTATCTTAAATAACTAAAGAAATACAAGAAAATCAACAGGGTATCTTTCAACACGATATACAAATTAAACTCAATCAATAAGCTATAATCAATATATGGATGTGAAACTTGGATACTTAACAAATCAGCGGACAAGCACAGGCATGCCACTGAATATGTACTGCAGAAGAGTACTAACAATTCACTGGATGGGAAAAAAGAACACACAGATCCACCCACAAGAATTCAGTATTGAAGAAGATTGGTTATTAAGATAAATGAAACTGAGAAAAATGAAATATTTTGGGCATGTAACAAAAGACATGAATATCTGGAAAAGATCATTCTGGAAGGAAGTGTACCGGAGAAACAGAAAAGAGGGAGGCCACATCACAGACGGACACAAGATGTGTTAGATAATTTACACACAACAGCAACAAAAGCAGGACATCTGGCTTATGATACAGCGAAATTTCGAAACATTGTTATGGGTATAAGTTCTGTCTAGGACAAGCCACTGAGTGATGAATAAGCTATAATTAAATCCTCACTAATAATGTCAGCTTTTAACTCGCTTGATGCCATGGTACGCACCATGTTTGAAGGTTACTTTAAGGTTACATAGTTTTTTTATGTTCTAGACTGCTGCTACCATACAGTTTACACAATAACTATCTGAGGCAGAATGAGACTCGGTAACAATGATTCAGAGCAGGGGTTAACTTAATGGATACAACAGAATCGGTTAACGGAACAGAATTCTGGCATTGAAAGATTTACTCAGCGCCACTGAAAAGTCCATTCTCACTGTCATTTGTAAGCCAACAACTGCAGATCATTTGCAGGATGTCCCTCTCATCAGTCTGCTGAAAACACGTTTAACCCTTTGCTAATTCTCCTGTCTCTTCATGCTGAGGTGTGTGCACTCTCCTGTGTCCATCTTCGTGCCGGTCAACTCCTGCGCCCCCCCACCATTATTATTTCTAAACCGCCGTGACATTTAATATGGCAATAGTATTTCAGTTTCTGAGACATGGTACGGTTTATGAGTCTGTTTTCTTCAATGTTCAGATCTGCTCAAATGTCAGTATTTTCTTCTTTTTGGTCCACGGTATTCTAAGAACTTTTCTGTAACATTTTAGTTCCAAAGTCCTGATTTTATTCTGTAATGACTGCCAAATGTCCATGAGGGTGCATATTAGTGGAATCGGGAGGTTGTGCTAATAATGCCATGAGGGTGGTCATGGTTCGACGCCTGCACTCGTCATAAGCTAAGAGAGAGAAAGATTGGCTACATATTCCTCTGCATTCTAGCCTACAAAATGTGACGGAGGTTAGAGAGGGACAGATTGGCTACATATTAGTCTGTGTATTCTAGTCTACAAAATGTGACTGAGGTTAGAGAGGGACAGATTGGCTATATATTACTCTGTCTAAAAAATGTGACGGAGCTTAGAGAGGGACAGATTGGCTACATATTCCTCTGTGCATTCATGCCTACAAAATGTGACGGAGCTTAGAGAGGGACAGATTGGCTACATATTCCTCCGTGCATTCATGCCTACAAAATGTGATGACCCTAACAATGCACAAACCCTTGGCAGGTTCCCTCTTTGGCACTTTTTATTTGCAAAACCTCATGTTACTCATATTCTTGTAAATATCTCAGACTAAGAAATTCATGTGTATGGTGTTACATGGATATCCATTAACAATACACAGACTGAGTCGCACCTATACAATCACACAATGAACATACATTATTTAGCATCCAAAGTTACCACTTTCATGTTTTTGTTTCAGACCAAACAAAATTTTCAAACAATTACTAAGATGACCATGAATATCATAAAGATTACTGATGAAAATCCTAGTATAACCTCAAAATGGTCTCTAGTTCCTGGGTACAAATAAGGTTTTAAGATGTACTTTTGCAGATAATAAAGCACACGGTTCTAACAAATCAACTAAATTATATCTTCAATGGAAATTATACCCAGAAATCAAAACTGTATGACAAAGCCACAAATTCACTCTGATTGAACATAACATAGCAATATATGCCCACATACAGTCAGCACCATGCATGCAAAAGGTGAGTCAAAAACACCCCAACACACAATTGAGAAATTCTCACACAAAACCTATTAAAGCACTTTTCTTACATGTATTATTCTATAAAACATATGTTATCAATCAGAAAGAAGATTTCATTGCAGCCTTTTTATAATATAAATATAGCAAGATGAATCAGAAAAATAAAATCAAAAAGATTTCACTTTGTCTGAAGCCATTGCATATTATGTAAACATTACAAGTTCTAAATTAGCAGTACTTTAGAAATAACTCGAAAACAGGAAAAGTCCCCAATGAAAGAAGATACTAATTACAAATGAGTCATTCATTTTTTAAAAATTGTCTTTGCTAAATGTTATCTCATATTCATGCTAGATTGCTTTGTTTGTTCACACTGGGCCTCCTTTCTGGAAAAGAAAAGCCAAATAATAAGTTATAGATATATTATAAATATGTTAGCTATGAAAGATGTGCACAGAAGAGTATCAGACTCTTCTATGCAACAAGTCAGAATTACAATTTTTGTAAAACTAGCACATTTTTTTTAGATAAGAATCTCTGTAAAAGTAATAAGATATTAATCTACAACCCTGTAACTAGGGCAAGTGGAAGTAGCATGACAGGTGTGAAAGTTAAGCAAGTAACAATGTATTTTACAAATTACGTAACTTTAGATTCTTCTTCTTCTGCGTTCATCCGGAGTGTTTTTTTTCAGGTGTAATTCCAGTGTGCCTGGTTAGGCGCCCTTGGGCTGAAACCCTCAGTCCAACACATCCGATTTTAGCATGCATTTTTGACCAGGTTAGCATTCCTGAGGGACTCTCACTTTTGTGGTGCCGTCCACATCCCAGCTGGTCAAGTTAGAAAGGTCGAATATTTCACAATCAGCCCTCAAGGGAAGGCAGGGACAGTCCATGACATTTTCCGCCATCCAGTGTGGCTTCCATAGTTGCAGAGCCGACACATAGCGCTCTGGTGCTGGGCTCACCGAGGGAATCGTCATGTCCTGCTCATGGCTGCTTTAATTCCTCACTTCAATGTATTGGGCCTTTCGTTCGCTATGTGCCGCTCCCAGCACAAACCAGGGACGGTCGGACTGCAAACGGTATCTACTCAGCAAGCTTTCGTTTCGGACATGTGCCAGTCGCTGTGCCCAGAAAACTAAATAGTTAGAGCTGTTCCGGGCACAACGGACATTCGGAAAACTAGCTAGTCAGAGCTGTTCTGGACACGAAGGACATTTGCAAGACATAGTCAAAGCTGTTCCGAGCACAAGGGACAATTGGAAAACTAGCTAGTCAGAGCTGTTCCGGACGCGAAAGACATTCAGAAGACTAGTTAGTTAGAGCTGTTCTGCACAAAGGACATTTCACTCAGACGTTTATGCGTTGTGCCTATTTTATTTGCGCCCTTAGGCCAGTACATCCGACTTCAGCAGGCGTTTTTATGAGTTAGCCTTCCTGGGGTTTCAAGGGCCGTAAGACTCTTACTGCTGTGGTGTCGCCCACATCTCAGCTGGTCAAGGGAGAACGGTCAAAGACATCACGGTCAACCCTCAAGGGAAGGCATGGGCAGA
This sequence comes from Cepaea hortensis, assembly GCA_963921405.1. Lineage (NCBI taxonomy): Eukaryota > Metazoa > Mollusca > Gastropoda > Stylommatophora > Helicidae > Cepaea > Cepaea hortensis. Next base: position 128,737,357 of record OY992878.1, on the reverse strand, counting down.
CCATGGGCATTCCCCGCTATCCAAGTAGGCTTTCATAATTGCAGAGCCGGCACAGTGCTCTGGGACTGGGCTCACCCGAGTAATCGCCACTCCCTGCTCATGGCTGCTTTAATTCCTCGCTTCCATGTATTGGGCATTTCGTTTGCCACTACTCGCTCCCCATACAAACCAGGGTCGGACAGTCTGTGGTCGACATCCATTCATCAAGCTTTCGCTTCAGACTTTCGCGTAATGGATTCACTAGCCAAGCGTTCCATTTCATGTTTTTGAGATGTTTTTCCACCTTTGACTATGCTCAGTCTATGAGTATAAATACAGACTTTCATCGTAACCATTGTGTGGACTGAACTGCTTTGCCACCTTTACTGCCCACTCATGAGCTGCCAGCTCAGCACCTTACCTCCGTGCAACAGTGAGCGAGTAACAGCCAGGTCCTCTCATCCGGGGATCCCTCATACCCCCAGCTGAGAGCCTTCGAATAAGTATCTAAACTAAGCATGTAGCGTGCTCAGTATCTCACCTCCATTTTGCAGTAGGTGAGTATCGGCCCAGCTCTCACATCCAAGGATTAATGGCTTAGAGGCGCTCAGCCATATCCCTCAGCTGAGAGCCTTAGAGTATGTGTCCGGACCAAGAATTACTGCCTTCGTGCGCCTGATTTGAACTTTTGACTGCTATCCTCAGTCTGCCTGCAGAGTAGCAGGTTGTGTCTCTCTTGGTCTGGTCCCTAACCCAAGTCCTGTCCGACACATAGTTGTGCTTCCGTTGGCATAGCTCTTATCATAACGGGGAGGGGGTGGGGGGTCTTTAGATTCTAGGTTACTGATCCAGAGCAGAAGTAGTTTATTCTATGTAGGACCAATTGTTGTAGGATGACTCCAGTTTGTTTGGGCAAACTCTCACGAGCAGACTCAAAGTTCTTGTTTTGTTCACTGTGTATGAAGGGATGCATACCATCCAAAATTAAAATCAGAGACTGAACAGCTTTGGTCGTCAAATAGTTACATCACAAAAATCTCACGTAATGAGAAAGATCCAGCAGTCTGGCAATACTCATCATCATGCAGCAGGGCCTTTGGTGAACATTGCTCCCATAATGGCCGACTGAAGTCCCTCTCCATGCTTTGCCAGTTCTCCTGCCTCATGCACCCTCATGTCCCAGCCGTCTGCACGGCTCGTGTACACCTTAGAGCTGGTCATCCCTGCATCTCCTTCCAGGAACCATGCCTTCCATCACTGTTATTTTTTTTTTTAAGTGACTATTACTTCCAAGCCACTGTGGTGTTTAATATGGCCACATTATTTCAGTTTCTGAAACATGATACTGTTTTATGAGCCAGGTTTCTTCAATGTTCAAATCTTGTAGAATGCCAGTTTGTTTTCAATTTATAGGGTGCATAATTATTGTTGCCAGCTGCAGTAAATAATCCTGGCACTTTTATAAAACCTATGGTATGTCCTGTGTAGGCTGTTGGTCCTGCACACACACAAACTGGTAACCTTAATTCTATAACATGATTTAGAATCATCTCACCTCTATGAATTCCATTTCTTCTTTACTTAAGGGTTTCCTTCTATATTTCTGTGGAAGTTCAGATGAATCTATAACTGAACCAGTAGACCTTTTTGAAGATGCACTAGGAACCTCATTAGTAACAGTTGATTTGATCACAGTATCTGGAGCTGCCGGTTTTCCTTGAAATATCAACAGAACAAATAGGTTACTTTTGTTAGTTTACAAAGTGTTTTAAACATAGTTATGTATTATTACTTTCCATTCCTGATCACTTAACACACACATATTATTCTTCATTTTTTAATACTTTAATTTCTCCATTATCACCATATTATTCATTTTTATTACTTAACACACTTAAATTAATTGTTTCTCAGTTTTATTTTATTTGTTTATATTTTCGTGATCTATAAGCTACGCTGATGTGTTTTTTTTTTTTTTTTTGGTTCATGGAAAGGTGACCTTGATTAAAATACAGTGGTACTTCGGGTTACGAACACTTCAGGTCACGAACAATTCAGGTTACGAACAACAACTTCAAAAATTGTATGTTTCAGGTAACGAACAGTGCCTCGGGTTACGAATGAAGGCGACAAAGAGAGAGAAAGGTCTAACGTTGGAGATGAACGCTTGCGTACAGTACAAACAGTACTACAGATGAGCTTGTGGATCTTCAGAATGAACAGCTAAAGACATTAAAGGAGGAGCAGTCATCTAATGATGAGGAGTCAGTGACCGTTTCAACTGTCAGGATTAAAGAAATTTGCAGCAAGTGGGCAGACGTTGAAGACTTCATTGTGAACCATCATCCAAACAAACTTGGTGCTAACAGGGCAGTAAACCTGATGAATAATAACACAATGGCTCACTTCAGAAAGATTCTCCAGCAAAGGAAGCGACAAATTTCCCTTAATAGTTTCTTGGTGCAGAAAGATTCCCAGTCGGCTGCGAAGAAACAGCAACAAGATACTCCTGAAACTAATGATTCAGAATAACAAAGAAAGTGAAAAATTTCCCATGATCGTTTTCTTGGTAATAAAGACAGACTAAATCTTTTTTTAAATTTTACATTTAATTCATTTGGTTGTTTTCTTTCTCTTTATTTAATACGTGAAGTACACGTATTCTGTGCGTTTTGTCAGGTAAACGACCGGATGTTAATTAAAAAAAAGAACAATTCTTTCATCTTGAAACGGATTGTCTTTATTTAACTGATTTCAATGTTTCGGGTTACGAACGTTTCAGGGTACGAACCGAGTTCTGGAACGAATTAAGTTCGTAACCCGAGGTACCCTGTATTGCTGTTGTCTGAACTTATTTATTTCACAGGATCATTTGATTACCTTTCACTAGTTACTTCCAACTGAACAGTTTATCAAGGATGCTGAGATCTAGTTTATATATTCCAGTAATAAAGTCACTGGTTTTCAACATCAACAAATAGTTTATTTAGATTATATTTAGACTAACTGTATGTTTAGAGACTACACAGCTTTATATCCTGGTGCTTCTTTAGCAAGACACATTCTCCCCATCTTAGACCAATCTCAATATATGTTACAGACCCTAAATTGCACAACTGACCTTGGATTGTATGGCTGACTTTGACAATTACTAAGCTAATTACTTTCAACATTAATCAAGCTCACTATTGTTAAAAATAATAAAGAACAGCAAGCTGTGTTCATCTACTGCAACAGACTAGCTTCGACACAGCCCTAGCTGTTTACACAAGACTCAAACCCGTCATATTTCGGATAAAAGGTAGATATACTTCTTCTTCTTTGCGTTCAACCGGAGTGTTTTTTCAGATGTGATTGCGGTGTGTCTGTTATGCACCCTTGGGTCGAAACCCTTAGGCCAACACATCCGACTTTTAGCGTGCATTTTTGACAGGTAGCATTCCTGTGGGACTCTCTTGTTTGTGGTGCCGTCCACATCCCAGCTTGTCACATTGGAACGGTCGAATGCTTCACTATCAGCCCTCAAAGGAAGGCATGGACAGCCCATGGCATTTTCCGCCATCCAGGGTGGCTTCCATAGTTGCAGAGCCGACACATAGTGCCCTGGTGCTGGGCTCACCGTGGGAATCGTCACATCTTGCTCATGGCTGCTTGAATTCCTCACTTCGATATATTGGGTATATCGTTCACCATGAGCCTTTCCCGCACTGACCAGACTGGTCTGGAGACGGTATCCACTCGGCGAGTTTTCGATTCAGACATGTGCTTGTCAATGTGCCAGTCAGAGCTGTTCCGGGTACAACGAACATTCGGAAACTAGCTAGTCAGATCTTTTCCGGACATGAGCTATTCGGAAAACTAGTTAGTTAGAGCTGTTCCTACCACAAAAGACATTTCACTCTGATGTTTTTTGCATTGTGCCTGATTTATTTGCACCCGTGGGCCAGCACATCCGACTTCAGCAGGCATTTTTACGGGTTAGCCTTCCCGGGGTTTCGAGAGACATTAGACTGTTAGTGCTGTGGTGTCACCCACATCTCAGCTGGTCAAAGTAGAACAGTCAACGACATCACGGTCAACCCTCAAGGAAGGCAGGGGCAGACCATGGGCATTCCCCACTATCTAAGGAGGCTTCCATAATTGCAGAGCCGGCACATATTGCTCTGAGACGAGGAGTTGCCACGTCCTGCTCATGGCTGCTTTAGTTCCTCACTTCCATGTGTTTGGCATCTCGCTTGTCACTGGTCACTCAAGCACACACCAGGAACGATCAGTCTGCAGGCGACATCCACTAGGTAAGCTTTCGCTTTGGACTTCGGACCACGCAATGGATTCGCTAGCCGTGCATTCCATTTTGTGTTATTGAGACGTTTTTCCACCTTTGTCTACACTCTCTATGAGTTAGATACAGTTTTCATAACCATTTCATTTGACTGGGGCACTTCTTCTACCTTTTAGTACTCGCTCACGAGGTAGGCTACATGTGCAGCCGGCTCAGCACCTTACCTCCATGGAGCAGTGAGCGAGAAACGGCCAGGCCCTCTCATCCGGGGATCCCTCATATCCCCCAGCTGAGAGCCTTCAGACAAGTATCTGAACTGGGCATGTAGCATGCTCAGTATCTCACCTCCATGTTTCAGTAGGTGGGTATCGGCCCGGCTCTCACATCCAAGGGTTTATGGCTTAGAGGCATTCAGCCTTTTGACTGCTATCCTCAGTCTACCTGCAAAAGGTAGATATACCATTCATTCTGCATCAGTCAACCCTCAATGGCAAGAAAAAAAAACAATTTGAGGTATAAAACATTTTAAGGACCCTTCCCATGCTTGGAAGCACGCTGGATACATGGTGCAACACCCCACTTGTATGTACCAATCAGAAGTGCAAACCCCATATTTGTATATAACAATCAGCATTCAATGGGTGGTCAGCATCACACCAGCTGCTATACTTCCAGAAACATGTCCTGGACCTATATTAGGCTGCTGTGTCGACCTGGGAGTTTTTCTTATACATCCCCGTCTCAATGGGGATTCAAACACATGACCACCGGGCCAGCAGGTGAGCATGCTATCAACTGCACTGCCATGGCTCCGACTGAGAGATGTACTTGACTGTAAATATCTGATTACAGTCACACAACAACAAAATACCTGCAGCAGGGGTCACAATTTCTTTAAGCACTGGAGGAGGTCCTCTAACAGGAAACTTAATCAATGGTATATGAGGTTTAATAATCTGTTGACATAACAATGATATAAATGTATTGAATAGTATGTAGATAATCACTCAAAAATAACATACTAGCATTTGTCATTAGGAAAGCAAAACATTGTAATACTGTAACTTACCATGCATGTCATAAGAGGCAACCGAGGAGGGAGGAATGGGACTAGTTACCTCATCCTGTAAAAATTTTTAACTGCAACACCAAACCAATCATAAACAAGGTAATAGACAAGAAAAATAACTTGGCCATCTAAGACAGAAGGAGGCCTTTCTCCTAGAAGAAGTACAACATGTTGTGGAGAAAGCTGTAAAAGTCTGGATCAATGACTTACCTTCTTTCACCATAAAAACCTTTAGAAATGACACCTGGGATCAGAACTAAGAATAAATTGCGAAAGACAGTGCAAGTAGTAAGGGAGATTAAATATTCTAAGATTAGCATTCTGGAATTGTGTGAAACAGGATGAAATGGAGCAGGTAAAAGCTTCTGTGAGTGGCACCTTGCAGTCTTGACAGACCAAAGTATGTGAGTTGGAATGTGGCCAATATTCCATCACAATGCCTGGGCAGAGCTTCAGAGAAACATATGGTGCCCAAACGACATGTTCCCTCTCTCGGCCTAATCTTGTGTTTTCCAGAGGAATGGGTAACCAATACGTCTGGCACAAGGTAGGCTGCAGACGCGGGCGGCACAGCGTCAATCCTCCGAGACCTCGCCACCACGAGCAGATGGCGAGTGATGGCCAGGCCCTAGAACCCAAGGGACCCGGCTTAGAGGCGTTCAGCCAAGTCCCACAGGTGAGGGCCTCGTACGCGTCCGGACCGTAAGGGCGCGCACATCTGTCAAGCACAAGTGTCCGGACCTGTGTAGAGCGTGCACTATCGTCAGACTCTCCACCTGACTTTAAGCGGACCCCGCGACCAGCGGAAATAGGCCCGCCAGAGCTACCGCAGGAGATATTGCCTGTCTATTGCAAGCAAATCCCCCATCCTTCCACTGTGCGGATCTCGCGACCGGCGAGAATAGGCCCGCTGGAGATTATGCTCATCTGCTGCGAACAAATCACTACCGAGAGACTGAATAAGTAAAGAAACGATAAAAGTAGTGGTATTTCAATTGCGCTTGCGCTCCCACCTATGCTACACCCTTCATGTGTCTTCACAAAGTCGGACTAAAGTCAAGCTCAACAGGGTCTTCTTTCCCCGCTGATTCTACCAAGCCCGTTCCCTTGGCTGTGGTTTGGCTAGATAGTAGATAGGGACAGTGGGAATCTCGTTAATCCATTCATGCGCGTCACTAATTAGATGATGAGGCATTTGGCATCTAAAAGCTTCTAAGCTCAGATGAAACAATGCTGTTGGGCCATAAAGAGGAAAATGTGTCTCACAGCGACAGAGTGGTTCTAATGCTACATAAACATGCAGTGAATTCTGTAATAATAACATCAACATCTAGAAGCACAAAAAAAGATGGTGAACATAAATATGGTCAAGTGTTACACACCAACAAACAATAACGATGAATCAGTTAAGGAGGAATTTTACATGAAACTTCAAGAAATTGTCAATATCAAAATGTTGATGAATGACAAGAATACCAATATAAAATCAGATAACATGGGTTATGAAGAGAATATGAGGGAAATGTGGACTTGGAGCAATGAATGAAAATGAAATATTATTCACAAATGTTTGTATAATGAATCAATATATTATAAGTGGAAGCATTTTTCAACAAACAAAAAATACATAAATGAACGTGGGTATCTTTTCTTATTCTGCCGTTTATTCCCAATGAAGCACACACCCTCAACAAACTCATGCCAAGTCCTGTCTTCATCAAACTACCTGAAGTTATATTACTTATAAACTTGGTTCACTAAGCATCTTCAAGAAATTTTACAAAATTATAAACCACAGTACAGGATAATCAACAACATTCATGTCTCTCCACAGATCTCAGTCCTTGGTGTTCTTGATCAACTCTGCTGATAAATTCCTCAATGCTATCATATCAGTCCATCCAGCACCATTTCTCTTGGTCTGCTTCTGCTCTTTTCCCACTGATCTTTCCAGTTGTCACGATGTTTCCCAATACCTCTCTTCTCACCACATGACCAAATCATGCTGTTTGAATTTGCCTCTTATAGCTGTATATAAAATTATAGTTTCATTTGCTTATTCCTGGCAATCGTTGTTAATTCTTCTTCTTCTTCAGCATTCCGAGCCATTGAGGTTCTTTGCTGCAGATACAAGCCATCTCCATTCGTCTCTCTGGTTGACCTTCTCATCCCAGTTGCTGATTCCAAGTGCTTGTAGGTCTGTATGTATATTATCTCTCCACCATCTTCTTGGTCTACCTCGGGGTCTACGGTCATTTATTTCTTGAGTGTAAGTGAGTTTTGTTTCCCTATTATCTTTCATTCTTTCTATATGCCCCAGCCATTGCAGTCTATTAGCCTTCATGATACCAGTGATTAGCGGGGACTTAAACAGATCATAAATGTCTTTGTTGCTTCTTCTTTTCCACTCTCCACTTTGTGTATTCCTAATGGGCCCAAAGATGCGTCTTAAGACTTTGTTCTCAAAGGGTTGTAACAAGGATTTGTCTCCTTTAGTTGTACTCCAGGTTTCAGAGCCATACAGCACAACTGGTCTAATCAGTGTTTTGTATATTGTGATCTTGGTGTTATGAGATAGCGCATTTGATTTTAGTAGATGTTGTAGTGCATAGTATATCTTATTTCCAGAGTTTATTCTAGCTTGTATTTCTTCCTTTATTATGTTGGAACAGTTGAAGGCTGTACCCAGGTATTTGTATGTTTCTGTTCTTTTAATGGTCAAATTATCTATTTGTATGTGGCCAGAGTTTTTAGCAGTTCCTTCTCTTGAAATTACCATATATAATATATATTCTGTCTTATCTTGGTTGATAACCAGCCCCATTTGTTGAGCTTTTTCCTTTAAGTGAGTCAATATTTCCAATGTCTTTTGTTAATTATTCTGACAGTCCAAAATATTCACAAAATCTCAATATGTAAAATGTCATAACTAAGTGGTAATTCAATAAGAAAAATTAATAATATTTATTTTCAATTTTGAAATTGCTTAGTTGTCAAAGTTTACCAAGTTCAAGTCGCTTTTTTAGTGATTAAGTGTAAGCAGCTTTAAGAACTGAAATTTTATAAAATTATAAACTATGGTATTCTTCGTCGTACAACTTTTATTACTTATAAACTAAGCAACGTTCACTAACTAAGTTTCAAACTAAGTCTTAGATTACGACAGAACAATCAGAGCAGAACCTTCGCTACAGCTGCACTTGAAGTCCTTGCTGCTGCGGCGCCCATTTTTCAGCATGCACGGTAACAACTGGGTTTCTGTGCATGCAGCTGCGATATTTTACGTCGAAATATTATTGCGTGTCAATGACAACCAATGTTGTAACTCCGTAGAAGGCGAAAGACGGTGTCTTAGACTTTATGGGGCTACGTCAAAGACGTAAGTTTGTCGTGCACAATGTCAACATTCTGTCAATGTAAGGGTACCGGAAGTATCCACGGGGCGGCGGCTTCTGTGTCATACAAATTTGTAATCACGATAAACAAAACAAATAATTCTTATTTCTTTAAACAAATCACGAACACAAATAAAAAGTTAATAATTAATATCAATTAATAATTACGTGTACGTTATTGTAACTCATAAGTCCTATATAATGTATACAATTGGGCCACGCCAGTAACATGGCGACACACTATAAGAAAAAATAATTATTGTTATGTACTTTCTTTTGTTGCCGTGGCTAGTGTTTTATATAATCAATTTGTAACTCTTCTGTTATTAATGACAGTTTTATTGATAACAATGATGGCGTTGTCTCCGTGCGAAGCTTCGTTTACATGGAAGGCTAGTAGATCTCCGTCATCATTTATCTCAGTCCGTGTTGCTGATGTGAACACTGAAGAAAATACAGAAAGGTAACTTGTTGAAAGTAATTCGTTTAAACAATAACAAGATTAGTTTGCAAATAATCACTTTTATATTTCAAAATATTGAACAACTAAAGAGTAAACAAAACACAGCGAGAAGTTCAATACAGTGCGCCAACATCATATATCATAGTCATAGCACAGGCGAGGATCAACGAGTGTGTTTACAAGATTCACATATGTTACAAATATTGTGTGTGTGTGGATCATCATCATCAAGTGCCGGCTGGCGTAGGCGTTCATGGCTCTCCATAGATCTCGGTCTTTGGTTTTCTGGATCAACTCTGCTGCTGATAGTGATATACCTCCATGCCACCGTCTCAATCCATCCAGCATCACTTCTCTTGGTCTACCTCTGCCTCTCTTCCCCTCGATCTTTCCAGTTGTTACGATGTTCTCCAATGCCTCTCTTCTCATCACATGACCGAGGAAAGCTGTTTGTCTCTGTCTTATTGTTGTATATAATGTTCTAGTTTCATTAGCCTGTTTCAGGCAGTCGTCGTTAGTTAATCTGGCAGTCCAAGGAATTCGCAACATTCGTCTCAGGAACCACATCTCTGTTGCTTCTAATTTCTTCTTAATTTGTTCATTTACATTCCAAGATTCACTGCCATGCAGCAAAACTGGCTCTACATAGCATTTCAGAACTTTCTTTCTTACATTCAGTGACTTATTGCATAAGATACTCACTCTTCATTTTCTGAAATGCGGCTTTTGCTTGCCCTATTCTGCTCCTAATCTCTGTTGTACATCTTCCATCTGATGTTATAAATGCCCCTAGGTATCTAAAATTATCAACTTGGTTAAGGATTTTCCCTTCTATTTCTATGTCACATTTTGGTGTCACCATTTTCTTTGATATTACCATTGTTACTGTTTTCTTGATATTCAAGGAGAGTCCTTTTCTTGCACTCTCTGTTACTACAACGTCTAATAATTGTTGTAGGTCTGTTGAATTATACGCCACCAATACTGTGTCATCTGCATAGCGTATATTATTTATATTATAACCTCCAACTAGTATTCCTGGCATCTCTTTGATCTCTCTCATTATTACTTCGCTATACAGGGAGAAAAGATCTGGTGACAAGACACACCCTTGTCGTACTCCTAGCTTTATCTGTTCGTAACTACCCTCTTTATTTCCCATTTTAATTGCTGCTACTTGGTTCCAGTAAATATTCTTTATTATTCTTAAATCTTTTCCATCCGTGTTGATATCTTCCAACATTTTAATCAGTTCATCATGTTTTACTTTATCAAATGCCTTAGTATAATCTATGAAGCACAAATATATGTCTCTCTGTTTCTCTATTGACCTTTCTATTAGTGTCCGTAATGTATAAATTGCATTGTTTGTGCCCTTTCCTTCCACAAATCCATACTGTTCTTCACTAATTTCCATTTTTATTTTCTTTTTGGTTCTTCTCATTATGATTCTGAGTAGAAGCTTAGTGATATGGTTTATAAGGTTAATTGTACGAAAATCTTCACAATCAATTGCTCCTGGTCTTTTTGGTATAGCTATAAATACAGATTTCAGCATATCACTGGGTAAATATCCACTGCTGTAAATATCATTCAACATTTTGGTTAATATATCTACTCCAAATTCTCCCAATACTTCTAATTCTTCTATTGTGATTTCATCTGGCCCAGCTGTTTTTCCTTTCTTCATACATTTCATAGCGTCAGCGACTTCTTCTTTCAGAATAGGTGGACCTTCTAAGTTACTATCTTCTGTTAATTCTTCCCTTTCTCCTTCATATAATTCACTTATATACTCATTCCACCTCTTCATTATAGCATCTTCCTCTAATATTATCTTTCCTGTTTTTGATTTCAAACACCCTGTATTTATTCTTATTTTTCTTCCTGTAAGCTCACTGATTTGTCTGTGCATATTTTTTTTATCTTTAATGGAATTTAATTCAATTTTTTTGCATTGCTCGTTTAACCAACTTTCTTTAGCCTTCCCACATTTATCTTTTATTTCTTTATTTATCTTAGCGTATTCTTGTTTGTCATTTTTACTCTGTTTTCTTTTGTCCATCAGTTTTAAGATATCTTCATTCATCCATTTTTTCTTAGCTATTTTGCCTCTCTCCGGTAATACTTCTTTGTTAGTTTGATGAATGGAGTCCCTTAACATTTCCCATTGTTCATCTATACTCTGTATTTTAGTTATTGCATTGTACCTATTTTTCACAGTCACTCTGTATTGTTCTTGCATTTCTTTATCTATTTTCAGAACCTCTTTAGTCTCATGTTCTTAACCATTTTTTTCCCTCTCTTTAATCTTACTTTTATTTGTCCACATAGTGGTACATGATCACTATTACAGTCAGCACCAGGCATTGTCTTTACATTAATTAAAGCATTTCTAAATCTTTTATTAATTAGTATGTAGTCAATTTGGTTGCGTATTTTCTTATCAGGGCTTATCCATGTGTACAGTCGTCTTTTATGGTGTTTAAACCATGTGTTTCCAATTATCATATCATTTATATTTGCCCATTCTATTAGCTTTTCCCCTCTTTCATTTCTTGTACCTAAACCATAATTCCCCACTACATCCTCCATTTTTCCCTTCCCTACTTTTGCATTAAAATCACCAAGTATTATCTTTATTTCTTGTGATCCAATTTGAGCCATCGCCATTTCTATTTCGTCGTAAAAGTGTTGTATTTCTTCATCAATACTGCTTGCTGTTGGTGCATATACTTGTATAATATTTATGTCTATTGGTTTGCCTTTGATTTTTACCATAATAACTCTATCTGAAATACACCAGTATCCATTAATTGACTTGGCTGTTTTTTCGTCTAATATTATTCCTACACCTTTTTCATGTGTATCCCCTCCAGAATAAATTATTGTGTGATTGTCAGCTATAATTTTGCCCGATCCCTTCCATCTCATCTCACTAACGCCTAGTATATTCATTTTCATGCTATCCATCTCTCTTAGAACATTGGTCAACTTTCCTAGCTCATTTAATGTCCTAACATTCCATGTTCCTACTCTAAATTTATTTATTTTAGTTAAGATTTTGCCATCAGTAGCTGGATGACGGTCTGGTGTCACCTGTGGCTCATGACTGTCCCTACCGGACGAGGATGCCCTAAGACAGCCATTAACGTCCTTCACTAACTTTGATATATGTTTTGCCATGAAGTCTTGGGAAGATAATGTGGTGGTTTCCCCTTGCCTTCCACATTCACATGGTGGTCTTTTTACCTCTGCCTTTGACAGCTATTTCCGACTGTAAGGACAAGTGAGTGCCCTGCTCTGCTCAGCTGCAGAGTTGTCCACTTATTCCGGTGGATACTCGGTCCCCAGAGCTGTGTTAGCCACACCGTAGTGTGTTTCCATCCTCTACTGCGGGGAGGTGCAGTTGGGATTTTCCCTTCATAAAGTTATGGTCTCTGACCAAAACTCTCCAGTACTTTTAGAGGACTGTGTGTGTGGATCTTCTTCTTCTTCAGCGTTCCGAGCCATTGAGGTTCTTTGCTGCAAATACAATCCGTCTCCATTCGTCTCTCTGGTGGACCTTCTCTTGCCAGTCGTTGATTCCAAGTGCTTGTAGGTCTGTACATGTATTATCTCTCCACCGCCTTCTTGGTCTACCTCGGGGTCTACGGTCATTTATTTCCTGAGTGTAAGCGAGTTTTGTTTCCCTATTATCTTCCATTCTTTCTATATGCCCCAGCCATTGTAGTCTATTAGCCTTCATCATACCAGTGATTAGCAGGGACTTAAACAGATCATAAATGTCTTTGTTACTTCTTCTTTTCCACTCTCCACTTTGTGTATCCCTAATGGGTCCAAAGATGCGTCTTAAAATTTTGTTCTCAAAGGTTTGTAACAAGGCTTCGTCTCCTTTCGTTGTACTCCAGGTTTCAGAGCCATACAGCACAACTGGTCTGATCAGTGTTTTGTATATTGTGATTTTGGTGTTACGAGATAGCGCCTTTGATTTTAGTAGATTAGTGCATAGTATATCTTATTTCCAGAGTTGATTCTAGTTTGTATTTCTTCCCTTATGATGTTGGAGCAGTTGAAGATTGTACCCAGGTATTTGTATGTTTCCGTTCTTTTAATGGTCATATTATCTATTTGTGTGTGGCCAGAGTTTCTAGCCATTCCGTCTCTTGAAATTACCATATATTCTGTCTTATCTTGGTTGATAACCAGCCCCATCTGTTGGGCTTTTCCCTTTAAGTGAGTCAATATTTCCAATGTCTTTTGTTCACTTTGCCCTATAATATCTATATCATCTGCATAACCAAGCAGCTTGGATGTTCCTCCAATATCACATTCCTCCTTTACCTTCCTTACAACTTTCTCTAGAGCCAGATTGAAGAGTAGCGGCGATAGTGCATCACCCTGTTTCAAGCCAGATGTTATTTGGAAGGAGTCTGATTTCCTGCCTTTACATGTTACTATATTATAAGTATCTTCCATGCATAGTCTGGTCATGTGTGTGTGGATAGCTTTGATAATTTTAAAATGTAAACTGGGCAGGATCTATTTGGCCTGGAGGACAGTAACTCAAGATAGTCATCCATCACTAGCTTAACTGATTCAATTGTTTGCATATCCTTTACAGGACATTGCTGTAAACATCTGCATCTTTCAGCTGATTGTTGATTTCTTAGCAAGATTACGCTCAGTAGTTTGCCATCTTTCTGAGCTGCCGGCTCACATACCCCTTAAGTTACCGACGCGATTCGAACCACTGCTGTTTCTCACCGTCATCACGTTACTTACGAGAGTATACGAGATTACAGAGAAAAGTCGCTAACATCTAGGCCAGGAAGCCGGCAACTGATTCAATGCCAAACAAAAATTAGGCTTGGACCAAACATAGTACACAATTACATGAACAAGTATTATAATGTAAATTTCCGTTCCCTGGGCATTGCAACTGCGGAAGATACCACAAAACGAAACAAATAACACGATTACCCTAGTATGGCAATATATAATCCCTCTGTCCAAATGGCAGGTCACATTTGGCGATATATTATCCTTCGGCGCTGAATCAGTTTTGTAGACCTGGTTTGTGCCAGGGTGTTGACTGTTTGAGTTTTTACACAATACTCCCTGATCTGTGGGGTGGTGGGTCAGACAACGAACCTTCTAGATAAGGGTGATAAACTGACCTGTGTGAGCGTTGTGCCCATTTAAAATTCTTCAGCAGTTGACAAGATGATTATTTAGGCTTTTTGCTGTCACATTTTTCTCATTTTTTAAAACTATTTATTCACATATAAACGATGAATGAGTAATATAGTTCATACTGAACGTAAACTTGCCAAGATATCAACAACAGCAGTAAAATGCTGGTGTTGACAGCGATGTCCTGTAAAAAAAGGATATGCCAATATATATACACTGAAAAGCTCTGGCAGTTAAATAGTAACACTATTAACAATCATGAGGAATTCTTTCTGGAGATTCAGTCAGTCAAGTGCTGACTCCACAAAGAAAATTTGCTGTAATGAATGATCTCTAACTCCTTCTACTTTATATTTCTCCGGCACTTGCTTTGGTTATCATTGTAATAAAATTCCTAAGTGTAAAAAAATTCAGTAAAACTAACTTGGTTACCTGCACCATGTTTTAGGCTGGTGTTTCCCGTGTTAGCTATACGTTCATGTATGACTCGTTCAGTGAGATAATCGGAGAGTTCAGACATTTGTATGCATGTAGCAATGATAATAGAGGCTCAGTTTGACAAATCACAGAGTGTTTTTAAAAAATCTACCTTATGTCATTGACTGAAAACTTTACACCATGTGCTTTGTGATTTAACCTATCAAGTCGCTTATTTGTTATATGATTGTGTATGACTATTTTACAAAGGTTGTTATAGTTTAGGTATTTGTATGCTTGCCAGCATCAGTTAGTTAGTTAGTTAGTTAGTCTTTCCTCTTGAGCCTAAGTCGGCGCATAGGGCAGAAGTCATGGCTCTCCATGTCTGGCAGTTCGCTGCTACCTGTTGTAGATCTTGGATG
This sequence comes from Cepaea hortensis, assembly GCA_963921405.1. NCBI lineage: Eukaryota > Metazoa > Mollusca > Gastropoda > Stylommatophora > Helicidae > Cepaea > Cepaea hortensis. The sequence goes on along the minus strand of OY992878.1, from coordinate 128,722,134 downwards.
TTCACTTGGCCGTTGAATGAGCCTTCTCTGATGATGGTTCTACGTGGGGTCTCTCTTGGAGATTAGTTATTCATAAAAACAAGAGGTTCTTTTTCATGAACTCATTTCTTATTATATATATTTGATCACTTAAAAAGATGGCACACAGTTAGCAGGTTATTATGTTAATGCTTACTTGGTAGGGAAGGGGTTATGGACGCAATTCATAATCCTACATACTGTGTTCGAAATATGGCTGCGGGTGATTTGGCAGCAGACCGCCTTGTGTTGATTTTCATACAATGGTATGAGTGCCAGCCATTCAGAAAGCAATGGCAAACTACTGAACGTAAACTTGCCAAGAAATCACAAACAGCCAAAAAATGCTGGGGTTGACTGCTACATCCTGTAAAGGATATGCAACTAACTTTAACTTTACTTAAAACTTTTCTAACAGTTTATTAGTGCACTATTATTTACTCAGGAGGGAAGGACTACAAATGGGGAGCTGGCATAATTTTGGATCAACAGACTACTGGGACAGTTAAAGGATTTTGGACAATCTCAAATAGAGTGTTAATAGTAAAACTCCATGGCAAACCTCTGAATACTAATATAATACAGACATATGCTCCAACAGCAGAGATAGTGGAAGACAGCAAAAGTAAATTTTTGACTGTCTTGTGTCATGGCACAGAAAGGAGACAACCCATAAATTGATACATGTCGTCGGGGATCGCAAGCTGTGGAGAAGCATGATTGCCCATGCCAGTCGGCAAGGCACTTGATGATGATGATGATTAGCACACCTGTGTCTTCATGTCTGTGTCTAAAATCAGCGGAATTGAATTGCCGTTCTCTTGATGAGTTGTGCATTTTTTAAAAACAAAGCATGAACATTACAGTGACAAAATGACCTGAGTTCAGTGGGTTTCAGTATAGATTATATTAGTATAAATGAGCTCCTTAATTATCCACTTTTATGCAAGCTTATTATTATTATGATAGAATAAGTTATTTCAGCACCTCAATTTATATTTCTGCGTGAAGTGGGTATTTTTATTTTGTCACCATTATTATTCTTACTGACTATAGACTAGATTATGAAAACAACAATAACTAAAGCCAGAAATTGAATTTATTGGACCTTGACAAAATATGATGACTTGGACTTCATCAATGATACTGTCCTCCTGTCACACTCCAGAAATCAGATTCAAGATCAACTAAACTTGTTGGGAGGTCAGAACAATTAGGTCTAAACATTCATAGGGTAAGGACAAAGGTAATGGGATCAGACCAAACAAATGGAAGGCAGCATGGCAGAATGGTTCAGTGTGCTCATTCTTAAACATCTGGTGTGCTGATGCCAAGATAGCGGGTTCAACCTCAACACCAGTCCTTGACTTGGGGACATAAATTACAAGTGGGTTCGCCTGATGGCTGGTTATAGAGAAAGCTAATCCACATGCAAAATTCAGACAAGTGCACTTGAAGTGGTAGCACGTGTATGGACTACACTTGAGTTCAAAGCAAGTGAGCTCCCAAAAACAAAATTAAAAAACCAAACAACAACCCAATCTCCTTTAATGAAACCTCGCTTCAATTGGTGGAATTGTATACCTATTTAGGTAGCAATGATGATAAAGATGGGGGAACACAGATAGATAGTACATAAGAATACAATAGGTAAGAGGAGCTTTCATAGCACAGGAAATTTGTTAAGTCCAGAGAAATGTGACTTGGCACCAAACTTAGAATTTTAAACTTCTTTGTTAAATCTGTACCACGGTATGGGTCAGAAACATGGGGAAAAACTAAAAGAATTACTAATAAGCTATAAACATTCACTAGTTCATGCTTGCACAGAATAATGGAACTAGAATGTTATGACAGAATCACCAATGGGAGCTCATGGAGAGAACTAAACAAAGCCTAGTGAATTAATGGGTGAGGAAAAAGGAAGCTGGTGCGAGATAAGGTACACACTGACAAAACCTGAGATAGTATAACTAGACACTTCTTTGTCTGGAACCCTCTGGGGTGAATGAAACAGTGGGAGACCTAAAACATATGGGGAGAACATAAACAGGGCTGTGGGAAATAGGAAAAAATTGGACTATGCCCCAGTGGAGAATGAAAGGCAAATGAAGATGAGAAAGAAGACAATATGTTTTATGAGAAGGGGTTAAATAGAATGACTGGGGCCCGGGAAGGTTAACCTGGTCAACAAATGTCAGAAGTTGGATGTGTTGGCTGAACGGTGCAAATATCACAGCTCTGAGGTTAATAGGCATAATGCAGTTACATCCAAAACAACATTCCGGACGAACGCAGAAGAAGAAGAATGACTGAGGCAATGCAAGTTACTTTTGGCAGGGAGTGATAAGTATGGGTGGGATAAATGTGAGCAATCGGAAGACTTTGGGAGCCAGTTCAGGAGTGTTATGTTAGGGGATCTATGCATAATGAGTGCAAGTGGTGAGATCAGAATGAGTGTTAGGAGTAAACAAATGTGGACGGATGGAATAATGCATTGTACGGTTGGGAGTAATTGGGCAGACAGACAAACTTCACTACCTTGGCCATTTCCCATGTATATGTACATGTGTATCTTACATTTCCCATATATATCTACATGTGTATCTTACATTTCCCATGTATATGTACATGTGTATCTTACATTTCAGTTATGAATTCCAGGAGGAAAGCCTTTTACATCTCTCTCAAGATGAAGGAGATGTTGAACCAAACGACAGATGCGTTCTTCGCCTTAGTTGTCCAAACCAGAACTTCACAGTTATAAATGGGATTACAGTCATCAGTGAGTCAAGAACATTGGAGTTTGGCAATGATACAGATGGTTATATCTCAACAATCAGGGGAAAGCAGATAAATGATGGCTCGGCAAGCAGTAATAGCATTTTATACCTCTGTAAAAGTCATTTCGAGGAGAGCTATAAAAATTTACATATAAAGGTGAGGATTTTATTCTTATAGTCATTGTTTAAGATAAATTTGCCAGGGACAAAAAGTAGTAAAACCATTGTGTTGGTAGATGAGTGCTCCAACCGTCACACTACTCAGCAATTATCATACCACTCACCAACTGTTATATCATTCGACTGGCACCTTGCCGTCTTGACAGACGATAGTTTGTAAAATGGAGTTGTACCGCTCCATAACACAAAGCCTGGGCTGAATTTAGAGACCATGTGTTGCCCATGCAGCATGATTCCTTTCTCGGCCTGTCTACTGTACTCCAGAAGAAAGGTAACACCAATACATCTGGAACAAGACAAGCTGCAGAAGCTGCTGGATCAGCAAAGCATTGCTCTAACTGTCCGTCTGTCGGAGCTTCGATCCTAGACCAGTTGCCAACCAAGGCTTAGGGCCTGGTCTGCCCTGCCATGACATTTAGTCTTTAGGTTGCATTTCCTCGCACTAGGATAAGGTTTGTACTCTCTCAACTGTGCTCCTCCGCCCGAAGCCGTTGACACAATGTGGTGGTATCGGGTTTGGTGAGTGTCACCCAAAATTCAGTGCTAACAGGGGCAGGTAGTACCGTCTACTGTCATACGGTAGCTCAGTCATATCTAACTAAGACCTGACATGTTATATCAATCACCAACTAGCATATCACACATCAACTATCATGCTACTGATCAACTAGCATATCACTTATCAACTATCATACTGAGGTGTTTCCAAGGCACCAGGGCCAGGTTCTATACTGGCCAAGACCTACTAACACATTCTAGTCATGCGTCCTGACTAAAGTAGTAGGATCGCTGATTCTTCCGAAGTCGGAGAGTATCTGCCTGCGTAGCAAGGAACCACCAGTCTACACACCAATAAGCCAGATATGGGACAACGGATATTCACGCAAACCTCTGGTCCGGTATGACATCACACTGATGTTGGACAACAGGATGTCTTCATCCGACATACAGGACTTCACGCTGGAGTTCACAGCCAGCGAACGCAAGCAAGCAACTATCATACTACTCACCAACTAGCGTATCACATCAACTATCATACCACTCATCAACTATCATATCACTCACCAGCTATCAATCACTTATCAACTATCATACCTATACTAGCCAACCATCACACATTTTGTCAACCATAAAACCACTCATCAGTCATCACACTACTTACCAGATCACCTAACAACCATCACAACACCTAACACACCATTCACAAACTATCACACCACCAGTTCCTGTTTACAGAATCCACAGTACCACAGCCCTGGCTAATTCGTGCTCAGTTATAAGTATTCCGTTGTTCTTGTTAACATGCTTGTTGAGTGCATGCTTTTACCATTCTCTAATTCACCTCTCTCTGCTGCGTCATGAGACATTCGACAAATAATAATTGGAAATTATAGAATACAAAAGAAAGAAGTTGAAATAAGAAAAACACAAGACAACAGATCTCATTATTAGGTGTTATATCTGCTTCACTTCTGTCTATATCGGTGTGTGTATTTCTCTTGTTGTGTAAGTGATTTCAAGGTTCCACAGCATTGGATTCCTCTTCTTACACCCTTTATCTCCCATTGGGGCATATCATCTCACTCCAAGCCCTCCTTTCCTTAGCTGTGCACTACAGCTACATCCATGCACTCACCATATGATTGAGTTTTGTTTCTGCTTCTCTACTCTGTGTGTTTTCTATTTATTATGTCTCCTTACATTTGCCTTGTCGAACTCAAGTAAGTTGAGGAGCGGTTGGCCAAGTGGCTAGAATGCCGGACTCACCTTTGGGAGACCCGGATTCAATCCCTCGGTAAGGTGTGGGAATTTTTTCTGTCAGGGGCAAAAAGAAAATCCTAACCTGCACAGTTCGCTTAAAACTGCACTAGCCAGGCGGCCTTAATTCCTCAGGCTCAAAGACCCCTCTGCCATACACTGCAAAGTACTATATTGGCAGTAAATGACAGTGTTTTTTTTTACAGTTGCCTTGTCGTTTGGATAAATTCACCATTGTGTTGTCATTTGTTTAAAAGATATTCATATCTGAATTATTAAGCAAACATATAAATACATTTTGGTTTATGTCTGAAATGAAATATATTTTGTGTTTATTTTATTTTCAACTTTACCATTAACCAAGTTGATGTGATATTTCCCAATAACTTGTTTAACACTTAGTTTAGTTTAGTTTTGTCGATGGATCAACATCACGGCACACTGGTGTAACCCTAAGTGCTCCGTTCTCCTCCTAACTCAAACCTGAGTCTGGAGAAACTCAGCTCAGTGCACGAACTCCATAGCTCCAGCGAGGATCCTGAAATACTTTGGGTAGATTTTTAACTCAAAATTTTGCCCGGGCAGCTCCGTTAGGCTACTCTTTTTCGATTTCCAACTGCCAAGGGATTTTTTATGTGCGCAACAATACACACGGGTGTCCGATCTCACTACCCAGAGACCAGGGGAAATTTTATTACTAGAAGTCCACGTGAAAAAAATCCCGGTCCGTTCTCGATTTGTGTTTAACACTTAATAATTATCTTTACCATCATCATAATGCTGTAGACTTCTGAATCAACACAAGATTTTATTTACTAAGTTCTCTGCTAAAACGTTTTTTTAAAAGCATTCAGAAAGGTTTATAGTTGTTTCCGTAGCTGTTTATTCTGATTGGGGTATCACAACTGAGTAAAGCAAAATTAAGTTTTGTTGCATTTCAGGCTGCATGATACAGTTTGTTTGGCTAATAAAGCACACCATAAGCATTGTTTCTTTTGCTTCTGCTGCCCTTCATCCCTCATAGATCATAGGCCCACAATGAACTCACTTCAAGTCATCCTATCTTTTGCTGGCTCATATTGTTCATCTCTTGTCTCTAATTCTCTTCTAAGTGTGTTTTTAGGTCTCTGTCTATTTCATTTGCTCTAATGGGTTCCAAAGTTAAGCTATTCTCAGGTTTTCTCAGTGTGTGTCTTATCCAGCGCCAGCACATTTTCCTCTACTCTTGATTCAGTAGTATTTGTTTAGTTCACTCTATGAGTTCTGCATTGGTGATTTTGGTATACCACTTTAGTCCTCCTTTTCTTTGTAGGTACCAGTTAATGAATATGTGTAGTTTATTAGTAACTGTGTTGGTCTTCATGCATATTTCTGATCCATGCAGTTGTACTGATTTATTGCTTAAGTTAAATATACTACTAACTATACAGTCACCAGCATCGCTGTCACGTGCCTCCCCAGCGGGACAACTCTATAGTCCTACAGAACTGAAAGAGGCCCACTACTACTGCTATTACTACTACTAAATATACTAAGATTGTTACTAAGTTTAAAGTTTTTTTCTTTCACAAATGTTATAGTGCTATAAATACTCCTTGCAATTTATATTCTTATTTTAATATATCTTGAGACTATAAACATTTATTATTAAAAATTGTCAGGCTTAGTATGTTTATTTGGGAGCCTCAGTGGCACAGTGGTTAGTCTTACCAAGACAGCAGTCTATGCTCAATCCCCAGCAGTGGTCAAATTTGTTGTTCCAGCTGGTATGGCTATGGTTGGCACAGCCTCACAAAAGGTATACTGGGTCATTTTCAGTGTGAATTGTCTGAGAAGGAACGACAGTCAAGAAGAGAACTGGCCACTCCACCTAATCATGCTGTGGCTTAAAATATATGGCCTAGCATTCCACACCCCAAAGGTAGTATCTGCTATGGAACTGTATTTCTGTTTGAATTGAAAGTATCTTATAAACTGAAGAATATAGACATGACCTTGTGCACATTTCTACTAAAGTGAATAAAGTAAAGAATATAGTCATGACCTTGTGCACATTTTCACTAAAGTGAATAAAGTAAAGAATACAGTCATGACCTTGTGCACATTTCTGCTAAAGTGAATAAAGTAAAGAATATAGTCATGACCTTGTGCACATTTCCACTAAAGTGAATAAAGTAAAGATATAGTCATGACCTTGTGCACATTTCTACTAAAGTGAATAAAGTAAAGATATAGCCATGACCTTGTGCACATTTCCACTAAAGTGAATAAAGTAAAGAATATAGTCATGACCTTGTGCACATTTCTACTAAAGTGAATAAAGTAAAGAATATAGTCATGACCTTGTGCACATTTCCACTAAAGTGAATAAAGTAAAGAATATTGTCATGACCTTGTGCACATTTCTACTAAAGTGAATAAAGTAAAGAATATAGTCATGACCTTGTACACATTTCTACTAAAGTGAATAAAGTAAAGAATATAGTCATGACCTTGTACACATTTCCACTAAAGTGAATAAAGTAAAGAATATAGTCATGACCTTGTACACATTTCCACTAAAGTGAATAAAGTAAAGAATATAGTCATGACCTTGTGCACATTTCCACTAAAGTGAATAAAGTAAAGAATATAGTCATGACCTTGTGCACATTTCCACTAAAGTGAATAAAGGAAAGAATATAGTCATGACCTTGTGCACATTTCCACTAAAGTGAATAAAGGAAAGAATATAGTCATGACCTTGTGCACATTTCCACTAAAGTGAATAAAGTAAAGAATATAGTCATGACCTTGTGCACATTTCCACTAAAGTGAATAAAGTAAAGAATATAGTCATGACCTTGTGCACATTTCCACTAAAGTGAATAAAGGAAAGAATATAGTCATGACCTTGTGCACATTTCCACTAAAGTGAATAAAGTAAAGAATATAGTCATGGCCTTGTGCACATTTCTGCTAAAGTGAATAAAGTAAAGAATATAGTCATGACCTTGTGCACATTTCCACTAAAGTGAATAAAGGCAAGAACATAGTCATGACCTTGTGCACATTTCTACTAAAGTGAATAAAGTAAAGAATATAGTCATGACCTTGTGCACATTTCCACTAAAGTGAATAAAGTAAAGAATATTGTCATGACCTTGTGCACATTTCTACTAAAGTGAATAAAGTAAAGAATATAGTCATGACCTTGTACACATTTCTACTAAAGTGAATAAAGTAAAGAATATAGTCATGACCTTGTACACATTGCCACTAAAGTGAATAAAGTAAAGAATATAGTCATGACCTTGTACACATTTCTGCTAAAGTGAATAAAGTAAAGAATATAGTCATGACCTTGTGCACATTTCTGCTAAAGTGAATAAAGTAAAGAATATAGTCATGACCTTGTGCACATTTCCACTAATGTGAATAAAGGCAAGAACATAGTCATGACCTTGTGCACATTTCTACTAAAGTGAATAAAGTAAAGAATATAGTCATGACCTTGTACACATTTCTGCTAAAGTGAATAAAGTAAAGAATATAATCATGACCTTGTGCACATTTCTGCTAAAGTGAATAAAGTAAAGAACATAGTCATGACCTTGTGCACATTTCTACTAAAGTGAATAAAGTAAAGAATATAGTCATCACCTTGTGCACATTTCAACTAAAGTGAATAAAGTAAAGAATATAGTCATGACCTTGTGCACATTTCCACTAAAGTGAATAAAGGCAAGAACATAGTCATGACCTTGTGCACATTTCTACTAAAGTGAATAAAGTAAAGAATATAGTTATGACCTTGTGCACATTTCCACTAAAGTGAATAAAGTAAAGAATATAGTCATGACCTTGTACACATTGCCACTAAAGTGAATAAAGTAAAGAATATAGTCATGACCTTGTACACATTTCTGCTAAAGTGAATAAAGTAAAGAATATAGTCATTACCTTGTGCACATTTCCACTAAAGTGAATAAAGGAAAGAATATAGTCATGACCTTGTGCACATTTCCACTAAAGTGAATAAAGTAAAGAATATAGTCATGACCTTGTACACATTGCCACTAAAGTGAATAAAGTAAAGAATATAGTCATGACCTTGTACACATTTCTGCTAAAGTGAATAAAGTAAAGAATATAGTCATTACCTTGTGCACATTTCCACTAAAGTGAATAAAGGAAAGAATATAGTCATGACCTTGTGCACATTTCCACTAAAGTGAATAAAGTAAAGAATATAGTCATGACCTTGTACACATTGCCACTAAAGTGAATAAAGTAAAGAATATAGTCATGACCTTGTACACATTTCTGCTAAAGTGAATAAAGTAAAGAATATAGTCATGACCTTGTGCACATTTCCACTAAAGTGAATAAAGGCAAGAACATAGTCATGACCTTGTGCACATTTCTACTAAAGTGAATAAAGTAAAGAATATAGTTATGACCTTGTGCACATTTCCACTAAAGTGAATAAAGTAAAGAACCCTGTTCACATGCCTAGAAGTGTGTTGGGCATATGGTGCTAGTCCCATGTTTGTATAGACCAATCAACACTTGAGGGTAGTGTGTTCAATATCACTCTAGACACTTCTGCTTGCCAAGATTTCTCCTGATAGCCATTTTAGACTGGGTTGGCCAGGTAGCCCACTGTGCTACCATTACCAGTGCTAATGCCATATTTTAAAGAAGTTGAAGCTACTGTTTTCGGTTTAATGTCATTTGGGCCAAGGTAGTTGTTACTTTAAAGTTAACAATGTTTATATCAGGATGTGCTTAAATAACAGAAGGAAATTAGAGTAACAACTGAAGTAGACTGTTTAAAAGTAACAATTCTTGGCGACAGAAAGAATTAAAGTAAGAACAAGGACATAAGGTGTTACACATGTAAAAAAGAATTTAGAAGGTAGAAGACAGAAATTGTGAATTAACACTTGTAAGAGAATAGGAAGGTATATTAAAGAATGCTCTAGGCTTATCACTACAGTCAATAACAAAGCGAAAAAAAATTATAATAACATGACCACAACTTAAGGAGACCGCTATGGATAGAAATATTGGAGCACATCCCTGCAGAACTTGTGAAGCTTGTTGTTTCAGCAGCCTAATTAATCTTCAGCAATGATTTCACTTTACTTTCAGTTTCTATCACTTGGTGAACGAACATCATTTAATCTTCATTCAGTGGTGGTTAATGTTGTACAGCAGACAGAAAACAAATCTGTACATACAGGAGGTTCTCTAGACATAAATAAGCTCAAGAAAGACGTAGATGCCATGGGAGGTGCTGTATCTGACCGTGCCAAAGACCTCTTGGCTACTATGGAGCAGTTCAAACAGGTGAACAGTACTATTAATATTATTTTGTAAAATGTGAACTTTACATTACATATGTCATGCCATTAACTGATATCACCTGACCATTTCCTGTAGATGTGAGTGTTCTTAAATGGGGTGTTTGTAAAGTCTCACTACACTTTGTATGTAGAACAAATTTAATTATGTCATTAAAAATGTGCTAAAACATTAATTAAATTAGTTACAATCGTCATTGCTTTTGCCTAACACTGTTTTGGGAGAGCTGGAAAGTACCAATGAAGTATTCATCATAACAGGAGTTGGAAATGTCCACCACGGGCTTCAAGGCCTGATTGTACACTTTTCTTCATATTGTTAAATACCTTCTGCAACGTGTCTGTTGTTATTTCTTCAATGGTAATTCTGATTGCTTCTTTCAGATCCTCAATTGTATATACATTATTTTTGTAAACTTTTCCTTTCAAGAAACTCCATAGAATTACTCCAGCAAACAACAGCCGCTCGCTGCATGATGGACTGTGGAGCATATTTTTTTTATGACGTCATCAAATTTGTTCTACATACAAAGTGTAGTGAGACTTTACAAACACTCTATATTTCCTGGTTGGTGTACCGTGGTTGAGACGTTATGGTGTCTGCCTCAGTACCAGAAGCTACAGGGTTTGATCTCAGCATAGGGCTAGAAATTTTTCAAAAGGACCATTAGCATCTAATGTTAACACATGTCCCCTGATTTCTTGAGTAGGTAGATTGAATAGCTAGTCTTCTCGGAAAAGGGCAAAAAACTGAAGGTCCTGTGTGCAAGATATACATGATAAAAATTTAAGATAATCATAAGAAGGGGTGTCAAGCAGGAGTGTGTACTGCCCCTAGGCCTGTGTAACTTATACACAAAATTAATTTTCAGAGACTTGAAGCTTTGCCAGGGTTAAACACCGGAATACAAAACTTTAACAATCTCAGCAATGCAGAGGTCACAGTCTTAAAGACAGAGGACCCACAACAGCTGCAGAATCTGCTGGATAAAGTAAATATTAAAAGCCAACAGTATTGTTTAGAAATTAACATAAATAAAAGACAAAAGTAAGGATTTTCACTGAAAGGATACAGCCAAGGCTCGGAACAGAAATTCTGGAGATCATTACCTCCATCTTTCACTGTGCTTGCTTACTTGCTTGCTTGTGTTCGCTGGCTGTGAACTCCAGCGCGAAGTCCTGTATGTTGGGTGAAGACATCCTGTTGTCCAACATCAATGTAATGTCATACCGGACCTGAGGTTTGCGTGAGTATCCGTTGTCCCATGTCTGGCTTATTGGTATGCAGACTGGTGGTTCCTCGCCATGCAGGCAGATTCTCTCCGGCTCCGGAATCAGCGATCCTACTGGTGTTAGCCAGGTCCCCGAAGGGACCTGTTGCCCAGGGCGCACGGTGTGGACGTGTCAGTAGGTCTTGGCCAGTCATCTTTCACTGTGAAAATGACATTCCATGATGATGATGATGATGATGAAGAATGTGTAATCTAACATATACAACAGCTGCCAAATGGAGCTTACAAAATTTCTGCTTCTTCTTCCTCACCTTGTCAACTGATGTAGACATCTGTTTCTTTCTGTGAGATTCTGAATGTTTTTGTACAGACATTACTAGCACTGGAAGACACATTAGCCTAGTGACTAGCATGAGGAAAAAGGTTAACTGTGTGACAACCATATATCAAGACACATTAAGATTATCATAGTAACTTTAATGTATTAAAAATATCATAGTAACTTTAATGTATTAAAAATATCATAGTAACTTTAATGTATTAAAAATATCATAATAACTATAATGTCTTCTTGGGGGTTGTCTACATGTGAGGGCTAAGCTATAAAGGTGCAGGCTTGGAGCTAGAAGTGCTCCTCTGTTGGGGAGGGCTACGCTGTGCTGTCATGTGCAGATTATGTTCTTCACTTAATCGCTTGCAGTGGCCTTTGTGGTCATACTCTGAAGGGTCATACCAGGAAGGGCAGAATGTTAGGCGGGCCTGCGTGCCCAATTCTTAACCCTTTGAAAATAAAGTTTGTTCGTTCGTTCATACTCCTTATGGAGGTGAAATATATTATTTTGTGAGTTATATAGTTCACATGGCTAGGAGGTGAGAATATTCCCCATACATCACTGCTGAAGTTAGTACATCTTGATTGGAATTACCAATTTAAGTTTTTATTCAATGTAATTTAGCTGTATTAAGGTTGAAAAGATTATATAATTATGCTTATCTAAGGGCAAGAGAGTAATATAATGACAGTACTTCATAATTTGTACTCATGTCGGAATGTTTGAATAAATCATTTTATTTGTGGAAGCCTGAAACCATAGCATTGTGTCATTTTATTATTCATATTCAAGCATAATTATGTTATAACTATTCAAATCCCTGACAACCTTAGTCAATGTTAGGTTCCACATTATGGCAAAGGAATATCATAACTCAAAGCACCTCTTAGCAACATGTTCTGTATCAATGATGGGCCAATGGAATGGCTATACCTAGCAAATTGGCTGGCCCATTGTCTAGCTTAATACTGCTATATTATTACCATAACCTTTATCTTTGTAATATTACAGTCAAAAGGTATCCATTCAAAGTGCACAATTATAAAAAGATATCTAAGGAAATCTTAGCAATGTGGCAGCTTAATTATGTATTGAATTACCCCTGTGACATCCAGTTAAATCTGTCACTTACCCTGTACTGATTTTATGGTATTTTCCAGAATAAACTGAAGAATTTTGAAGAAATGATGACCTGCCCACAACAGGTCAATGGGCAGCCATTTCTTCCCCTTGGTCAAGGTTATGCATCCATCATGAGTAGTATGTTACAGACAGGAGCGCTAAAGTCACTGTTTGGAGGACCAAACACTGAGAGAAGAGATGGTGACAACGGAAGTCCGGACATGTACTCAATGTTGCAGGCAGTGTGCAGTTCAGTCACGAACATGAGAGCTGCTGCATCTTCCATGGAAATTGACAATTTTAGGTATGCATTTAAGTCTAGCAACCAATGAGTTCAGTGTTAATAGTGGTGTGATTTTTGCAGCTACATAGTTTGAGCAGTGGATTTACAACCAGTTTGCAAAGTCATGTTGCTGTGTCATAAAATAGACCCCTAAACTTTTCTCTGGGCTGGCACAGAAAGAGGAGTTGTGACCTTACTTCATGTTGTTGTTTTTATTTTTGGGTGCTCACTCACTTTGAACTTAAGCGTAGTCCATACATGTGCTGCTACTTAAAGTGCTCTGGACTGAGTTTTGCGTGTGGATTGGCCCTGACCAGCAGGCGAACCTACTCTGACCTCAGAGATACCTGTAATTTACATCCCCAGGTCAAGGATGAGAAAGCAACATTTTAGTTCAGCTGACCGGTGTAGGGGTTGAACCCCCCGGATGTTTAAGAATGAGCTCTCTTATCCATTCAACCAATCTGACCTCCACATTCCCTCATTACAAAGTGTGTGTATAAAGACCAGCTGGTCCCATGGTAGAAACTGATGCTGGGGGTGGGAAGTGTTAGGCCTGTGCATATTCTAGACCATGGCATAATGAGGTGGGTGGTCAGTCTCCATCCTCACTGCCTTTCCTTCTCAAAAAAGTATAATAGTTATCTGGTACACACTTTATGGTGGTGAGTCAACCCTAGAATGTTGGAAGAGTAGGGATCCTGACATCCAGAGGAATGTTGTGTTTGGCCAAGAAAGCCTTGATTCAGATGTGAACGCATGGACCTATGGGTATTGGGAATTTGGCACGTCCATCACAATGCACCTGTCCATAAACCAGGAAATGTCATTAAGTAACAGGCATTTTATTATTAAGTACATGGAAGTGTATTGGCAATAGAAAGTCTTATTTCAGGACACAAACTGGTTCTTAAGCAGTACCACATGTAGGAACCATAAGGGTCAAGCAGTTAGCACATGTGCAGTAGCGATTACAAAATGGCTGCCCCTCTATCGACTTGCATTGTGGAAGAACAGTGAAGTGTTATTTGTTTTTTGTGGTCAGAGGGTTGAAACCTTGTGAAATATACAAAAGAATGATGGTTCAGTTTGGAGACAGAGTCAGAGGAGAATGTATGAATGGGTAGAAAGATTTTTAAATGGAAAGCAAAGTGTCATTGATGAATCCCCTGGGAAAGTCATGATAACCATCTTTTGGGATATCAAGGGTCATGTATTTGTGCTTTTCCAGGAAACGGGTGAGACTGTGACTAGTACTTGATACTGTGACATGCTAGTGAACAAACTGAGCCCATGATATGATCAAAACACCAGGGACTTCTCTCAAAATGGGAATTGACCAAGAAGTGAATGACAATAATTTCAAATAGTCTGTATATTTCACTTATTGGGTACAATTTGTAATGTTCCCATTTTTAATGAAAGGAAAATGTATTAGACTATTCTTATTGTTGACTGTATGTTACCGAGTCCTATAAGAGAGGCATTAAATAGTTGCATAGTAACCTACTATGTTTACCGTAGGAAGTGACTAAAGGGTTGGTTGGCTTGAGACTGGCTACCTTATCCTGTAGGAAACCTTTGCTGCAAAATCCTGCAAATCCTGAACAAATCTACAGATAAGAGGGCTTGGTGTAAGCAGGCTGAGGGTAATTTCACTGTTAGGTCAAAGGCAGTTGAAGAAGGAGAATTCTTACAACAAGGAGGCTTCAAATCACAACCTTAAAAGTATGATAGAAATTACAATAACCATGCCATTGTCTTGTAACCTGTCAGTGTGGTTGTTAAGGATGTCAGGAGTGGTAAGCATGCGACGTCATGGTGCAGACGAACATGGTGACTTCATAAGGACATTTTAAAGATGACCACCCCACTTTTGACAAGCACCAAAGAGGAACAGCGTTCTGTTATCCGTTTTTTTTATCAGTGAAGAGGTGAAACCTATAGAAATTCATTGGCAAATGAAGGTCCAGTTTAGTGATGCATGCCTGTCAGTCTAGAAAGTGTATGAGTGGAGTAGAAAGTTTCAAAACTTTTTGATCCCATGGAGAGGCACAGTAGGTGGTGCATGAGTGGTTACACACGCGACCAAGAGAATTTTTTTTCTACAGGAATTCTAGCACCTTATCGGCGCTGGAAGACTTGCATTGAACACAGTGGTGACTACATCAAAAAATTATACATTTATTCTTTACATTTTCAGAATATATTCACACACACACACAAGAAAACATTTAAGGTTTTCATTTGAAGTCCCCTTGTACATGTTCCCACATTTGTAGAAATGCAGTAGTTGTTTAATCTAACTTTGGTTTGCTTATTTCTCCTGTTTTCCTTACAGCGTTACTGCGTCACCTGACTCTGGGTTAGACAGCACAACACATGACGCTGATGACAAGAATGACCTTCAGACAGATGAGCTCATCATCTTTGTTGAGCAGAAAATTAACCAAGTCAAGACTGAGCTTCAGGCGGAAATCACTGAACTCAAAAGGGAAATCACTAGTCAGATCAATTTAGCAACAGCTGAAATGAATGACAAATTTGAGAAAATTATGTGTGTATTAAAGGAGATTCAAGGAAAGAAAGAAGAATCCCCTCCAAAAAATAAGACATATCAAGACTATTTGTAATAGGGTTTTTGTTTTGTTGTTTAAATTCATGTGGACAAACTAAAGAGAACAAATACATTAACAGTACCATGTGCATTGTCAGGACTTTACTGGAAAGAGCTTAAGAAGCAAAAGCAGATCTAAAGAATGCTTCATAGACTATATAAAAGCATTTGATAGAACAAAATATGAAAAAATTATCAAAATGTGCAGCCTTGTAGTCTGCTCAATGCGATTTCCGACTGCTGTATAATTTCTAACGTTCCCAACATGCACACAAGACCTGTTTTTTGTTAGGATTTTATTTGAGGAGGCTAAGTATCCGATCTCACAGCATCTTTCATCATTAATCAGACTCATCTGAGACAAATACGAGGGGAAGTCAATAAGTAAATCACAAATGGCTATAGGAAAATAACTAAATATGATAACAACTTGAAACCAGTTTATTTGTATACATAATTGTCCCTTTATTTCGCAACATAATTTCCACCAACATTGATGCACTTATCCCATCATTTTATCAGTCCTCCCAAACCAGCTGCATAAAACTGCGTGCTCTGTTTTCTTAATCACGTTTTCACTTCACATTCAAGTTCGGTGTTATAAAACGTGGTTTAGAAAACAGAGCATGCAGTTCTATGCAGTCGGTTTGGTAGGACTGATAAAACGATGGGATAAGTGCATCAATGTTGGTGGAAATTATGTTGAGAAATAAAGGGACAATGTATGTATAAAAATAAACTGGTTTTAAGTTGTTATCATATTTAGTTATCTTTCTACAGCCATTTGTGACTTACCCTTGTATGTATTGATAACAGACAGCGGGAAAAAAACTTGTCAAGTATTTCAAATGCCCATGTGCTACCAACACCCAGTGTGGTGGTGGTGGAGAGAGAGAGAGAGAGAGAGGGTGGGGGGGGGGGGGGCATGTGTGAGGGGGTGTGGGTGGGGGGGGGGGCACAAAGAATAGTAACACTGTAACCAACCATGAATGTTGTCAGAGGCAACTAAAGATGATTCGCTTGAGGCTGCCTACCTCATCCCAGCTGCACATTCCAAGCAAATATGAACAAGTCTACAAAGGGTGTGGTAGGAGTTGACTGAGGGCTTTAGCTCCACTGCGAGATGACAGGCAGAGGAAGTGTTTAAGGACATTTGAGCAGCTTATAAAGACTGGCATCAGACAAGGATGTGTACTGTTGCCTGCTTTGGTTTCTGTGTACAGTGAGCATTTAAAGAGCTCTATAGAAAATATGCCGGGGATTGCAGTTGGACGTATACTAAGTGTCCTTTGCAGGACAATGCAATCAACCTATGGTTGATTTTCTAGGCAATTTTATGTTCAGTAGTTTGCCATTGCTTTCTGAAGGGGAAGCCAGCATTAAAGTCAAACTGACTAGTGTGTGGAATGAATCCACAACTGTGCCGTCTGCACATAGAAAGTTTAAGTGTCAACTTGTTAAACTTCTCGACCAAGCTGACCTCGTGTTGGACATTAGACAAGTTATATGGTGCTGAAGCCATGGGTGCTCATGGGTAGCAAACAGTCACAGAAATCTTAAACATTTGATTGATATAGTGCTGAAAGAGGTGCAAAAATTGATTTTACCTTGTAAAGCAAGAATAGAGAAATTATGGTAATATCAAAGGCACAGATGCTACCCAAGTATCCAGTAGAGCCAAAGTTATTAACTTGATCAGAAAAGTAAAGGGGCCATTTTACATGCCAGGAGACATGTAGGGCCTATGATGTGAGCCTCGTATTAGTACAGGGTGTATTTTTAATGACTGTGCAGTGCTTAAAAATATTACTGGTCCAGGTTTTATATTTAGGGGGCTGGGTGGTTTCAAGGTGTGGTGTCCGCCTCGAGTGCTGGAGGTCCTGTGTTCAGGTCCCGATGAGGGCAGGATTTTTCCACGTGGACTTCTAGTAATAAAATTTCCCTGGTCTCTGGGTAGTGAGGTCGGACACCCGTGTGTATTGTTGCGCACATAAAACATCCCTTGGCTGTTGGAAATCAAAAAAGAGTAGACTAGCGGTGCTGTCCAGGCAAGATTTCAAGTTAAAAATCTACCCAAAGTATTTCAGGATCCTCACTGGTGTTGCAGAGTTCATGCACTGAACTGAGATTCTCCGGACTCAGGCTTGAGTTAGGAGTAGAATGGAGCACTTATGGGTTACACCCATGTGCTGTGATGTTGATCCGTCGACTAAACTAAACTAAACTAAGTTTTATATTTATCTATTATGTTACATGAACTTTACAGAGGGTGTATACAAAACTTGGACCGGCAGTATTTTCAAACACTGCACAATCATTAAAAATACACCATATATCCAACTGGTAATCACGAGTAAGCCAGTCTCCATGGCTTAAAGGCTTGCGAACGCGATTCGTGAGCTGCTTACTTCGCATTTGAAATGTGGTGGCGACAGATTTGGCAGCAGACCGTGTCGCGCTGGGGTTTTAACATGTTGGTATGGGAGCCGGCTGTTCAGAAAGCAATGGCAAACTACTGAACGTAAAACTTGCCAAGACATCAACAACAGCAGTAAAATCCTGGTGTCGACAGTGATGTCCTGTAAATAGGATATGCACACCAAAAACAAAAACAAAACGTCGCAAGTAATGTGGTCAATATCATATGGCCACCTTTACTTTCCAGGGCATTTCCAGATGCTCATTTTGGGCTGGGTTGATTGGGGGGCCCCGGCCTGTTTTAAAAATCTGCCTCAATGTGAATTCTAATCCATGAAAACCTGGTTGGCATACAAACATACTTGCCAGTACACTACTGTAGCTCTCATTAAATTTATACATTTAAGGAAATTCAAATATCTTGGTTGGTGGATAATACTAAATGGAAGATGTACCACTGAAATCAAGATCAAAACAGAACAAGCAGAATGCACTTTTCATAAAAATTCTTCCTTCTCTTCTTGTGTTCTTTATCAGACATTATTCCCAGCTTCGAATGTGTATTTGAATTGAATTCTTCTCTCTCTCTTCTTTTTCAAGAGAATTTCTCAACACTTAATTATGCAGCTGGGATGTCCAACTTCAGTGTACATTTGTGGAAGTTGTCCTCCTTTAGACAGATACCACTTAAGGTAACTGGTTCTAACTGGTTGTAGGTAGGTTTTCTTTCCTTACAGTTCTGCCATGGCAGCAGTTTTGTGGCCTGCTCTTTACAATCTCCAACTGTCATGAGATTTTTAATGTTTATAGTTTGCATGCGGGACTGTTGTTTGCCTTTATCTTAGAAGGTTAGGTATCCGATCTCACTACACAAAAGATAGGGGGACATGTGGTATCATTATACACCTATGGTTTGTGTAAAAAAATTCTCCCAGCACAATGCTGGGATTCAAACCCAGTTACTTCTGGGGAAGATACAGTAACTTCTTAGTCATGCCTTCCCCTCGCACTTGGATGTTATTTTGAACAAATCAAGATGTTTACACAGCTTGTCTTCAACTCAAGTTGCTGAGGGCCAGATTGTCATTTTATAAAAGGAAAGTCTTCTACAATAAGTCTTTGTCATTAGAAACAGATTTCTTGCATATAAAAATAGAACTAATTTTAACAAATAACTGTAAGCCCTGGATGATTAATAAACAAGCAAGACTTCTTTGAAGTGGCAAATATGTAGATTTCCAGGGGAATGTTAAAAATACCATGAACGTCAAAAGTGAGTTCTAAAAGTTTTGAAAGTGGCTAAAGACAAAATGGAAGCTTATCACAAACATTATAAAGAAACAGTCAACATTTTTGGTCACACATGTCAGCATCTGTTGGTCACATCATGTCAACGTTTTTGGTCACACATGTCAGCATCTGTTGGTCACATCATGTCAACATTTTTGGTCACACATGTCAGCATCTGTTGGTCACATCATGTCAACATTTTTGGTCACACATGTCAGCATCTGTTGGTCACATCATGTCAACATTTTTGGTCACACATGTCAGCATCTGTTGGTCACATCATGTCAACATTTTTGGTCACACATGTCAGCATCTGTTGGTCGCATGTCAACATTTTTAGTCACACCACGAGTAGACAAACACTAACATGTTTAACATCTGGTAAGAATAATGGGAAAAGAGATTGAAGGAAGCAGAGAGGGACAATTCTGGCCAGCCTTGCATCATGGCATAGACAGATACCAGCACGTAAATTGAATTGATATAGTACTGGAGAATGGGAGTTGTGACCTAATTTCCCATGCCAGCTGGCAAGGCACTTGATGATGGTAATTATAGGAAGCCCTGAGAGATTGAGATACCCGGTCCTTGCTAATGAGTTACCAAGTGTTAATCCTAGCATAGGGCCGGGAATCTTTACAAGAACCATTGGTTTCTGTTGATAATCCTGACAAAAATGAAGAGATTCACAGAAAATTATGTAAAGAAGCATGGCTTGAAAATAATTGCATAGAAATTGAAAAACAAAACTATAGTAAAAATACCAAATTAATTCACAAAAGAATTCAGGAGTTTTCTAATAAAAGAACACCTACATCAACAGGCTGCCTGAAAACAAAAGATGGAAAAATCATAATAGAAAAACATGAGATGTTATATACATGGTCAGATTATGTGAAAAACCTTTGTAATGATACAAGGTGCCGGTCTCTCTGGCTGTGGGGTTACAACACTTTCTCTCTGTAATCCCGTTTATCACGCAGAGTCTCGCAGCGGAGCGAGAACTGAGGTGGTTCGACCCCCGCTCGTGACTTGCGGATACTGAGCCGGCCGCTCAGAAAGCAATGGCAAACTACTGAGCGTAATCTTGCCAAGAGATCAACAGACAGCTGAAAGATGCTGCTGTTGACAGCTAAGTCCTGTAAAGGATACGCAAAACAATGATACAAGAGAAGAACATTATGATATTCAGAGTAATAATGAAGGACCATCAATTCTGAAGATAGAAGTTAAGAATGCTCTTAACCATATGAAATCTGGCAAGACCCCAGGTCCAGACAACATCTCAACAGAAATTATCACTGCCCTAGAATTCTATGGAATAGATCAAGTCACCAGACTGCTGAACACAATATATGATGCTGGAGATATACCGCCTGAGTTACGTAATTCTGTATTTATTGCAAACCCGAAGAATTCAGGAACCTTGGAATGTGATCAATATCAAACAATTAGTATAATGAGCCACATCACAAAGATTTTGCTAAGAGTTATCATGCAAAGAGTTAGGAAGAAAATACAACCCGAAATAGGAGAAAAGAAAATACAACCCGAAATAGGAGAAGAACAATGTGGGATGTGTAGAAGGCAAGGGTACAGTAAATGCTGTGTATATGCTGAGAACATAAATTAAACATTATATAGAAGTAAAAAAAGACTTCCATCTTTGCTTTATTGACTACACAAAGGCTTTCGATAAAGTAAGACATATCAACATGATGGATATGCTTGCACATCTGCAAATTGATGAGAAACACCTTAGAACCATAAAAAACATATATTGGAAACAACAAGCTGCCATAAAGATTGATAATGAAATAATGAAATAGGTCAAATCAGCCTTAAGAGAGGTGTGAAACAGGGATGTGTAATGTCTCCAGAACTTTTTTCCCTGTACAGTGAAAGTATTTTCACAAATGTTGACGATATGAATGGAATCATCATATGCAGATGATGCAGTCTTGATTGCAGACAATGAGCAAGGATCTGCAACATTTAGTAGATGCGGTTGTTGCACACAGTGAACAACTTGGGTTAGAATTAAATTGTGAGAAGACACAGATTATGGTCGTCACTAAGAGTGTTGAGGTGCTACATAGAACTTGTGCTTTTATATGGATGTGAAGTGTGGACAATGAGCAGACAAGCTGAAAAATATCTGATTGCTGTGGAAATGTGGTTTCTGAGGAGAATGCAAAGAATACCATTTACAGACAGAAAAACCAGTGACCAAGTCCTACAAGAAACAAATAAAAACCGTAAAATGATTAGAGAAATTAGACGCAGACAGTTTAAATTTTTTGGTCACTTTATGAGAAGAAATAAATTTGAGAACTTGGTGACAATTGGCAAGATCGAGGGGAAGAGAACAAGGGGAGGACAGAGAAGTAAATACCTGGATGGCTTGACCACGTTGTATGGTCAAGACAAGAACACTGAGCTGATCCATGACTCTGATGATTGAGTGAAATGGCAAAACATGACCGCCCACGCTTACCGGCATGGCACATGATCATGATAATTGATGTCAGTTCATTCATTCAGTACCATGTCCCATGCAGAACTTCGCTCCCATCTGGAAAACTTCTTGATCATAAGCAAGATGGTCTGCATCCAATACACCCATCTGAATATCAGCTGCCACATCCTGCACCCATCTTCACTTTAGCCTCCTCTTCCCCTCTTCCTGGGCATATACTCCTCCATAACTGTTCTCTCCAAACTTCCATGACATTTCAAGTGACCAAAATATTTAAATTTTCTTTGTTTTATCGTTTTAAGTAGCCAACCTTCTTCAGTATTCAGCTCTTGAAGTATGGATGCATTTGTTATTTTCTGAATCCAAAGTATTCTTAGAACCTGTATATTTCATTTATATTCAAAGGCATTTATGCGCTGTTCAGTCTATTTAGCAAGTATCCAGGTCTCACATGTAAATATTGCATTGGGAAAGGTGCATGCTGTTAAAAATCTAATTTTTGTAGATCTATCTGTTCCACGCGACAATTTATTCACTTTTAGTTTCTGAAGAGCGATTCATTCATTCATTCATTCAGTAGCATGTCCTTTGCAATACCTTGCTCCCATAACAACCTTCTGGAAAACCTCTCAATCATAAGAAAGATGTCCCGTGTCTGATACACCCATCTGGAGATCATCCTGCACACATCTTCTCTTTGGCCTTTTCCTCTCTTCCCAGGCATATACCCCTCCATTATTGTTCTCTCCAAATTTTCGTGGCATTTCAAGTGACCAAATTATTTCAATTTTCTTTGTTTTATCGTCTTTAATAGCCAACATTCTTCAGTATTCAGCTCTTGAAGTATGGATGCATTTGTTCTTTTCTTTACCCAAGATATTCTTAGAACTCGTCTATAACATTTATATTCAAAGGCATTTATGTGCTGTTCAACTTGTTTAGTAAGTGTCCAGGTCTCACAGGTGTATGTTGCAATGGGAAAGATGCATGCTCTTGAAAATCTAATTTTTGTAGTTCTGTCTGTCCCACTCCATAATTTCTTCAGTTGTTTTAGTCTTTGAAGAGCAATTGATAGTCGTTGTTTAATTTCTTTCATTGTGTCAACGTTGTTGGTAATCAATGACTCAAGATATTCAAAATTGTCCACCACCTCTAATTTTTCCTCATTAACATATAGTTCTTTCTCCATAGTAGTCTCATCTGTATGCATTGTCTTTGTTTTTGCTATGTTAAGATATAAGTTGTGATTTTTACTATTCGATTGGGTTGAGGCTATTAGGTTTTCTATACCAGTGGAAAGCAATACTGTATCATCAGCATACCGAATCTCTGGTATGTCATGACCACCGATATTTAGGGCATCGTATAGCTCCCTGTTTATATCATCTCTTACATTTCTCATTATATTTTCAGCATACAGATTAAACAAATAGGGGGACAGCACACATCCCTGGCGGACTCATTGCTTGATGTCAAACTAATCTGATATCTCGCCATCTATTCTAACCGCTGCTTGTTGGTATAGATAGAGCATTCTTATGAGTTGTATTACATGTGATGGAAAACCCATATTGCTCATGATTTTCCAAAGTTTCTGATGTTGTATACAGTCAAATGCCTTTGAATAAGCCACAAAACATGAGAATAGGTTTACATTAAATTCTCTGCAATTCTCTGTTATTAAACGCATGTTGAGAATGTGATCTCTTTTTCTTCTTCCTTGTCTAAATCCAGCTTGAACCACGTTAATTTCTTCTTCCATTTTCTTACGAAGTCTTCCCATTATGATTTTTAGCAGAATTTTACTTGCATTACTGATCAGGGCAACAGTTCTATAGTTGGTGCATAATTTCAGGTTGCCTTTTTGGTATTGGAATGAAGATAGTTCTCTTCCAATCTTTTGGCCATATACCATATTTCCATATCTTTTTACATAATGCGTGATAGATTTGTATGCTTTCTTCTCCTCCCGCTTTAATTAGTTCAGTTGGTATCTCATCACATCCAGGTGATTTACCATTCTTCAGGTTCTTTATTGCCATGCAAATTCATCTAATGAGGGTTCAGGTTCTGTCTCTGCTGTCATTGGCTCATGTATCTCATTCATATCCTCACTGTCACTCATATCATACATTCCACTGCAATACTCCTGCCATCTTTCTAGAATTTGTCTAGATTCTGTTAAGGTGTGTCCCATTTTGTCACAGATAACATTCAATTTAGGTTGAACATTTCTTGTCAATAACTTCATTTCTTTGAACATTTCATAATCTCTTCAGTCTTATGATATTGCTCTATTCTGGTACAACAATCTTGTATATTGATTTTTGTCCTTTCTTGTGTTCTTTCTTATTTCTCGAGTTAAAGATTTATACTTCATCCTGCTGTTATCGGATTCACCTCCTTTCTGTTACAGTTCCCTTCGTTGTTTTATTAATGCTAAGGTGTCTGATATAATCCATGGCTTAAGTTGCTTTTTCTTGGTTGGAATTAAATCTTTGGCTGCAGTTATCAAGATATCTCTAGCTTGTACTGCCAGTTCATCAGGTGTCATTTCCTCTTGTACAGACATCAAGACCCCAAAACGATTCCTTCTTCTTCTTCTTCTTCTGCATTCATCCAGAGTTTTTTTTTCAAACGTGATTGCGTTGTGCCTGTTTACAGCAGAGCTGCGTTCTTGCGCCGTTAGGCCAACACATCGGACTTCTGTGGGCATTTGTTGACTGGGTTAACCTTCCCGGGAAACGATTCCTAACTTCTACGTTGTATGCATCTGGTATTTTTGTGAGATCAAAACGAAGTGGCCTTGGTCCTCGGGTAAGCTTTTTGAGTTTTAATTTCAGATCTGCTTCTAATAACTGATGATCTGAACTTCGAAGGGTTTTTGCAGATGTTATGCTTGATCTCCATCTTATTTGTATTAAAATATAATCTATCTGATTTTTGGTAATACTGTCTGGGGACTTCCATGTGAAGAGCAGTAAGATTGGCAAAAACTCTGTGTAGACACTTTAGTTTACTTGTTCAGTAAACTAAAGATACAATGCTTATGAATGTAGCATTAGAACTGGTAAAATTACAGTTTAATATTTGCGGTAACTGTCCAATATATTCTGAACAGAAAACTGGTTTGGTATACACACACTCCTTTTGAGGACAAAGTCAGTCAGTATATCAGCAACCTCAATTTGACTGCTGCTTCCTTTAAGCATATTCAGGTTGACATCTGAAAGGGTATGAATAAAATGAAACTTTCCTGCTGCATGTAGAAAATGTGGGTGAAACATCTATCTAGCCCAGTCTCTTTGGCCTCCATTTGTTTTTTTGTTTTGTTTTTTTTCTAGACTCACTTTGGCCTCCATTTGTTTGGGTTTTTTTAGACTCACTTTGGAGATCTGCATTCTGTGCAGATGCTGCAGTGGGGACTCAAAGTGCCAGGAACATTGCATTACTAGACTAAGTGTGACAATTGAGATTACCTGAGAGAGTTGTAGTCATCATCATCATCATGTGCCATGCATATAAGCCTGCGCAGTCATCTCCCACGGTCGCCAGAGTCCTGCATCAGGTCTGTGTTCTTGCCATAATTATGTTATGTGACCAAGCCATCCAGATATTTATCTCTCTGTCTTTCCTTTGCTCTTTTCCTGTTAATCTTGCCAGTCATCATTAGGTTTTCTAGTTTATATGCCTCATAATGTGCCCAAAAAATCTTCACTCTCTGTGTCAAATCTTTACAAGGCACCTTCATCAGATGGTATGACTATTCCGAGATAGTTGTACCAATTCACTGACAGTTGCAATCTCATAAATAAAGCCGGGCAAGAGCTACATTTTTTTTTTAGAAACAATACCATTGCTGTATGTGAAATGAGATGTTAAATGTTTGCTGCATATTCTTTACAGGACATAACAGTCAACTCCAGCATTTTTGGCTGCTTGTGATTCCTGCGCAAGTTTACATTCAGTAGTTTGCCATTGCTTTCTAAACTACTGGCACCCATACCATTGTTTAGAAACTAATGCAAGGTGGTCTGCTTCCGAATCACCCGCAGCTGTGTTTCAAATGTGGAATGCTGGATTACGAATTGCGTTTGTAACCCCTTCAATGCAGAAACGGGTGTTCTGCACTAAATTTGTAACCCCTTCAATACAGAAACGGGTGTTCTGCACTAAATTTGTAACCCCTTCAATACAGAAACGGGTGTTCTGCACTAAATTTGTAACCCCTTCAATACAGAAACGGGTGTTCTGCACTAAATTTGTCAAAATACAATGAACAAAAAATACAAGTGGAAAGTGTCACTTTAACAAGAACACAATCATTAGTTGCAGAATGTGTTCTTGTATGGCTGTGTCTTTCCACTTTCTATGTTTGTTGATTCAGTATAACAAAGAGAATTGTGACATAATGTTCATGTATGTGTTTGTAAATAAGAAAGAAATAGCACACTGAATGTAACTGTTGTGTTGGACACTCAGCTTTGATGTTAGGTCAGTCTTATTTATAGCCAGGATCTATTGCAACTAGAAGCAAGAGCTTTGAGATCCTTTGCCTCTCAGAAACTGCTAGCTCATTGTTCACATTTGAAGCTTATTGCTTTAAATTACGTTATATGTGTTATCTGTGTTGTGTCTTGTGCGTTTTTCACCGTAATTTACAAATAGTCTGACTAATATATATCTAGTTCTTATGTGATGTAGTTTGTTTTAAATTATATTTATATAATTTAAAGCTGAAATGTAGTTCAAGATTAGTGTTTTATGTTATTGTAAAATTACATGACTAGCAAAGAAATATTCTTTGTAAAGTATTAGAATGAATTATGTCTTTATTGAAGGAGTTTGATAGTTGTTCACATGTTGTATTTACCCACAAAAATACGGTGATATTTATTGTCATTTTCAAAAGTTATGCAAACCATGAGGGCTTTGTGGAAATTGTCCCATAACATTATACCCAACAATGGCAACTTTTTGAGCAATTTAGGTTCAGAATCAACATTACTGGGCTTAGACATTCCCACAAGTGTTCCGTCTCTCTCTTCAATAGCCACTGGCAAGTTTCTGTGCTGATGGCTCCAGTAGCAGCCTGATTCTAATGCACCTGTCTTCTTTTTTTTTTTCACAACACATATATGTTTGTTTATGCGTCTTTGTAGGTATAATATTATTACTATCACAGACAGTGAGAGAGAGAGAGTTTGTCTGTGTGCGTGTGAGCGAGAGAGAGAGACAGAGAGAACAGAGGGGAAGAGAGAGAGAGACTGACTGACTGAATATATTTTCAGAATAAAATAGTCACATAATGCTTCAGTTGTTTAGTAGTACCAATTGTAGTCCATACATAATTTCATTGGCTTGCAAGAAAAAACTTTGAAAGCTAAGATTTGTTGGCCTTTATTTTATTTCAACAGACATTATAATTGTTGTTTCGAGCACAAGAATCAATCACATCTTGCAGAGAATGTTTCCAGATAATGCCATTGCCAAACAATTTGGCTTGTATGAAGGAAAATCTGTCCATTTGGCTTCTTTTGTGACACCACAACCTCAAGTCTGAGAATAGAGGTGGAGGCGGTTACTGCAGCTTTCCACTAGTTGGAGAACTAACTATATACGCCTGTTGTGATTGTAACTGATTCACAAAGCAGGCTGGCAAAGGGACGACTGGCATGCTTCGTGCAGAACGGCATGAGTCGATTCAGAGGTCACGGGTTATGAGTATTTTCTAGATCTTTCCTCCAGGACACTGATATGGTTGGAAATTAACAGGCAGAGAGATTGGCTGGTGCCACATCATTAATATGTGATTTGATGCATGATAAGGCAGATGTGGTGAAGGCCCTCTGAGAGCATGTGAATAATGCAGAAGAACAGATAGATTATCATGGTCTAGAGAGAATGCAGCAGCAAGTGGTGGTCAGATGATCTGGTCGACAATCATCATTCAGAGGTAAAGCAAGATGAACATATAATCAGATTGCAACGGGCCCTATTAGTATTGGAACTCTTCGCTGGCTGTTGAAGATTAAGACTGAGCGCTTATGGGAATGCCCCAAGTGCAGCCAGGTCAGTTCTTGACTCAACTAAACTGGGCTAGTTTTACATTATTGCTTGAGAACAAGCTGCACAAGATGAACTCTATTCTCGTGTTTCATGAAAGCGTGAATAAATTACTTCATATGAAGCTGTTTTACATGTCCAGTCTTAGGACACAAATATCGTTACTCATTACTTTACTTTCAAAGTTGTGGATATGCAGTTTGCATTGAGTTGATTCAAGAACTGACATCACAGGACTCAGAACATGCCCACACGCTCTCCGTCCTCATTTTAAAAAACCATGAATAGTCCTAATACTAATGGTACCAGCTGCAATCTAATGATATGTCTGCCTGGCCTTTCCTCAGAGAACCGAGTGTCGACCGGCTCCGGATAGTGATGGTGTATCTGTTCTTTCACACTACACGGACGATCCAAAAGGGCTCAGATCACATCTGCCTTAAAGTGTACCAATACCCCCAGCAAGTGGTGCAGATCCAGTCAGGTTGTCCACCTGCTCGTTTCCCAAAAACAACGGCATGCTCAGGGGAAAAAATCCAACGGATGCTCCCTACCGTTGATTTGTGTAACTGATGCATGCTACTCTGCACGAGGCATACATGTAATCCTGCAACATTATGAGGTAACCAAGTATTCCCGAAACAGTCACTGTTCACCTCTGCGACATTATCTTCATGGGACGCATTATAATCAATAGGTACTTAGGTCGGCTGTAATGAAAGTCTCCATAGCTTTACATGCTGCCTCTTCTTGATGCGCCCAAATTCTTCCTCTTCGTCCCTCTTTTGAGAAGCGTGCATCACACCTATACTAGTTATCAACCCCAAAGGTTAGTGCGCCCGACTTTGACATGCTTTTGAATAAGGTTAGCTTCCAATAGACCGGGGGGGGGGGGGGGCAAACTACAGCCCGGCAACTGATATTATGCAACCCCTGAGGGCATTTAGAAATAAAAATTGTTTACTTCGTTTTTAAGTTATTTTGTTGAATTTTACAGAATTTCATGTACCGTCATGATTGTTTTTACATTTTTGATAAAATTTATTTCTAATTTTCTATTTTTGTAAACAGTCCTTGACCTTCGTAATGTAATGCTAAAATGCGAATTTATCAATTTAAATATAGTGTGTGTGTGTGTATGTATGTATGTATATATATATATATATATATATATATATATATATATATATATATATATATATATATATATATATATATGTATAAGCGTATAAGTAAAATAAAATTGCAATAATTAGTTATTTTTTCTGTTTAATAACCTATACATAATTCATAATTTAATAAGTTGCTGTAAAGAAAGTGGACATAATATAAATGCGCCCCCCCCCCCCCCCCACAATAGCTTTACATTTGTCAATGTGGCCCTGTGCACAAAAAGTTTGCCCACCCCTGCTCTAGACAGATTCCACCAAAAGTCACTGGTTTTACGTACACATGGGTAATGACACTATCCAGTGCCGTCCACCGGGCGCTGGAACGCAAATTATTCCTCCCCACGACGCTTGACGGCAGAAGTGGAAGATGATGATGATGATGATGGGTAGATTTTCTTTCCTACTAATTTTGCCAGGGATTATGACCTACTTTTTGCAATTTCCAGCTTCCATTGGATATATAACGTGCACACGTGTCTGTTCTCATCCGAGAAGGCTATGTGACCTATCTCATTACCCAAGAAATCGTGAATATCAGGATGTGTAATATTAATATCAGTGGTTCGTGGAAGAATGTCCAGCGATATGCTCAGATCAAGCCCTTTACCCTCTGAACTTGATCCCTATACCTTACGGTAACAGCTCATACATATTTGTGTGTGGAAGTCTAAGAGAGAGGCAACTAAGGCTTAGTTTAGTTACTAACCAGCTTCAGAAATTACGAAAGACACCGCACAGCACACGAGAGGAACTGGAGATGGCGGAAAAGGGGAAAGTTGAGGAGTTCAAGCTCCGTGCAGCAGAGGTGCAAAAAGCTTAATGGGATAGCTTCATGGATGAGCTGGGAGGTGATAAGAATTTGGGTAGATTCTGGAAACCACACAGACAGATGGTAGAAAAGACCAGTCTACCACAATGACAACTGAAGAGGTTTATAACAAAGATCACAATGATAGAAGTAGTTAGAGAGAAAATAGCAGTTTTCATCAAGGAAGACGACTATGAGGATGTCGTACAAATGTTTTTTTTGTAATTTGCATATCATGTTTACAGGATATCGCTGTCAATACCAGCAATTTACTACTGTTGATGTCTTGGCAAGTTTACGCTCGTTAGTTTGCCATTGCATTCTGAACGACCGGCTCCCATACCAACACGTTAAAATCCATCGCAACGCGGTTTGCTGTCAAATCGGACGCAGCTGTGTTTCGAATGCGGGTAAAAGGGCTTACGAATCGCATCCGTAAGCCCTTCGCCACACAAGTAGATTACATAAAGTATTACTAAAAACAGCGAAGGACTCTTGCGATAGGACCTGACTCCGTCAGGTACTCTCATATGAAAAATATGAGTAATGGAGATTTAGAGGAGATTGCTACATGTTTTCTTCTTCTTCTTCTGCGTTCATCCGGAGTTGTTTTTTTTTCGGACGTGATTGCGTTGTGCCTGTTTACAGCAGAGCTGTGTTCTTGCACCGTTAGGCCGACACATCCGACTTCCGCGGGCATTTGTTGACCGGGTTATTCTTCACGGGCTACATGTTTTAATCAAAGCATTAGCACAGCACCAGTGCCCCAAGAGTGGGTGCATAACTATTTAATTCCACTACCCAAGCCCGCATTCAAAACTTAGTGGCAATAGGATTAGCCTATCACCTTGCAGAATACATTTATAAAGGCATTGAAAAAGATTGTTGCTGTTAAGCTGCAGAAGTTCTTGGAAAGGAGAAAGCTATTCTCAAGAGGGCTAGGGAGTTACAGGCCATGGAAAGAAACATGGTCAAACGCGGCTACATTTGCGTTTGATGTTTATGAGGGGTTCCAGGATTGACGGGAAACACTTGGGGCAGCACTGGGTCTTGTGGGTGCATATAACAGAGTCAGATATTATCCCATAATACACACTATTATGGAGATTGGTTTTTGTCTTTGGGCGTTGAACTAGATAGCAGCTACCCTGCACACTTGTAGGATCGCTCTCCGTTTGGGTTCATGAACCTCGGGGCGTGCATTAGTACCTCGGAATTATCACAAGGATCTGCAATGTCGCCTGTGCTATTAAATGTAGAAGCACTTGGGATTGGAAGGATACTGATATTTGCAGAGAGACGGGATTAAAATAGCGCACGAGTTGCAGGAGACCTGGGAATCACTTTCGACAGAAGCCCGTCATTCATGGACCATGTGGAAACAGCTGTTATGAGATCTAAGAAGAGATCCGGTGCGTTGAAGATCATGGCAGAAAAGGACATGGAGCAAAGAATGTTGTTCATATTCTATCAACATCTAATTCTCTCAGTAAGCGTGTATGATTTGTACTCCACACGGTGTCAAACAGTCATCTGGTAAAACTAGAGTGCATATAGAATGAAGCTATGCAGGTGATACTGGGATGCACAATGGCCACACCGGTACTGTGTATGCGATACATCCTAGCCTTACTCACAGTGCTGCAGGCTAAATCATATCTCGGGGTGTCTGCAGACACGTCTGCAGAATACTTCCTGCAACAATCCCTGGACACAGTTAAGGGCCACCGGCTAATCGGAGGAACATCATGGATGGCTCAAGCAGAGGACACAATCAGAGAAGTGTGTATGCTTGAGAACATTGGAAGAGGAGAGTAGTGGGTCAGAATGCCAGTGGAAAAATCAGACCTATGCATAGGCATAATAACATTTGATCGAAAGTGCTGGGCTTGGCCTGAAGACTCCATTGAATGGGAGGTGCAACAATTGATTCACGACCAGGCGATGCAATCATCTACATCAGGGATGGCCAACATGAGGCCCGCGGGCCACATGCGGCCCGCCGGGAGTCATGCTGCAGCCCGCGGAGCTAGGTGAAATGAACATAAATATTAACTTTATTGTACATATCACCAAAAGAACATTACATCATGAGTCGTTGTAGCATATTTCCAATATTGTCTGCCTATCAACGACAATTGGATTCTCTATTAATCTGTGTATTCAGAGGTCCCAATTTTCTAACCATAACACTTAACCTGCCACGGCGTTTGAAGTTGACCGGAGTTTGAAACTGCGTCCATTCGACATATGAACACGTGCGACCGTCTGTTGGGTGACAGGAAGACGGGAGATGGCAACACTATTCCCCCCCCCCCTCTCTTTCTCCAGCCCGGCCCTGTCCGCGACACCATGCCCATCAAGCTGTGTCGCGTTCTGTGCCAAAAGTGTGCCTAGGATAGGTACATTAAAAATAAATACCACGTTCAAAAATAAAAACGCAAATTATTCCTCCCCACGACGCTTGACGGCAGAAGTGGAAGATGATGATGAAGGAAATGCTACGCAGATAAAGTGCAGGAAAACCTGATATATAACTATATATGAAGCAGGTGGAAAAGAGAGAGGTGAGAGATAGATAACGAAGATAGTGTGAGAGACAGAGATATGAGAAAGGTGTATTGAAAGACATTAAAGAGTGGTAAAGATAAGAAAGAGAGAGGTGGGAGATCGAGACTTAGAGCGAGAGAGAGAGAGAGAGAGAACTCTTTCCCAAGACAACAAAAGTAGAGAACAGATAAGAACAGAAAGACAAGTGCGCAGGTTTTTGTGCAGCAAGATAAACAACACCTAATACACAAAATCCGTAGAAAACATATGCCTGAAGCGAAATCATCAGAATAGCATTGGTGTCACCTAATTCCTGAAAATGAAAAAAAAAAAATTTACCTCCCCGACGGGGAATCGAACGCCGAGTTCCCGAGTACCAGGCGGAGACACTAACCACTATGCTACTGAGGACACGATTAAAGAACTACAAAATATTGTAATATGGAAATACGCATAGGAATAATCACGTGACCTACTTCCATTGCGAATATAATTTTTTCTATTCGCAAAGTCACTCCGTTCTTGTTTTCCATCGGAAATAATGTTCACTTTTCACAATCGCGATATTTCAATAGTGCGGAGAAACAATGTGCTACTCCAGCGAATAAATACACACGGGTTTTTTGTTTTTACCTTGGAAATAAGATCACACGTGCACAAACGCGATAATCCAAATTTGTAAAGCAGAATGAGTGAAATCACATTTTCATAGTACCTGTATTGCTTTCTAATTTGTTGTATCTTCTGTCTCGGCAGGGGGTACCCTGCCGTCGATTCTTTCTTTCCTCTCGCCATTTCATGCCTTGAGGCAGATGGAAATCTTCGCCTAACATGTTGAATATTATCTGATCTTGTCGCACCGAAATCTCTCTTTTCTTCACAATCCCGGATTGCGTCCAGGACTGTCTTCACTGATATCCTTGCCATTGTGGATGTTAGGCTAAGAATGTGACGTCACAATGTTACGCACGATGAAGCTAAGTCTCAGACATATGTAAAACCTCAAGAAGAAGCCAGCAACCCATTCACATTTACGAATAAATTCAAGGGAAAGCCAGTCTTCAATCGGAAACGTGACACAAGCCTAGATGCGATGATCACTCCTGTCGAAGTTTGCAGATTACCTGACTAGACCGAAGAAGATATACAAAATGCTGCTAAATCCACCGGGGGGGGGGGGGGGGAGCTACTACAAATAGAAAGCAACATCAGATGAGCCAGAAGCCAATGCCACCAAAAGAAACCATATGAAGAGATACAATACAAAGGAAAACTAACTCACACGTGCACAAACTCGACAATCCAATATTGTGAAGCAGAATGAGTGAAATCACATTTTCATAATACCTGATAGTATACGCCTTCCTTACGATCTGACCATCCCTGACACCCTGTGTCAGTGCAAGTTTGCACTTTCGCGAAACAGACACGTGTCGACTCTTGACGTTGCGAAGTATGTCCTGAGAAGTAGCGCCAAATCCTCCTTCTTCTAGTTCAGTGTTTCCCAACCTAAGCCTTTCTAAAATTCTTATGCCCCCCCCCCCCCCCCAACATATGCATCATTTTTAATATTCAAAAATTGAATATGTTCACTAAAGAAACTTGAATTTTTTAATTTTTTTTTTTTTTTGTAGAAAGGCTCACGGTTCCCAGAGGCCCCCCCCCCCCCCCCCAGGTCCCGCGTCCCTGTGTGTCGGGTGAATTTTTTATTTTTTTTGGATTGGCGGTTACCCCAGACAAGCTGATTCCCCCGCCTCCCCCTTTTTTGTATGTGGACCCTTAGTCTCACTGTGAGCTATTGCTGTGGTCCACAGTGGTCCACCAGGCCCACATCTAATGTGAATTCTATCCAACCCAATCCAATTTTCGAAAAAAAAAAAAATGTCCACCTTGTCTCAACCAGCCCGTGCAGCATTGGTTATAATAATAGCGGTGGTTCATGGTGCGGAGTTTTGTCTGTTTCTTTGTACCAGTGTTGGATGGCTTATCTGTTGTGTAGTTTATGTCTGTGACGTCAGCTGAGGGGATTCGTTGGCCGGCAAGTTTTCCCTTTGTGTCTTTTTAGGCAGTTTCTTCTGTCAGTGTTGGCTTCTGGCCCGTCTGTTGTGCTAGGGTGCTGCCATTATACTGGCTCCTTGTACGGTTATTGGTTAGTCTTCCTCTTCCTCTGATGTGGTGTCGGTGTATTCTTCCTCTGAGGTGGACCATTTGTCTTCTTGTCGAAAGCGTTCTTCTCTCATTTTCTGTTCGATGAGCTTCGTTTCCTTTTGATATTGTTGGAACCATTTGGGGCTGCTTTTAGGCTCCTTTATTTCAAGCATGAGCTGCCTTTTCTTCCGAGTTAGGACAGTCTGCCTCACCGCACTATTTTCTTCGACTGTTGCTCCTTTCTTGTATACGCCCCAGTCTGCTTCCGGTTTATCGGTGTTTTCCATCGTACTTTCTTGATGAGTCTGGTTGGTTTCTGGTTTCTCCTGGATCTTTTTGGGCATCACGACTGAGCTGGTGTCCCTAGTTTGCTGTTTTTGATTGGCCTGGGTGTTGGCTTCCTCTTGCATCTTTTATTCTCCTTTCTTGTGGATTGTCTTCATCAGTTTATTGATGTTTTTTTTTTTTTTTTTGGTTGAGTTCCATCTGGCGGCTTCTCTGCGTTCTTTTCATTGGGTTCATCTGGCTCGTTTTGGGATAATTCCCTTTCAGTTTTTTGCAATTGTCTCTCCGCCTTGATATCTCGTAGCATTTCTTCGTTCTTCTTGGTCGCCTGGATCATGTTCTCCACCTCTTGTGTTATGTTTCGCTTGATCTCTATTAATTCAGCGAGCAGCTTTTCGCTGTCGCTGTTCAGTGCCGGTGTTTGCAGTATCTTGATCTGTCTCTTTAACTCGTCAATCTGGCTCTGCAACAGTGATTTTTCCGCTGGCGAGATGCCTGAGGTTGTCTCGCACCTTCGTATTACTTCTTTAAATGGTGTGTTCGTAGTTATGGCAATCATTAAGACATCTCTATGTCTTTGGAGGTACGGGCAGCCCAGGTATCTTGCTCCGTGTTTGCCCAGGCAGTTGGCGCACTTATGTTTGGTGCACGAAAGTCCATGTCCAGCTTGGCTAGCGGACACTCCCTGAATGCGTGTTGATCGGCGCAGTAGAGGCAGATTTCTGTTTTACTGCGACATGTTGCTCTGCTGTGGCCGACCCTCTGGCATCTGGAGCACTGAGTGACTCTTGGGATGAATCTCTCTGGTTGTTGTATTTGCTTGTTGATGGAGACTGTTGTCGGCATTTCGCTCCCCTCAGTGGTCACCACCGCCAGCGTCGTCGGTATCTTGGAGTATGTTAATATCCGCTCCGTTTTTAAGACTTGGATGCTGAGATTTTCATCCTGTATCTGCTTTAGGATTTCTTCGTCCCTTAGCTCCACATGAATCCGTTTAACGACCCATCTGACTGTTTTTGTGTCAGTTTTACCGGCTCTATTGTCTTTCTCCTCCTTTTTCTCCGCTGTCTTGGATCTTGTTAGAAGTGGGCTGTCATCGGTCTTTCTTGTGGTAGCTTCAGTTGATGTAGTTGCTGGTTTTTGGTTGTTCGCAGGCAGGTTCTCAGCGTTCGTCTTCTTCGCGGGCTTGGCGGCTCCCACGCTGCACATCTTGTGGCTCTGCAGTTTCTTAGTGTAGGCCTTGCGTACCATCTTCCTCCCCCGTATCAGGCTTCTTGACAATTTAAGGCGACTGTCTTGATGGCGCTCGCGAATGAAGATACGTGATGGGTTTTTGTTTGATCATCCCGGTCCCCGACCAGACCAGACGCACTACTGGAGGGAGAGCAACAAATGCACCCGATCCAAGCCAAAGAACCGATAGGTTTTAGGAGGAAATCACTAAGAAATTATTGAGCAAAGACTGTAAGTAAGTTTTCAAAACATACAGTGTAGAACTGAAATTCAAGTACAAAATAATTTTAATGAAAGATTTTTCTATATTATTTTAATTATTAGTAATTATTTAAAGTTGGTGAGATCCTTGCGCTTGATGCTTGCTGCAAACAGATTTTATGTCAGGTTCCAATTTAGTTAACTTCAGTCTCAAGTCTCCCTGTTTTGTTACATCCAGCCGATTTCTTCCATTTTCGAATTTCCCCCCTTAACAATCGAATTGCCCCCCCCCCCCCCTGTGGGGCGTGGGCCCCACGTGAACTATGATCCATGTACATTGAAAAATGTCATGGCAATTTTAACATTGTCTGATCTCATTCATTCAGTAGTATGTCCTTTGCAGAACCTCGCTCCCATAACAACCTTCCGGAAAACTCGACCACAGGCAAGATGTCCGACGTCCGACACACCCATCTGAAGATCATCTGCCAAATCCTGCACCCATCTTCTCTTTGGCCTTCCTCTTCATATACCCCTCCATTATTGCTCTCTCCAAACTTTCATGACGTTAAGTGACCAAAATATTTTAATTTTCTTTGTTTTATCATCTTAATAGCCAACCCAACCAGTGCCAGGAAAGGACTCCACTTGAATAACACGAAAACAGTAACAATGGTGATAGCAAAGAAAAAGGTGACACCGAAATGGAAACAGAATGGAAAATACCTAGGTTAATCCAGTCAGCAAATGCCAGCAGAAGTCGGATGTGTCGGCCTAAAGGCGCAGTATCGCAGCTCTGCTGTAACCTGGGACAACGCAATAACATTTAAAAAAAAAAAAAACTCCGGATAAACGCAGAAGAAGAATGGAAAATTCTTAACCAAGCAGATAATTTTAAATACCTAGGTGCATTTATAACATCAGATGGAAGATGCACAACAGAGATATAGGGCAAGCAAATGCTGCATTTCAGAAAATGAAGAGTATTTTATGCAATAAGCCACTATCATTAAATGTATGAGTGCTGAAGTGCCTGTTTTGCTATGTGGCAGTGAATCCTAGAATGTAAATGAACAAATTAGGAAGAACTTGGAAGAAACAGAGATATGGTTCCTGAGAAGAATGTTGCTAATTCCCTGGACTGCCAAAGTAACTAACAATGATTGCCTGAAACAGACTAAAGAAACTAGAACATTACATACAACAATAAGAGACACAGCTTTCTTTGGTCATGTGATGAGAAGAGAGGCGTTGGAGAACATCGTGACATTTTTAAAACCTGAACTTTATCCATGAAGACATTTTTAAAACCTGAACGGTATCATCGTGGATATTTTTCACCGCATGAAACTTATTACCATATATATCTGCCCGTCGTTTATCATTTATGGATAATTTTCATCCTTGACTAGTATCATTATAGATATTTAGAACTCTTGAAGTTTATCTGCCCTACGGATTTGTATAATTCCTGAAGCTTATCTGCCCTACGGATATATATATATATATATATATATATATATATATATATATATATATATATATATATATATATATATATATATATATATATATATATATAACTTTTGAAGTTTACCAGTGGATATTTATAACGTCTGAACTTTATCTGAACGATGGACATTTATAACTCCTGAAGTTTATCTGCCCTGTGGACATTTATAACTTCTGAGAAAATTTATTATCAGAGATATTTCACCGCTTGAGGAATGTTGCACTGGATACTCCCAATTCGGAACATTTAGCCGAATGAATATGTGCACCTTGGGACTTATTAACCTGGCTAGTTCTACTCCAGTGACTTGAACATGAACATTCGTAAAGGGAATATTATGGACCATAGACTATAGGAACCATAGTGTTTTAGTTTGTGAAAAGAGTTTGTGGTATTAATTATGTATGAACTCTGTGTTCCTGATATTTGTCTGAGTGGATGTTGTTGAAGGAAGAGATAATATTGGTTGGATACTGGCTGATAACATCAGCTAGAAAAGTATAATATATAGATAATTATAATTAATATAGATTATTAATACTATTTTGATGTGGGTTTTTATTATGTGAATATTCATTATGTGTATTTGAGGTATTACGTAACCATGGCGTCAACTAGTAAAGACGTTGGACCAAATCAGAGAAGAATCAAGAAGTTTTCAAGACAGGTCGACTTTAAACTACTTTTTTCTTCGTGGAAATTAAAACAAAGCCCATGTGCTTGATATGCAACGAATCTGTTTCTGTCTTGAAATGTTGTTTGTCCATCAAGAATGATGATGACCATTCATTTCATCCAGTGGGGTTGAAGGTATGGAGCCGTGGGTTCTAAGATGGCTGATAAGGCCTATTTTGGCTCGAAATGTTATTTGACAATGTGGGCAAAGAATGCTTGACGTTTCTGGAGGAGGATTTCCTGCAGTAGTTTTTCTGTCCTGCCTTTTCTTCACAGCTTTTGCAGTCCTGGTTGCCTCACATATGACTGCACCCTTCCGTAATGATGCACGCCACGAATGTCGGTCTCTGGCTGCAGCCTCCCAGGTGTCATAATGAATTCCAAAAGCATTCAGTGAAATTTTCAGAGTGTCTTTAAAGCGTTTCCTCTGGCCACCTTTGGAGCGTTTACCACAACGCAGTTCGCTGTAAAAAATTCGTTTAGGGAGCCTGTGATCTGGCATGCGAGTCAAGTGACCAGCCCAACGAATCTGATTCTTCATCAGTATGGTGTGGATACTGGGCATGGATGCTCTTTCTAGGACTTCAGTGTCTGGAATCTTGTCTTGCCATTTAATCTTCAGTAGCTTCCTTAGGCAGACTGTGTGGAAGTGGTTTAATTTCCT
Source organism: Cepaea hortensis (assembly GCA_963921405.1). Classification (NCBI taxonomy): domain Eukaryota; kingdom Metazoa; phylum Mollusca; class Gastropoda; order Stylommatophora; family Helicidae; genus Cepaea; species Cepaea hortensis. The sequence continues at coordinate 128,682,959 of OY992878.1, read as the reverse complement.
AGCGTGTCGCTGATAAACAGTCCAGGTTTCACAAGCATATAGCAGTATGGATAATACAACTGCTTTGTAGACTTTTAGCTTTGTTTGCAGGCTTATTCCAGTTCTGTCCCATACATTCTTGTACAGTCTGCCAAAGGCCGCACTGGCCTTGGAGATTCTTGCATTCACTTCGTCATCAATTGTGGCAGCTTGTGACACAGTGCTGCCAAGATAGGTGAATTTGTCTACAACACTTAGTCTATGATCATTCACTTTGATATTCGGCACAGTGTGATTATTCCCTGGAGCTGGCTGGTACATAATTACAGTCTTCTCCAAGTTGATATTGAGCCCAAAGTGGCATAGGCATGAGAGAAAGCTGAAACATTATGTTGCAAGCCCTCTTTGAACGCTATCTTGAGCAGAGCAACCAGACAGACATGGGAGGCCGAAATCTGGCCAAGGAGGTCACCTCAGACAGATGCAAGGCCCAGAAAACTTCGGATGAAGACACAGTGACAGTGAACGTTTATATTTTATGCTCTAGCAGTGGATGAAAGCACAGATATGGCAGATACTGCCCAACTGGCAATTTTTATCAGGGGTGTTGATGTCCATTTTAAAAAGACAGAAGAATTAGCGGCACTGTATCCACTTAAGGACACTCCTAAGTCACGAGATTTGTTAGAAGCAGTTACATCGACATTGAATTGCTTTTCGTTACAACTTAACAACTTATCGGGCTTAACAACAGATGGTATCCCAGCAATGGTTGGGAAACACGAAGGTTTAGTAAAATTGATTGAAAATTAGGCCTTCAAAGTCGGAAATACTTCTATGCTAAATTTTCATAGCCGGTCTCTCTGGCCGAGGGGTTATACGACTTTCTCCGTAATCCCGTTTATCCACGCAGGATAACGCAGCGCGCGAGAATTGGAAGCGGTTCTCCCCGCGTTGGTGACTTGCGGGATAACTGAACCGGCCGCTCAGAAAGCAATGGCAAACTACTGAGCGTAATCTTGCCAAGAAATCAACAATCAGCTGAAAGTAAAGATGCTGATGTTGACAGCGATGTCCTGTAAAGGATATGCGAATTAAAAAAAAAAAATGTTCATTACATTATTCATCAGGAGAATTTATGTTCGAAGGCCCTCAAAATGGACCATATGAAAGTGGTAGTCAAAATAGTGATCTTCATTAAGTCGAACGGGTTGAATCGCCGTCAATTCCAAGAATTTCTAAAGTCTTTGGACTCAGATTATAATGACGTTACATTTTATGCAGAAGTAAGATGGCTGACCCGTGCCAAATTGTTGAAAAGAGTGTTTGATTTGTAACAAGAAATACAATAATTCTTTGCAAGCAAGCAAAAAGTATCCCACAGTTTGAAGACAAAGCGTGGGTTTGCGACTTTGCATTTTTGGTCGATATAACTAGCCACCTAAATGACGTTAATACTCGTCTAAAAGGGAAGGATCAATTAATTAATAAGATGTATTTTTTTTTTTACCTTCAACCAGGCAAACGTTTGACCACGATCTCACCAACTGGGAAGCGACGATGTGGTCGAAGCTAGAGCACGTTTGCCTGCTTACTTTAATAACAAAACCAAAAAAAAAACAACAACAACAAAATAGGTACGTGGCCCGGCAGGAAATATTATTTCTGAAATTTGGTCCGCCTGCTGAAAAGATTAGCCACCCCTGATCTACATGGATGGCTCTGTGCTAAGAGGTAAAAGAAGCGCCTGGGGGTTCGTGGCGAAGGTTGGTGGACGGCGTTTGGTGCAGGAGAGACTGGCATATGATACCACAAGATCTAGTCCGAGAGTGAAGGGGGAGGAAGTCGAGGCGGTGATCTGCTGACTAGAAAACAAACAGCACGCGCGTGTGGTAACTGTAACGGACTTACAAAGTTAAGTATGATGAGGAAGGTGAAGTGAAGACAAGCATGCTTCGGGCAGACTGGTGGACTTGCACCCAACAATCAAAAATAGAAATCATATATTACATTGTTTACCCAGGACAGACTGGTGTGGTGAAAAACGAGCAGGCGAACATACTGGCTGGGCCTGCACTCCTTGGTGGGATTTTGGTGCATAAGGCATAAGTCGGGGCCCTTTGGAATCACGTGTAAAGTGCAGGAGAAAGGGTTGATCATCACGGCTTGAAGAGTGCTGTAGGGAGTGACCACAAGATCTGACCGACACTCACAACTCCAAGGAAAGGCCAGATGGACATACGCTCAGACTGCTACCGGTACCAGTAGTATTGGGACTCTTAACTAGCCGTTGCAGATGAGGACGGAACACGTGTCGTATGGGAATACCCCGTGTACTGCGATTTCGGTTCTGGATTCAAATCATATAATAAGTTTATCCAAGACCGTTTGTTTGTGTTGTCCACCAACCTGTTACATTATCTTCCTTTCATAGCCTTTATGTTATACTTTTAAAGTAACTTTACCCACCCTTTGTAACAAGTTGTGCACGCCAATGTAAGGACAGAAATCGCCCGCCACTTGGTTTCGCTGCGGTACTGTACTGTTGCCAATCATGGAGGGAGCACAGACGCGCGTCCGAGAAGCGCTATCTACCATGGTTAACACTTTAGATTTGGAATGTCTAAGAAAGATGCAGGCATGCATTTTAATTTCAGTTTTTATTTGTTGTAGGTGAAACTTAATGTCATTTTATTACATGTTGGCGTCTTGCTGGGGTTGTTTGAAGGTGCTTATAGAACTACTCAACTTTGTCCGTTAATAGTATACTGGAAGGTCAGAGGTCAACATTGTTTTCGTTGAAACAACAGAATTGTGATCGTCTGCATTCAAATACTCTGAGCATGGGAAAATCCATATGCAAGGAACATATACACAATCTTATTCACATAGTCTGAGTGATGATGGTTTCGTTAGTTTTATTAATATGTAACAGTAAGAGATTAATTACTTTATATTATAATTCAAAATATGGCCATTGGTATTGAACCGTATTGATTGTGGGTATTGACAGGATCATCAGTATTGTAATTTGTATTGTCTGGTGGCAAAAAATAAGTTATTTAATAATAGTAGCGTTATGAGTTATGAAAAAAATAATGTTGTTCTTAGTCTTACCGATAATGCGATATTCTTTTTGTAGTCTCCGCTGAATAAATAAACTGGTAGCCCAATGGTGAAATGAGAATATAAAACGGCAGTAGCTGGGAAAACAAGACAGAAGCAGTGGTTTTAAAAGAAACAGAACACCTTTTTCATCTCGTTTCATGTTTGGTGGTATAAGGATATCAATAGAATTCAGGAACGATAGTTAGTATGACCTTTATACACAGTGGATTACAGGAACCAGCTCTAGTACTAACTAATAGTATGACCCTCGTACTAAGTGGATTACAGTTCCAGGAACGAGCTCTAGTATGTCCCTCATACTCAGAAGTGTTTGTTGCATCACTTATAAACAGTTATGTTTAGTAGTAGTAATTGTATATCATTCACTATATGGTAAGATTAAAAAGTTAGTCTCATGTCTTTTATAGGACATTGAAATCAACCCCAGAAGTTATTGACTGTCTACCTCATCCCACAGAAAACTTGTCTACCTCATCCCACAGAAAACTTGTCTACCTCATCCTACACAAAACTTGTCTACCTCATCCCACAGAAAACTTGTCTACCTCATCCTACAAAAAACTTGTCAACCTCATCCCACAGGAAACTTGTCTACCTCATCCCACAGGAAACTTGTCTACATCACCCCACAAAAAACATGTCTACCTCATCCCACAGAAAACTGAAAACGTGTCTACCTCATCCCACAGAAAACTTGTCAACCTCATCCTACAGAAAACATGTCTACCTCATCCCACAGAAAACTTGTCAACCTCATCCCTCAGAAAACTTGTCTACCTCATCCTACAAAAAACTTGTCAACCTCATCCCACAGGAAACTTGTCTACCTCATCCCACAGGAAACTTGTCTACATCACCCCACAAAAAACATGTCTACCTCATCCCACAGAAAACTGAAAACGTGTCTACCTCATCCCACAGAAAACTTGTCAACCTCATCCTACAGAAAACATGTCTACCTCATCCCACAGAAAACTTGTCAACCTCATCCCTCAGAAAACTTGTCTACCTCATCCCACAGGAATCTTGTCTACCTCATCACATAGAAAACTTGTCTACCTCATCCCACAGGAAACTTGTCTACCTCATCCCACAGGAAACTTGTCTACCTCATCCCACAGAAAACTTGTCTACCTCATCCCACAGGAAACTTGTCTACCTCATCCCACAGGAAACTTGTCTACCTCATCCCACAGAAAACTTGTCTACCTCATCCCACAGGAAACTTGTCTACCTCATCCCACAGGAAACTTGTCTACCTCATCCCACAGGAAACTTGTCTACCTCATCCCACAGAAAACTTGTCTACCTCATCCCACAGGAAACTTGTCTACATCACCCCACATAAAACGTGTCTACCTTATCCCACAGGAAACTTGTCTACATCACCCCACAGAAAACATGTCTACCGCATCCTACAGGAAACTTGTCTACATCACCCCACAGAAAACGTGTCTACCTCATCCCACAGGAAACTTGTCAACCTCATCCCACAAAAAACTTGTCAACCTCATCCCACAGAAAACTTGTCTACCTCATCCCACAGGAAACTTGTCTACATCACCCCACAGAAAACGTGTCTACCTTATCCCACAGGAAACTTGTCTACATCACCCCACAGAAAACATGTCTACCTCATCCCACAGAAAACTGAAAACGTGTCTATCTCATCCCACAGAAAACTTGTCAACCTCATCCTACAGAAAACATGTCTACCTCATCCCACAGAAAACTTGTCAACCTCATCCCTCAGAAAACTTGTCTACCTCATCCCACAGAAAACTTGTCATCCTCATCCCTCAGAAAACTTGTCATCCTCATCCCTCAGAAAACTTGTCCATCTCACCCCACAGAAAACTTGTCTACGTCATCCCACAGAAAACATGTCAATCTCATCCCACAGAAAACTTGTCTACCTCATCACACAGAAAAGGTATCTACCTCATCCCACAGAAAACTGAAAACTTGTCTACCTCAGCCTACAGAAAACGTGTCTACCTCATCCCACAGAAAACTTGTCTACCTCATCCCACAGAAAACTTGTCTACCTCATCCCACAGGAAACTTGTCTACATCACCCCACAGAAAACTTGTCTACCTCATCCTACAGAGAACGCATCTATCTCATCCCACAAAATGTTTGTCTACCTCATCCCACAGAAAATGTGTCTACCTCATCCCACAGAAAACTTGTCTACCTCATCCCACAGGAAACTTGTCTACATCACCCCACAAAAAACGTGTCTACCTCATCCCACAGGAAACTTGTCTACATCACCCCATAGAAAACTTGTCTACCTCATCCCACAGGAAACTTGTCTACCTCATCCCACAGGAAACTTGTCTACATCACCCCACAGAAAACGTGTCTACCTTATCCCACAGGAAACTTGTCTACATCACCCCACAGAAAACTTGTCTACCTCATCCCACAGGAGACTTGTCTACATCACCCCACAGAAAACTTGTCAACCTCATCCCTCAGAAAACTTGTCTACCTCATCCTACAAAAAACTTGTCAACCTCATCCCACAGGAAACTTGTCTACCTCATCCCACAGGAAACTTGTCTACATCACCCCACAAAAAACATGTCTACCTCATCCCACAGAAAACTGAAAACGTGTCTACCTCATCCCACAGAAAACTTGTCAACCTCATCCTACAGAAAACATGTCTACCTCATCCCACAGAAAACTTGTCAACCTCATCCCTCAGAAAACTTGTCAACCTCATCCCTCAGAAAACTTGTCTACCTCATCCCACAGGAATCTTGTCTACCTCATCACATAGAAAACTTGTCTACCTCATCCCACAGGAAACTTGTCTACCTCATCCCACAGGAAACTTGTCTACCTCATCCCACAGAAAACTTGTCTACCTCATCCCACAGGAAACTTGTCTACCTCATCCCACAGAAAACTTGTCTACCTCATCCCACAGGAAACTTGTCTACCTCATCCCACAGGAAACTTGTCTACCTCACCCCACAGGAAACTTGTCTACCTCATCCCACAGAAAACTTGTCTACCTCATCCCACAGGAAACTTGTCTACATCACCCCACATAAAACGTGTCTACCTTATCCCACAGGAAACTTGTCTACATCACCCCACAGAAAACATGTCTACCGCATCCTACAGGAAACTTGTCTACATCACCCCACAGAAAACGTGTCTACCTCATCCCACAGGAAACTTGTCAACCTCATCCCACAAAAAACTTGTCAACCTCATCCCACAGAAAAGTTGTCTACCTCATCCCACAGGAAACTTGTCTACATCACCCCACAGAAAACGTGTCTACCTTATCCCACAGGAAACTTGTCTACATCACCCCACAGAAAACATGTCTACCTCATCCCACAGAAAACTGAAAACGTGTCTATCTCATCCCACAGAAAACTTGTCAACCTCATCCTACAGAAAACATGTCAACCTCATCCCTCAGAAAACTTGTCTACCTCATCCCACAGAAAACTTGTCATCCTCATCCCTCAGAAAACTTGTCCATCTCACCCCACAGAAAACTTGTCTACGTCATCCCACAGAAAACATGTCAATCTCATCCCACAGAAAACTTGTCTACCTCATCACACAGAAAAGGTATCTACCTCATCCCACAGAAAACTGAAAACTTGTCTACCTCAGCCTACAGAAAATGTGTCTACCTCATCCCACAGAAAACTTGTCTACCTCATCCCACAGAAAACTTGTCTACCTCATCCCACAGGAAACTTGTCTACATCACCCCACAGAAAACTTGTCTACCTCATCCTACAGAGAACGCATCTACCTCATCCCACAAAATGTTTGTCTACCTCATCCCACAGAAAATGTGTCTACCTCATCCCACAGAAAACTTGTCTACCTCATCCCACAGAAAACTTGTCTACCTCATCCCACAGGAAACTTGTCTACATCACCCCATAGAAAACGTGTCTACCTCATCCCACAGGAAACTTGTCTACATTACCCCACAGAAAACTTGTCTACCTTATCCCACAGAAAACATGTCTACCTCATCCTACAAAAAACTTGTCAACCTCATCCCACAGAAAACTTGTCTACCTCATCCCACAGGAGACTTGTCTACATCACCCCACAGAAAACGTGTCTACCTTATCCCACAGGAAACTTGTCTACATCACCCCACAGAAAACATATCTACCTCATCCCACAGAAAACTGAAAACGTGTCTACCTCATCCCACAGAAAACTTGTCAACCTCATCCTACAGAAAACATGTCTACCTCATCCCACAGAAAACTTGTCAACCTCATCCCTCAGAAAACTTGTCTACCTCATCCCACAGAAAACTTGTCAACCTCATCCCTCAGAAAACTTGTCCACCTCATCCCACAGAAAACTTGTCTACGTCATCCCACAGAAAACTTGTCAACCTCATCCCTCAGAAAACTTGTCTACCTCATCCCACAGAAAACTTGTCTACCTCATCCCACAGAAAACATGTCAACCTCATCCCACAGAAAACTTGTCTACCTCATCACACAGAAAAAGTGTCTACCTCATCCCACAGAAAACTGAAAACTTGTCTACCTCATCCTACAGAAAACGTGTCTACCTCATCCCACAGAAAACTTGTCTACCTCATCCTACAGAAAACGCATCTACCTCATCCCACAGAAATTTTGTCTACCTCATCCCACAGAAAATGTGTCTACCTCATCCCACAGAAAACTTGTCTACCTTATCCTACAGAAAACATGTCTACCTCATCCCACAGGAAACTTGTCTACCTCATCCTACAAAAAACTTGTCAACCTCATCCCACAGGAAACTTGTCTACCTCATCCCACAGGAAACTTGTCTACATCACCCCACAAAAAACATGTCTACCTCATCCCACAGAAAACTGAAAACGTGTCTACCTCATCCCACAGAAAACTTGTCAACCTCATCCTACAGAAAACATGTCTACCTCATCCCACAGAAAACTTGTCAACCTCATCCCTCAGAAAACTTGTCTACCTCATCCTACAAAAAACTTGTCAACCTCATCCCACAGGAAACTTGTCTACCTCATCCCACAGGAAACTTGTCTACATCACCCCACAAAAAACATGTCTACCTCATCCCACAGAAAACTGAAAACGTGTCTACCTCATCCCACAGAAAACTTGTCAACCTCATCCTACAGAAAACATGTCTACCTCATCCCACAGAAAACTTGTCAACCTCATCCCTCAGAAAACTTGTCTACCTCATCCCACAGGAATCTTGTCTACCTCATCACATAGAAAACTTGTCTACCTCATCCCACAGGAAACTTGTCTACCTCATCCCACAGGAAACTTGTCTACCTCATCCCACAGAAAACTTGTCTACCTCATCCCACAGGAAACTTGTCTACCTCATCCCACAGGAAACTTGTCTACCTCATCCCACAGAAAACTTGTCTACCTCATCCCACAGGAAACTTGTCTACCTCATCCCACAGGAAACTTGTCTACCTCATCCCACAGGAAACTTGTCTACCTCATCCCACAGAAAACTTGTCTACCTCATCCCACAGGAAACTTGTCTACATCACCCCACATAAAACGTGTCTACCTTATCCCACAGGAAACTTGTCTACATCACCCCACAGAAAACATGTCTACCGCATCCTACAGGAAACTTGTCTACATCACCCCACAGAAAACGTGTCTACCTCATCCCACAGGAAACTTGTCAACCTCATCCCACAAAAAACTTGTCAACCTCATCCCACAGAAAACTTGTCTACCTCATCCCACAGGAAACTTGTCTACATCACCCCACAGAAAACGTGTCTACCTTATCCCACAGGAAACTTGTCTACATCACCCCACAGAAAACATGTCTACCTCATCCCACAGAAAACTGAAAACGTGTCTATCTCATCCCACAGAAAACTTGTCAACCTCATCCTACAGAAAACATGTCTACCTCATCCCACAGAAAACTTGTCAACCTCATCCCTCAGAAAACTTGTCTACCTCATCCCACAGAAAACTTGTCATCCTCATCCCTCAGAAAACTTGTCATCCTCATCCCTCAGAAAACTTGTCCATCTCACCCCACAGAAAACTTGTCTACGTCATCCCACAGAAAACATGTCAATCTCATCCCACAGAAAACTTGTCTACCTCATCACACAGAAAAGGTATCTACCTCATCCCACAGAAAACTGAAAACTTGTCTACCTCAGCCTACAGAAAACGTGTCTACCTCATCCCACAGAAAACTTGTCTACCTCATCCCACAGAAAACTTGTCTACCTCATCCCACAGGAAACTTGTCTACATCACCGCACAGAAAACTTGTCTACCTCATCCTACAGAGAACGCATCTATCTCATCCCACAAAATGTTTGTCTACCTCATCCCACAGAAAATGTGTCTACCTCATCCCACAGAAAACTTGTCTACCTCATCCCACAGGAAACTTGTCTACATCACCCCACAAAAAACGTGTCTACCTCATCCCACAGGAAACTTGTCTACATCACCCCATAGAAAACTTGTCTACCTCATCCCACAGGAAACTTGTCTACCTCATCCCACAGGAAACTTGTCTACATCACCCCACAGAAAACGTGTCTACCTTATCCCACAGGAAACTTGTCTACATCACCCCACAGAAAACTTGTCTACCTCATCCCACAGGAGACTTGTCTACATCACCCCACAGAAAACTTGTCAACCTCATCCCTCAGAAAACTTGTCTACCTCATCCTACAAAAAACTTGTCAACCTCATCCCACAGGAAACTTGTCTACCTCATCCCACAGGAAACTTGTCTACATCACCCCACAAAAAACATGTCTACCTCATCCCACAGAAAACTGAAAACGTGTCTACCTCATCCCACAGAAAACTTGTCAACCTCATCCTACAGAAAACATGTCTACCTCATCCCACAGAAAACTTGTCAACCTCATCCCTCAGAAAACTTGTCAACCTCATCCCTCAGAAAACTTGTCTACCTCATCCCACAGGAATCTTGTCTACCTCATCACATAGAAAACTTGTCTACCTCATCCCACAGGAAACTTGTCTACCTCATCCCACAGGAAACTTGTCTACCTCATCCCACAGAAAACTTGTCTACCTCATCCCACAGGAAACTTGTCTACCTCATCCCACAGAAAACATGTCTACCTCATCCCACAGAAAACTTGTCAACCTCATCCCTCAGAAAACTTGTCTACCTCATCCTACAAAAAACTTGTCAACCTCATCCCACAGGAAACTTGTCTACCTCATCCCACAGGAAACTTGTCTACATCACCCCACAAAAAAACATGTCTACCTCATCCCACAGAAAACTGAAAACGTGTCTACCTCATCCCACAGAAAACTTGTCAACCTCATCCTACAGAAAACATGTCTACCTCATCCCACAGAAAACTTGTCAACCTCATCCCTCAGAAAACTTGTCTACCTCATCCCACAGGAATCTTGTCTACCTCATCACATAGAAAACTTGTCTACCTCATCCCACAGGAAACTTGTCTACCTCATCCCACAGGAAACTTGTCTACCTCATCCCACAGAAAACTTGTCTACCTCATCCCACAGGAAACTTGTCTACCTCATCCCACAGGAAACTTGTCTACCTCATCCCACAGAAAACTTGTCTACCTCATCCCACAGGAAACTTGTCTACCTCATCCCACAGGAAACTTGTCTACCTCATCCCACAGGAAACTTGTCTACCTCATCCCACAGAAAACTTGTCTACCTCATCCCACAGGAAACTTGTCTACATCACCCCACATAAAACGTGTCTACCTTATCCCACAGGAAACTTGTCTACATCACCCCACAGAAAACATGTCTACCGCATCCTACAGGAAACTTGTCTACATCACCCCACAGAAAACGTGTCTACCTCATCCCACAGGAAACTTGTCAACCTCATCCCACAAAAAACTTGTCAACCTCATCCCACAGAAAACTTGTCTACCTCATCCCACAGGAAACTTGTCTACATCACCCCACAGAAAACGTGTCTACCTTATCCCACAGGAAACTTGTCTACATCACCCCACAGAAAACATGTCTACCTCATCCCACAGAAAACTGAAAACGTGTCTATCTCATCCCACAGAAAACTTGTCAACCTCATCCTACAGAAAACATGTCTACCTCATCCCACAGAAAACTTGTCAACCTCATCCCTCAGAAAACTTGTCTACCTCATCCCACAGAAAACTTGTCATCCTCATCCCTCAGAAAACTTGTCATCCTCATCCCTCAGAAAACTTGACCATCTCACCCCACAGAAAACTTGTCTACGTCATCCCACAGAAAACATGTCAATCTCATCCCACAGAAAACTTGTCTACCTCATCACACAGAAAAGGTATCTACCTCATCCCACAGAAAACTGAAAACTTGTCTACCTCAGCCTACAGAAAACGTGTCTACCTCATCCCACAGAAAACTTGTCTACCTCATCCCACAGAAAACTTGTCTACCTCATCCCACAGGAAACTTGTCTACATCACCCCACAGAAAACTTGTCTACCTCATCCTACAGAGAACGCATCTATCTCATCCCACAAAATGTTTGTCTACCTCATCCCACAGAAAATGTGTCTACCTCATCCCACAGAAAACTTGTCTACCTCATCCCACAGGAAACTTGTCTACATCACCCCACAAAAAACGTGTCTACCTCATCCCACAGGAAACTTGTCTACATCACCCCATAGAAAACTTGTCTACCTCATCCCACAGGAAACTTGTCTACCTCATCCCACAGGAAACTTGTCTACATCACCCCACAGAAAACGTGTCTACCTTATCCCACAGGAAACTTGTCTACATCACCCCACAGAAAACTTGTCTACCTCATCCCACAGGAGACTTGTCTACATCACCCCACAGAAAACTTGTCAACCTCATCCCTCAGAAAACTTGTCTACCTCATCCTACAAAAAACTTGTCAACCTCATCCCACAGGAAACTTGTCTACCTCATCCCACAGGAAACTTGTCTACATCACCCCACAAAAAACATGTCTACCTCATCCCACAGAAAACTGAAAACGTGTCTACCTCATCCCACAGAAAACTTGTCAACCTCATCCTACAGAAAACATGTCTACCTCATCCCACAGAAAACTTGTCAACCTCATCCCTCAGAAAACTTGTCAACCTCATCCCTCAGAAAACTTGTCTACCTCATCCCACAGGAATCTTGTCTACCTCATCACATAGAAAACTTGTCTACCTCATCCCACAGGAAACTTGTCTACCTCATCCCACAGGAAACTTGTCTACCTCATCCCACAGAAAACTTGTCTACCTCATCCCACAGGAAACTTGTCTACCTCATCCCACAGAAAACTTGTCTACCTCATCCCACAGGAAACTTGTCTACCTCATCCCACAGGAAACTTGTCTACCTCACCCCACAGGAAACTTGTCTACCTCATCCCACAGAAAACTTGTCTACCTCATCCCACAGGAAACTTGTCTACATCACCCCACATAAAACGTGTCTACCTTATCCCACAGGAAACTTGTCTACATCACCCCACAGAAAACATGTCTACCGCATCCTACAGGAAACTTGTCTACATCACCCCACAGAAAACGTGTCTACCTCATCCCACAGGAAACTTGTCAACCTCATCCCACAAAAAACTTGTCAACCTCATCCCACAGAAAAGTTGTCTACCTCATCCCACAGGAAACTTGTCTACATCACCCCACAGAAAACGTGTCTACCTTATCCCACAGGAAACTTGTCTACATCACCCCACAGAAAACATGTCTACCTCATCCCACAGAAAACTGAAAACGTGTCTATCTCATCCCACAGAAAACTTGTCAACCTCATCCTACAGAAAACATGTCAACCTCATCCCTCAGAAAACTTGTCTACCTCATCCCACAGAAAACTTGTCATCCTCATCCCTCAGAAAACTTGTCCATCTCACCCCACAGAAAACTTGTCTACGTCATCCCACAGAAAACATGTCAATCTCATCCCACAGAAAACTTGTCTACCTCATCACACAGAAAAGGTATCTACCTCATCCCACAGAAAACTGAAAACTTGTCTACCTCAGCCTACAGAAAATGTGTCTACCTCATCCCACAGAAAACTTGTCTACCTCATCCCACAGAAAACTTGTCTACCTCATCCCACAGGAAACTTGTCTACATCACCCCACAGAAAACTTGTCTACCTCATCCTACAGAGAACGCATCTACCTCATCCCACAAAATGTTTGTCTACCTCATCCCACAGAAAATGTGTCTACCTCATCCCACAGAAAACTTGTCTACCTCATCCCACAGAAAACTTGTCTACCTCATCCCACAGGAAACTTGTCTACATCACCCCATAGAAAACGTGTCTACCTCATCCCACAGGAAACTTGTCTACATTACCCCACAGAAAACTTGTCTACCTTATCCCACAGAAAACATGTCTACCTCATCCTACAAAAAACTTGTCAACCTCATCCCACAGAAAACTTGTCTACCTCATCCCACAGGAGACTTGTCTACATCACCCCACAGAAAACGTGTCTACCTTATCCCACAGGAAACTTGTCTACATCACCCCACAGAAAACATATCTACCTCATCCCACAGAAAACTGAAAACGTGTCTACCTCATCCCACAGAAAACTTGTCAACCTCATCCTACAGAAAACATGTCTACCTCATCCCACAGAAAACTTGTCAACCTCATCCCTCAGAAAACTTGTCTACCTCATCCCACAGAAAACTTGTCAACCTCATCCCTCAGAAAACTTGTCCACCTCATCCCACAGAAAACTTGTCTACGTCATCCCACAGAAAACTTGTCAACCTCATCCCTCAGAAAACTTGTCTACCTCATCCCACAGAAAACTTGTCTACCTCATCCCACAGAAAACATGTCAACCTCATCCCACAGAAAACTTGTCTACCTCATCACACAGAAAAAGTGTCTACCTCATCCCACAGAAAACTGAAAACTTGTCTACCTCATCCTACAGAAAACGTGTCTACCTCATCCCACAGAAAACTTGTCTACCTCATCCTACAGAAAACGCATCTACCTCATCCCACAGAAATTTTGTCTACCTCATCCCACAGAAAATGTGTCTACCTCATCCCACAGAAAACTTGTCTACCTTATCCTACAGAAAACATGTCTACCTCATCCCACAGGAAACTTGTCTATCTCTACCTGCAGAAAACTTGTCTATCTCATCCCGCAGAAAACTTGTCTACCTCATCCCACAGAAAACTTGTCAATCTCATCCCACAGAAAACTTGTCTACCTCATCCCACAGAAAACTTGTCTACCTCATCCTACAGAAAACTTGTTTACCTCATCCCACAGAAAATGTGTCTACCTCATCACACAGAAAACTTGTCTACCTCATCCCACAGAAAATGTGTCTACCTCATCCCACAGAAAACTTGTCAACCTCATCACACAGAATACTTGTCTACCTCATCCCACAGAAAACTATCTGTAGAATGCAGTAAATCATGAAAAAGTCCACAAAGGGCTTAGCTTGAATTTCTTAAAGACCTCTGCTGTGTTGGGACATGAAAGGCAGATGAAGAAGAATAAACCAAAAGAGTTGAAACAAATGGAAACTTATCTACATGACTGTTGTGTATTGTCCTCCAGTTTGACATGTACCATTGCAATGCCAAGTGTTGCGAGAACAGTAATGCGAGCTTAGAAGATGTTCAGAAATGTATTGATGAATGCTCAAAGGATGTCATCAGAGCCCAGGCCTACCTCCAGAATGAAATTGAGATATTCCAAGTAAGATTAGCATTGATAGCAAATATTTATTTACCCCCTTACATACCATTAAGCCATTTTGGGTGTATATTTCCCAGCATTCATTATAGGATCATTTCTGAACCTTTTGTTTCCTTTTGCCCTAGTTATTAATTTTAAATATCCTCTTTATGACCACCTATAATGTCAGTATAATTTCTTCTTCTTCTGCGTCCGCCCGGAGTGTTTTTTCGGATGTGATTGCGTTGTGCCTGTTTACGGAAGTGCTGCGATACTTGCGCCTTTCGGCCAACACTTTCGACTCCTGCGGGCATTTGTTGACCGGGTTAATCTTCCCGGGTGTTTTGAAGGACATTCTGACTCTCATTCGGACGTAATTGTGTTGTGCCTGTTTACAGGAAAGCTGTGATACTTGCGCCTTTAAGCCGACACATCCAACACTTCTGCAGGCATTTGTTGACCGGGTTGACTCTCACTGTTGTGGTGTCACCTACATCTCGGCTGGTCAAGTTAAAACAGCCAAAGACATCTGTTCAGCCCTCAAGGGAAGGCAGGGGCAGACCATGGGCATTCCCCGCCATCCAAGGATGTTCCATAATTGTAGAGCTAACACATAGCGCTTTGGGCTCACCCAAGGAATCATTACGTAGTAACATTTGAAAACCATGGAAAGAATGAATCCTTACTTGTTAACAGTCAGTTATAATATATAGATAAAAATCATGCACCAAAATTTCTCACCTCATACCAGTGAAATCAGTGCAGTCTGCTTCAAAATTTCCTACAGCTGATTTCGAACCCCCTAATCAGTATGTCGGAAAATTATGAAACTGTGCCTCACTATTCCCTAAGTCTCAGCACTGGTCCTCAACTCAGTATGTCAGAGAATTATGAAACTACGCATCTCACTTCCCCTAAGCCACACCGCTAGTTAGGCTATATTAAACATCAAATGTGGCCATGTAACAAGATTATGACAAGATAGTGCCTCTCAAAGAGCTCTAGCACTTTCACTCAGAGGAAAGAGAACAAGATGTCACCCCTGGCAAACGATGGACTACTTGAATATCTGAGGCTGTAAATGCCAATGTGTACGAAACATACCGGAGCCCTTACCATATGGTTTTTCTTAACCTGAAGCAAAATATAAATGTTAAAGAATGTCCTATGAAACACCCAGAGAGGTAATTCGCTCAACAAATTCCTGAAGAATTCGAATATATCGGCCAAAAGATGTGAATATCACAGAACTGCTGTAAACAGGCACAACGCAATTACGTCTAAAACAAATGCATAAGAAGAACAAGAAATGTCAAAGTAGAACAAGAAATCTAGCTTCAGTGGACATGATGTCTACCTGTGATCAGTGGTGGACTACTGGCCAAGGTGTCATCTTGCCCAATGGAGGAAGAACAAGAAATGTAGCTTCAGTGGACATGATGTCTACCTGTGATCAGTGGCGGACTACTAGCCAGGGTGTCATCTTGCCCAATGGAGGAAGAACAAGAAATGTCAAAGTAGAACAAGAAATGTAGCTTCAGTGGACATGATGTCTACCTGTGATCAGTGGCGGACTACTGGCCAGGGTGTCATCTTGCCCAATGGAGGAAGAACAAGAAATGTAGCTTCAGTGGACATGATGTCTACCTGTGATCAGTGGTGGACTACTGGCCAGGGTGTCATCTTGCCCAATGGAGGAAGAACAAGAAATGTAGCTTCAGAGGACATGATGTCTACCTGTGATCAGTGGCGGACTACTGGCCAGGGTGTCATCTTGCCCAATAGAGGAAGAACAAGAAATGTAGCTTCAGTGGACATGATGTCTACCTGTGATCAGTGGCGGACTACTGGCCAGGGTGTCATCTTGCCCAATGGAGGAAGAACAAGAAATGTAGCTTCAGTGGACATGATGTCTACCTGTGATCAGTGGCGGACTACTGGCCAGGGTGTCATCTTGCCCAATGGAGGAAGAACAAGAAATGTAGCTTCAGTGGACATGATGTCTACCTGTGATCAGTGGTGGACTACTGGCCAGGGTGTCATTTTGCCCAATGGAGGAAGAACAAGAAATGTAGCTTCAGTGGACATGATGTCTACCTGTGATCAGTGGCGGACTACTGGCCAGGGTGTCATCTTGCCCAATGGAGGAAGAACAAGAAATGTAGCTTCAGTGGACATGATGTCTACCTGTGATCAGTGGTGGACTACTGGCCAGGGTGTCATCTTGCCCAATGGAGGAAGAACAAGAAATGTAGCTTCAGTGGACATGATGTCTACCTGTGATCAGTGGTGGACTACTGGCCAGGGTGTCATCTTGCCCAATGGAGGAAGAACAAGAAATGTAGCTTCAATGGACATGATGTCTATACTGTGATCACTGGTGGACTACTGGCCAGGGTGTCATCTTGCCCAATGGAGGAAGAACAAGAAATGTAGCTTCAGTGGACATGATGTCTACCTGTGATCAGTGGTGGACTACTGGCCAGGGTGTCATCTTGCCCAATGGAGGAAGAACAAGAAATGTAGCTTCAGTGGACATGATGTCTACCTGTGATCAGTGGTGGACTACTGGCCAGGGTGTCATCTTGCCCAATGGAGGAAGAAGAAGAAGAAACGTAGCTTCAGTGGATGTGGTGTCTACCTGTGATCAGTGGTGGACTACTGGCCAGGGTGTCGGCTTGCCCAATGGAGGAAGAACAAGAAATGTAGCTTCAGTGGACATGATGTCTACCTGTGATCAGTGGTGGACTACTGGCCAGGGTGTAATCTTGCCCAATGGAGGAAGAACAAGAAATGTAGCTTCAGTGGACATGATGTCTATTTTTGATCAGTGGCGGACTACTGACCAGGGTGTCATCTTGCCCAATGGAGGAAGAAGAAGAAATGTAGCTTCAGTGGACATGATGTCTACCTGTGATCAGTGGTGGACTACTGGCCAGGGTGTCATCTTGCCCAATGGAGGAAGAACAAGAAATGTAGCTTCAGTGGACATGATGTCTACCTGTGATCAGTGGTGGACTACTGGCCAGGGTGTCATCTTGCCCAATGGAGGAAGAACAAGAAATGTAGCTTCAGTGGACATGATGTCTACCTGTGATCAGTGGTGGACTACTGGCCAGGGTGTCATCTTGCCCAATGGAGGAAGAAGAAGAAGAAACGTAGCTTCAGTGGATGTGGTGTCTACCTGTGATCAGTGGTGGACTACTGGCCAGGGTGTCGGCTTGCCCAATGGAGGAAGAACAAGAAATGTAGCTTCAGTGGACATGATGTCTACCTGTGATCAGTGGTGGAC
The DNA here is from genome assembly GCA_963921405.1 of Cepaea hortensis. Taxonomy (NCBI): domain Eukaryota; kingdom Metazoa; phylum Mollusca; class Gastropoda; order Stylommatophora; family Helicidae; genus Cepaea; species Cepaea hortensis. The sequence goes on along the minus strand of OY992878.1, from coordinate 128,664,805 downwards.
TACTGGCCAGGGTGTAATCTTGCCCAATGGAGGAAGAACAAGAAATGTAGCTTCAGAGGACATGATGTTTACCTGTGATCAGTGGTGGACTACTGGCCAGGGTGTCGGCTTGCCCAATGGAGGAAGAACAAGAAATGTAGCTTCAGTGGACATGATGTCTATCTGTGATCAGTGGCGGACTACTGACCAGGGTGTCATCTTGCCCAATGGAGGAAGAAGAAGAAATGTAGCTTCAGTGGACATGATGTCTACCTGTGATCAGTGGTGGACTACTGGCCAGGGTGTCATCTTGCCCAATGGAGGAAGAACAAGAAATGTAGCTTCAGTGGACATGTCTACCTGTGATCAGTGGTGGACTACTGGCCAGGGTGTCATCTTGCCCAATGGAGGAAGAACAAGAAATGTAGCTTCAGTGGACATGATGTCTACCTGTGATCAGTGGCGGACTACTGGCCAGGGTGTCGTTTTGCCCAATGGAGGAAGAACAAGAAATGTAGCTTCAGTGGACATGATGTCTACCTGTGATCAGTGGCGGACTACTGGCCAGGGTGTCATCTTGCCCAATGGAGGAAGAACAAGAAATGTAGCTTCAGTGGACATGATGTCTACCTGTGATCAGTGGCAGAATACTGGCCAGGGTGTCATCTTGCCCAATGGAGGAAGAACAAGAAATGTAGCTTCAGTGGACATGATGTCTACCTGTGATCAGTGGTGGACTACTGGCCAGGGTGTCATCTTGCCCAATGGAGGAAGAACAAGAAATGTAGCTTCAGTGGACATGATGTCTTCTTCTTCTTTCGTTCGCTTGAAATATGTCTATAACTGCAGTGCTGTCTCTTGTATGAATTGAACTGTCTTTTTCAGTTCACACAGCGGTCCATAGAGTTTATCTTCCACTGTAGTCTCTCTAGGCCAGAAGGTTTGCCTAGATATGTTATATTTTGGGCAGTCTTGGAGTATGTTCTCTGCTGTCTATGACACCAATCCACATGTACACATGGCTGTTTCACCAATCTTGAATTTTGTATACATGTGGTTGCGTAATCTATTGTGCCCTGTTCTGAGGTGCAGAATAATGACTTGTTCTGGTCTATCCATAACATGGTAGTCATCTTGAGCAGGTTTTGGTGGCTTTCTGACTGATTTGATCATTCTTTTCTTTTGGTGGTATGTTACAGGCACATCAGGCTGTTCTTCTTTGGCTCCTTCCTTAGCCAATTGATCAGCTCTGTTGTTCCCGGGTACTCCACAGTGGGATGGTATCCACTGTATGGTGACCTTATGCTGACTGCTAAGTTCAGAAAGTAGTGTCCTTAGTACTGGCAATTTCCCAGACAGGAGCGCCTCGAGTACTGATTTTGCATCTGTCAATAGCACCACAGGTTGTGTACCATTGCTGGTATTTAGTAATTTCTCTGTTGCTATCTTGATTGCCTCAATTTCAGCATCGTAGTTATGGCAGTACTTTCCTGTCGGTACTCTAGCTGTGTCCATGGTATTATTTGGGTATTCTATGTACACTCCCGCTCCTCCATTTCGAACAGCATTTTGTGCTGACCCATCTGTGTAGACTCGGATCCAGAGGTCCTGTGGGTATTCTTCATCAAGGAAGCTGAGAGTAGCTGTTCTGCGCTGCACACTGTTCTGATCTTCCTTGTCAAATATTCCTCTCACTTTTGTCTGGATTTGTAATGATAGTCTATGCTCATCTTTCCATGGAGTTTGCTCTGGAATAGTTGTTAGGTGGATACCAACTGTGGGCAGATCGGTGGTTTCTCTGCAGAGTCGTTTGGCCTGGTGGATAAAACTACTTCTTTTCAACCGCCCCATAGCTAGGTTTTCAAATCTGTTCTTCATAGGGTGGCCTGGCAAGCTGAGGAACTTTTCTGCTTGTATTATCGTTTTCGTATCTCTGCGCTCACTCAGTGCTTGTGTCCTCCCCATCTTCTCCATTTCCACTATAGGGGTTGATCTCATCCCTCCTGTGGTGACTCTAAGTGCTTGATTTTGCACTTTGTCCAGCTCTTGTAGTGTGGTTTTTGCTGCCGAACACCATGCAGTTGACCTGTATTCCAGGTGTGGTCGTATGCTCTGTTGATAAACTTTGCTAAGTATTTTCCCACTGGCTCCCCATGTGGTTCCACTTAGCTTTCTCAGGATGGCTATTTTCCTTCTGGCTTTTGCTACTGCTTTGTTGATGTGCTTTCTCCATGTCAGCCTGCCATAAAATGTTACTCCAAGGTATGTTGGTTCTTTATCTTCTCGTAGGGGTGTTCCATTTATCTGGATGGTCCCTGCCTTTTGTTTTGGAGAGAGGGTAAATAGGGTGGTGCTGCACTTGTCAGTGTTTATGCTGACACACCATCTATTTGCCCATGCAACAAATGTATCTACAGCTCTTTGTAGTAATCTGGTGGCCACTGATGCATGTTCATTTGTGCTCCATAGAACCAGGTCATCGGCATACATTGTGGCTTTAATTCCATGCGGTAGATTAGCAACGAGATCATTGATGAAGATTAGAAAGAGTGTGGGGGACAATACTTCTCCCTGGGGAACTCCGTGACGCAGTAGTACTTTCTTGCTCTTTAGTCCGTCTATCTGTACTCGGGCTTTTCTGTTGTGCAAGTATGCTTTCACCCATTTGTACATTCTTCCATTGACATTGCAGTTTCTCAGTTTATTCATCAGACCTTCTTTCCAGACTTTGTCAAAGGCTTTCTTCAAATCTATCCATGCCGCAAGCACCAGCTTCTTCTCTTGGAATGCATCCTCAATTTCTTGAGAGACGTAGGTTGTCTGATCTTCCGTAGAGTAGCACTGCCTAAAGCCAGCCTGCTGTGGCACAAGGATGTTTTTACTTTCAATGTACCACTGCAGTCTGTGATTGATGATGCGCTCCAGTGTTTTGCAGAGACAGCTGGTGAGGCTAATTGGTCTGTAGCTAGAGGCAATGGAACTATCTTTTCCTGATTTTAGGAGGGGTATCATGATTGCTTCTCTCCAGGCTTGTGAAACACTGCCTAAGGTCCAACTGTTATTGAAGATCTGCAACAGCTTTGCTTTGGCCTCTGTTCCTAGGTTCCTGATCATTTCATTGGAGATACCATCAGCTCCTGGTGACTTTCTCATTTTCAGTTTTGATATGGCTAGCTCCAGTTCGCTGATTGTGATGGGTGCCTCCAGAACCTCATGTACTATTTCCTTCTGTCCTGTATGTTGCCGTTTCTCTTGAATCTCTTGTTGTTTCTCTGGACTGATTTTGATATTGTTATCTTGTGCAAATGAGTCCGCAAAATGGTCAGCTGCTTGCTTTCTTGTTAAGATGTTTCCATCTTTATGTAGTGCAATTTTTGAGTTTCTCCCTGTGCCCTCATCGTTAAGTTGTTTTATTAGCTTCCACAATTTCCTTGTGTCTCTTTCAAAGTTCAGAGACTCTGTTTTTTCCTGCCAGCTTTTCCGTCTAGCCTGCAGCTTGGCCCTTTGAAATTTGGCTTTTGCATGCTGGAATTTATTGTGGTGCTCTTGGCTGGGTGTGGCCTCTGCTTGCTTTCTACATACTTCCACATCATTATGCAACTGTTCCAGTTCACTACTCCAGTAGGGTTTATATTGTTTACGGGCTCCTCTTGGTACTGTTTCTCGCGCTGCCTGTAGTATGTATTTCCCAAACTCTTCAACTACTTTATTTATGTCTTTCTCAGTGTTCAGGTTTCTAACCAGTATGCTGGTGTGATGCTTGTACACTGCCCAGTCTGCTTTCTTGTAGTTCCACCTCGAGAGGGTGCTGCTTTCACTTACAAGCTCATTTTCAACAGTTAGAAAGTCTGGTCGATGGTCACTGCCACCTAGTTGTTTCCCAACAATTCGTGTAATGTTCCACTCCAGGTCTGGTGAATGAAAAGCCAGGTCAGGTGTAGTTGTAGAGTGCCATGATCTCGAGTAGAAAGTATGTGGGTCGGACGGCTTGTTAACCAAGATGAATCTATTCTCATCCTGCCAGTCTTCCAGTCTCTCTCCTCTCTGGTCCATGTGATCATAGCCCCAACTCTGCGAGTGGCTGTTGAAATCGCCGCACACAATCATTTTTTCTGTTAATGGTAGTGTGTCCAGTGCCTGTGGACGGTCACTTGGACAGTAGTAATTGATCAGATGTAGGTCTGTATAGCCTGTTTTAAGTTTAAGTGTCTGATACTCAGCCCCTTCCATATAGACTTCGATTTGGGAAGCAGTGATGTTATTTTTTACAAGGGTAAGTATCCCACCTTTTCGCCTGTCCTTTCGGTCAGATCGGTAACACTGGTAGCCTCTGATTTTGAAGGCTATATTTTCGTTGAGGTGAGTTTCTTGCAAGCAACATATGCTTACTTTTTCTTTGTCCAGGATGTTTTCTAATTCTACTTTTTTGTTGCTGACTCCCTCCGCATTCCAGTGCATTATTTTAAGTCTTAGTTTAGTATGGCCAGCTGTTCTATTCTCATGTCCCCTGGCTCCACAGGACATCTGAGAAGGACCTCCAGTAGTTGGGGTTGGACCCTTTCGAGACATAGGGCCCGGCACTGCACCTGCCTGGGGGTCCAAAGCAGGGCGAGCACCATAACGTTTAGCAGCAGTCGACATATTCCATTGTGTGTAATTGCGTGGCATCCTGATTTCTGTGGTGCGCCTCCTGGCTGGTTGCCTCAGTCTTCAGCACCTTTCCTTTGCTAGAGCAGACTGTGGTCTCACTCGAGTTTAGATGCGTACACACGTGTCTGCACATGCATGTATGTGTATACACATCTAGAGCACACTGGTTATTTTCCGGCGCCAGATACTCGCCGTCGCCCCTTCTCCTGTTAGTTAAAACAGTTCCGCCACGTGAAGGCCAGGTGTTGGACTTTTGCTGCAGAGGTTATGTATTCACGAGCCATTGGGGTATTTAAGCAATGTTGGGCGCTCACCACAACACTGCGCCCCAGCTACATACAGCAATTTGGAACCACATGATGTCTACCTGTGATCAGTGGTGGACTACTGGCCAGGGTGTCATCTTGCCCAATGGAGGAAGAAGAAGAAGAAACGTAGCTTCAGTGGATGTGGTGTCTACTTGTGATCAGTGGTGGACTACTGGCCAGGGTGTCGGCTTGCCCAATGGAGGAAGAAGAAGAAGAAATGTAGCTTCAGTGGACATGTCTACCTGTGATCAGTGGCGGACTACTGGCCAGGGTGTCGGCTTGCCCAATGGCAGCCCTGTGGGATTCTGATGAAGTGGGCCATCTTACACATTAGATAATATATTTACAATGTTTTGTTTTAAACTTTCACAAAATCAACACCTGTGAGATGAGATGCCCGAGGAGAGCTGTCAACTAAACAATCCGAAACCGAGTAAGAAATGCTGTTATTAGACAGACAGTGGGATCAACACCTTGTGCCAAATTTATTGAAAGACAGAAGATTAAGTGGTTTGGCCATGTCGTTAGAATGCATTGCCATCAACTATCATCACTGGCCATACATCAAAGATCATCTGCGACGAGACCAAGAGGACATTCAAGAAGAAAATGGATTGACGGCATCAAAGACATTGTAGAATCACATGGAATGACACTATCCAGTGCCGCCCATCGGGCGCTGGAGCGCAAATTATTCCTCACCATGACGCTTGATGGCAGAAGTGGAAGATGATGATGATTTAAAATGTTAATAACCTTTTAGTAGCTTTGTCTCCTGGCAACCAATATTTTTAGACCCAGTCCACCGCTGCTAAGATTAGCACTGTTAGAACTATTTTGAATATAGTAATAATAATATTCAAATATTTATTACAGACCATTTTTTCACATCTTCACTTTACACATTTCAGAATCGACTTCAACGATGTGCAATGACCTGCCAAGATAAATTGCGTGATGCCCTGCCTATAAAACCTACAGAAAGGGAAGTTCAACTGGGCCGCACAACTTTAGAAAGATGTGTCATTGACTGCGCATATTCCCATGTCGATCTTGTGCCAGTGCTTACCAAAAAAATGTTGGAGACATTGAAAAACAAAAACTATGCTTAGAACTAAATTGATAGTTGTATTAAAACACAGAAAGTAGTAATTCAGAGTGACTGAGTGATTAACATAGTAAACAAAATAGAATAAATATAATACCCAGTTTTCTAGTAGTGTTTAGAGAAACTGGTTGTTTTAATATCAGTATTGCCACAATCGTGTATAAATATACTGTATTATGTGTTTTGTATCATTCCCGCAACCGTGGATGTGGGTCGTAGAGGTGTCATGATGAAAGCATCAGTAATCAGTCCTCCACCATTCTCTGTCCCCAACAACATACAAAAGTGAAATTACTGCATTTTGTCCACTGTTTAATGTTATCAATCCAGGATTTTCTGTTTTTCCATTTCTCCGCTTAACCTCATCTGTTTGCTGGAAGATTATCTGTGAGAGGGTGCCATGAACAAACCAGGCAAATTGTTCATGTTTCCCCGCTGACAAAAGTGATTCTAAATGGTCTGCATGTGTATTTATTTTGCCTTTAACAAGCATTTGCACTGTTTCCAATACTATATGCACAGAATTGTTTGAAAGTCGATGTTGCTATTCTATATAGGATACCCTTTTGTCATGGCAGATGATGTCATCTCGAGTCTTGTTTTGATCTGCTTACTTGAACTACCATGGCTACATAATAGAGGACCCTAGATATTTGAAGGCGTTCACTTATTCTAGCATTGTTTTCTAGGTTTTTTTAAATGTTGCAGTATTAGAAATTTTAAGGTGACATTTCTTTGCGTATCCCATGTTCAATCATTTTTATTTCACTGCTATCTTCCTACCAGATACCTTTTTTCTGGTAGATGGTGAGGTTTCAGTTTCATCCCTGTACATCTTTAATAAAAAAAATGTAGATAAAATTGTGTTAGAAATGCGTTGTCTTTTTTCCAATTCATATGCCATCCTAATTTACATAAAAATCACATCAAACCCTGTTGATGATGCTGAAATGCATTGCTTTTCACCATGTTAAGTTGTATATGTGTAAATAAAATTTACAACTGTGATGTTATTTTACACCTCTTCAGATAACTCAGCAATATTATTAAAAGATTTTTAGTCACAAATGTTAGTTTTCTTTCTTTCCAATGTTACATATTTTAAATTTTACATTTAACCATATTTTAACAGCTCATAAGGGAAGCCAAGAATAGTAACCCTCAAACTATCGTGCATGTTGTAAGAGGATACTACTATTCTTTTCTCTCCTTATAGACCCCTGTAGCACATGGGTGCCATACAGTAGTCTTCTTTTGTTCTAGAGATTCCAAGTGGAGTCAATCAATCAAGAGCAGTCTCCACAATGAAGGTTGGCTGCAATGATCTCCAACTCTGTGTCTCTTGCCTTGATTGCACATTCTGATAGACTGCTGTTTGTCCATCTCTTGATGTTATCTTCCTATTTGTATTATTTTCTACTTCACCTTACCCTACTACTTTTTAATAAGGGTGTTGTCTTTTAATGTGGGCAAAATATTTCACTTGCCTCTTTTGTATTTATTTCATCAACTCTCTTTTCATTCCTATTTTTTCTAGAAGCTCTGTGTTTGATTGTCTTTGTTTCCATGAAATATGACATATTCTTCTGTATATCCACATCTTATGGGTCTCTATTTGACTTTCTAATTGCTTGTTCATTGTGCAGGCTTCCACGCCATATAGTAGTGTTGAATATACATAACATTTGACAATTCTAATTTTTAATGCGTTGTTACTCTCTTTAGATGTTAACACTGATTTATGTTAGAAATATTTTTTACCATTCCTATTCTCTTGTTTTATTTCTGTTTTACTTCTGCCATAATCTGTTATTGCATGTCCAAGATAGGAGAAACTTGTTACATGTTTTAGTAACTCCGTTTACTATGACGCCGGCTTCCTGCCTAGAGGTTAGCGACTTTTCTCCGTAATCTCGTGTACTCTCGTAAGTAACGTGATGACGGTGAGAATCAGCAGTGGTTCGAATCGCGTCTGTAACTTACAGGGTATGTGAGCCGGCCGCTCAGAAAGCAATGGCAAACTACTGAGCGTAATCTTGCCAAGAAATCAACAATCAGCTGAAAGATGCTGATGTTGGCAGCAATGTCCTGTAAAGGATATGCAAACATTAATTAGTTAGTTTACTATGACGTTCATGAATGGCCTCTACTTTCCACCGCTAAATTATCAGTTTTCATTTTTGGGATATTAATATCTAAGCAACATTGTGCACTATGCCTATTTACTTGTTCCACTAGGTTTTGTAACTTTTGCTGGCTGTCTGCTATTAACACTGTATCATCAGTATATCTAAGATTGTTTATGATTCTTCCCTTTATATGTCCATTCATGGTTGGTTGGATGTAGACTTATCTTTTTCTGCGGTGTGAGATAGCCAGTCTCAGAAAACCCTCATTAATCGTCATTTATGACAAGCTCAGGAGGTCTATGGCGTTACTATTCTTGACTTCCCCTTTGGGGATCCAGTAATGGATGACAGAAATACTGGTAGCACTGATACTTAATACTTAAGAATCAACATACTGCACCACTCTCTCCAAAAGCCACCAGAGAGTTCCTATGATGATTATTCCTTTAGCAGTTTTATTAAAAGTCTGCCTGACTTTTCCTCTAATCTTTTGATTTGATGATTCTTTTTTTTCTCTTAGTGTTATGTGACCGTTACATCAGGTTGCTCTTCTGTTGCATCTTCCTTAGCTAGCTGATCAGGTTTTCATTTCCAGGCACTCCATAGTGTGATGGTATCCACTGTATGGTGACCTTAGTATGGCTGCCTAGTTATGATAGTCATGTGGTGTGCCTTATTTACTGATTTTGCATGATGGTAGCACTACAGGCTGTGTACTATAACCGATATTCAGTAATTTCTTTGTTGCTATCTTGATTACCTGGATTTCTGCATCTTATATAGTTGTAGCAGTACTTTCCTGTTGATACTCTGGTCATATCCCTGGTATTATTTGGGTATTCTATGTACACTCTCGTGCCTCCATTTCTAACAGCATTTTGTGCTGACACGTCTGTGTAGACTCAAACCCAGAAGGTCTGACAAATTGGAAAAAGAAGGCATACCTAAGTATGATTTTTTTTAACACCTTCTTCATTCGTCTGGAATGTTTGTTTTGGACGTAATTGCATTGTACCTTTTTACAGCAGAGATGAGGTATTTGCATCTTTGGCTGACACATCCAACTTCCTCGGGCATGTTTTGACTGGGTTAACCTTCCCTGGTATTTCGTAGGATGTTCCCACTGTTCTGGTGTTATTTCCATCCCAGCCGGCCCATTTAGAACAGTGAAGACGTCTCTGTCAGCCCTCAAGGGAAGGCAGGGGCAGACCATAGGCATTCCCCGCCATCCAATGAGGCTTCTATAATTGCAGAGCCAACACATAGCGCTCTGGTACTGGGCGCACCCAAGGAATCGTCACATCCTGCACATGGCTGCTTAGTCTCACTTCCGTATATTGGGCCTCCCATTCACCTTAGGTTGTTCCTCTGGAAACCAGAAGAATGCAGTCTGCAGATGACATTCACACAGCGAGCTTTCAGTTTGTACTTTATGAGGGACAGCTACAGAAATAAGTGGGAATCACCAGCACCCAAGATCAGAAAGATATTGTGTATTACTAACTTCAAAGTGCTTCTGACTTGGTATTCTTCTTCTTTTTCTTCTTCTTCTGCGTTCATCCGGAGGTTTTTTTTTTTTTTTTAGTGGATGTGATTGTGTTGTGCCTGTTTACAGCAGAGCTGCGTTCTTGCGCCGTTAGGCTGACACATTCGACTTCTGCGGGCATTTGTTGACCGGGTTAACCTTCCCGGTTCTGACTTGGTATAAGATATAACAGATTCATATATCACTGAGATAGCAAATGATAAGACAGCTTGGCATGGGTTGGGTGAGGACCTAAGCCCCAAAGGAGTGTAAAAGAGTGAAAGTGCATTCATTTGCATTCGAGGACGTCCTGACAGTCTCTCTCCTTGAAGACAAAACCTATGGAAATGTAAACAACCACTGTCTTAACCACTTATTTAATTGTATTCAATTATGTGTCTGAATGTGTATGTAAAAGGAGATGAGGTTTTAAATGTGTACAAAGATCATATAAAAAAATATATAGCATAATTATTTTTACTAACACCCCATTTTTACATGCAGTTAGGCACTGCTGTAGTCAGATTTACTCTACGTGTCAACTTATTCAGATACAGCTGTAATAAGATTTAGCTTATATTACTTTATTGAAAGAACATTTTACAAATTTATTCACTAGTTTTAGTTTTTCATAGTATATATGTTATAATTTTCTTGTTCTTTCCAAAACTTTTCTGTGGTAATCTGTAAATAAGTGACACAAATGTATGCATTCCTCATCATTTCTCTCATTGTGTCTGATTACATTCATCACTTTTAAGACTTAAAATTGTGTATATATATAATCATTTCTCACAAGAATAAGTCCACGCAGCATTGTCGAATATTCTTCATCTGGACAGAGTAAACTTCGTAGTTTTACAAACACATTATCACCCACCCTGCCATGGGATACATTTAACTCACTCTAAACATATTCCACAAGTTCAAGACCTTGACAGAGTTAAGTTTTCAAGTTCAGTGATTATTGTTGCTAGGATGCTGAAGTTGTCAGACTTGAAATGGGTGAGGTTTCCAGACAAAGTATTACTTGAAAACTTTGATCAAGGAAGCTTTGTCATTGCTCGAACTACCAACTACTAACTTTCTCAATTTCAGTGTAGTTGATGCAGTACTAAAATGCTCATTAGAGCTAAGTTTCCCAGCATGTGAGGACGGGTTCTATAGTGATTTCTTTGATTTTCTGCACTCGTACATTCTGCACTTCATGAATTGATTACTCTTCACATTTAAAATTTGCTCCCGGGAAGGTTAACCTGATCAACAAATGCCTGCAAAGTCGGATGTGTCAGACGAAAGGTGCAAGTATTGTACCTTTGCTGTAAACAGGCACAACGCAACTACGGCCACACAAAAAAACACTCCAGATGAATGCAGGAGAAGAAGAAGAATAAGAAGAAATTAGCTTGTCTACATCAGGATAGTTCCCACGAATGTCTTCACAAACACTGTGCAATGCAAGTTAGATGCGCCATCTTTGAATAATCATTCAAACCTTTGCTCCTTCACTGTTTAAGGAGATGCATCTGTTACTAGAAACACCACATTTGGTCATAGAAGATGCAAAAAAGCAAAATATGCACTATGTCCCCAATTAAAAAAAAAAAAAAAAGCAAATATCTAATTTTAAACATATTATGCTAAAACATACTTAAAATAACTTATAATGATAATATGTTTAGTGGGGACCATAAAACAATGTTTTAAAATTCCCTCTCATAATAACATTGAGCTACCTCAGAAGTTGAAGCCTGATGGTCAGGGATATGGGTAATAGGGAAAGCTAATCAACACACAGTTATCTGTGCAAAATTGGAAAATATTAGTGTCGGAACTCTTCGCTGGCTGCTGAGGATGGGGACGGAGCGCTTATGGGAATGTCCCGAATGCTGTGATGTCGGTTCCTAAATCAATCAATCAATCAATTGGAAAATGCCCTAACTGAATCTAGAAAAATTCTAGAAAGATGGAAGGAATACTACTTTGGAATGTACGATATGAATGACTGTGAGGATATGAATGAGATACATGAACCAATGACAGCAGAGACAGAACCTGAACCCTCAATAGATGAAATTGTATGGACAATAAAGAACCTGAGGAGATACTAGCTGAACTAATTACAGTGGGAGGAGAAGAAAGCATACAAATTTATCACACATTATGTAAAAAGTTTAGGATATATGGAATATTGCCAAAAAAAATTGGAAGAAAACTATCTTCATTCCAATACTAAAATAGGGCAACTTGAAATTATGCACCAACTATAGAACTGTTGCCCTGATCAATCATCATAACTGTCATTTACTGCCAATATAGTACCTTGCAGTGTATGGCAGGGGAGGTCTTTGAGCCTGAGGAATTAAGGCCGCCTGGCTAGTGCAGTTGCCGCAAACTGTGCAGATTAGGATTTTCTTTTTGCCCCGACAGAAAAAAATCCCACACCTTACAGAGGATTCGAACCTGCTCTTGTCGCTTCAGAGGTCACAGATTGTGAGAATTGTATGGATATTTTGCCCTGGCCATGCGGGTGTACAGGGGAATGAACAGGCTGATAGGCTAGCAGGGAATGCACCTCTTAGTGGTAGTTTGCCTATGGACTAGGGGGAGGTGGTCATGCGCTTGTGGGACCAGGTGGAGAAGGCGGAGGAACAGATTGAGAACCCATATGTGGAAAGAATGAGATTGCAGGGGTTCTGGCAGAATCTCAAAACTGAGAGGGAAGACTAGGAGGACTTTTAATCAGATAGCGGTAGGAACGATTAGTAGTATGACTCTTCACTGGCTGTTGAATGAGGGGACAGAGCACGTATGGTAATGTCCTTAGTGCAGTGATGTCGGTTCTTAACTCAACTCAACTTGAACAAATTATACTAAAAATCATAATGGGAAGTCTTCATGAGAAAATGTAAGAAAAAATTTAAGTGGTTGAAGCTGGATTTAGACAAGGAAGAGGAACAAGGGATCATATACTTAACATACATTTAATAATAGAGAAGTGCAGAGAATTTAATGTAAACCTATTCTCATGTATTCAAAGGCATTTGACTGTGTACATCAGAAACTGGGAAATCATGAGGAAAATGTGCTTTTCATCACACTTAGTTCAGTAGCTGGACGCCAGAACCATGCACTACCAGTCCAACATGAGGGAAAATGTTAAACAAACCGTAGCCACCAGCATAAATACTCCAGAGGACTTAACATCTCAACTGCCTATCCTCCATGTTGGACCCTTTTACTCACCTGAAGGTGCTGGGCCCATATTTTTATGACTACTCAGCGATCAGTGGGTGATGTGGTCAGTACCACACGGCCGTCTTCACTTTCAAAGACATTTCTTGGTACCCATTTTAGAGTGTATGGCAGGGGGGTCTTTGAGCCTGAGGAATTAAGGCCGCCTGGCTAGTGCAGTTGCCGCAAACTGTGCAGATTAGGATTTTCTTTTTGCCCCGACAGAAAAAAATCTCACACCTTACAGAGGATTTGAACCTGCTCTTGTCGCTTCAGAGGTCACAGATTGTGAGAATTGTATGGATATTTTGCCCTGGCCATGCGGGTGTACAGGGGAATGAACAGGCTGATAGGCTAGCAGGGAATGCACCTCTTAGTGGTAGTTTGCCTATGGACTAGGGGGAGGTGGTCATGCGCTTGTGGGACCAGGTGGAGAAGGCGGAGGAACAGATTGAGAATCCATATGTGGAAAGAATGAGATTGCAGGGGATCGGCAGGGGTTCTGGCAGAATCTCAAAACTGAGAGGGAAGACTAGGAGGACTTTTAATCAGATAGCGGTAGGAACGATTAGTAGTATGACTCTTCACTGGCTGTTGAATGAGGGGACAGAGCACGTATGGGAATGTCCTTAGTGCAGTGATGTCGGTTCTTAACTCAACTTGAACAAATTATACTAAAAATCATAATGGGAAGTCTTCATGAGAAAATGTAAGAAAAAATTTAAGTGGTTGAAGCTGGATTTAGACAAGGAAGAGGAACAAGGGATCATATACTTAACATACATTTAATAATAGAGAAGTGCAGAGAATTTAATGTAAACCTATTCTCATGTATTCAAAGGCATTTGACTGTGTACAACATCAGAAACTTTGGGAAATCATGAGGAAAATGTGCTTTTCATCACACTTAGTTCAGTAGCTGGACGCCGGAACCATGCACTACCAGTCCAACATGAGGGAAAATGTGAAACAAACCGTAGCCACCAGCATAAATACTCCAGAGGACTTAACATCTCAACTGCCTATCCTCCATGTTGGACCCTTTTACTCACCTGAAGGTGCTGGGCCCATATTTTTATGACTACTCAGCGATCAGTGGGTGATGTGGTCAGTACCACACGGCCGTCTTCACTTTCAAAGACATTTCTTGGTACCCATTTTAGAGTAGCCCCCCCCCCCCCCCCCCCCCCCCCCCCCGAACCCGCGGGTGATTTTTATCAATTTAAAACAGCCCCGATGCCGATTGACCCACGGCCAATGGGTCGGAAGGTCAGCGTCTAGCCACTACCCTATAGCAGGTCCCTAAAACAAATAGCTTGACCGAATGGATAAGAGCATTAGCTTTTAAACTTCCGGTGTGTTGATGCCAAGGTAGCTGTCCAATCCCTATACAGGTCGTCATAGGGTAACTTGTTGACTTGCAGACTTAAATTACAAGTACCTTAGAAGTCAGAGTGGGTTTGTCTGATGACAAGGGACACTGATAACAGGGAAAGCTGATCCATACGTAAAAATCAGTCCAGAACACAAAAAAATAGTAGCACATTTATGGGCTATGCTTGAGTTCGAAGCGGGCTAACGCTCCCCCAAAAATAGTTCCGCATCAAGAACTTGCTGAGTGTAGGCAAAATGTTAGGAATATATTTGTTCTAGGCCTGAGTGCACGGAGGAACAGGCATGCACTCAATCCCTCCAGTAGGGAATGATGAGAGCTGGCATCGAACCCTTGTCCGACACGTTCATGCTATTGCCAGCCTAACGTCTTAACCGCTACACCAACGCACCCACTAGTTGTAGTCATGATCATTTCAGTCGTCGGGCTGGTCATGAAGCTTCCTGATCATTTCATTCCTCAGTTTTCCGTCTTGAGCCCCTCTCGTTGACTCAATGTGTGTTTGCACTGACAGATCCATGCATACTTGTATTATCAATGTTGGCCTTGCCTGCTGGCCCAGTGGTTATGCTTGAATCCTCAGAGGCAGATTTCTAAAAATTGATCTGGCCCCTCTGGCACACCCAGCCTAAATTGATATCAGGAAGTGTCATGAGAAGTTAAGGCGGCCAGCGTGATACTACCCACATTACCCACTGAGTGCCGATTGGTCTTTAAACATAGGGGTTTAACAAGATATGTTCAATGTGTCTTAAGGTGTGCTAAATTCGGTTCAGTATTTACGGGATAAAAAAACAAGGTTCCTTTACTTGCTTATATACCCAATATACCACGTGGTGTGTAAAAGGCTATTTTGCTGATAAATGTAACTTTAAAATATTGTAAATTAGAAACATAGTGACCGACTACAGCAAGATGTGGCACTGTGACATAACACAAACATGGTAGGTAGAGATCCTGCAGATAAACAATGAAAGCAAACTTGTTATGCTATATCTCATTTGATTGCTTTGTAACCTCAATTGAATCATATGCCAACGTCTTTTCTGTGAGGTTATGTATGCAATGCAAAGTCTGTATTTATTGTTTCTCTGAGAGATCTCAGCCTGCTCTATTTGTTACATGTAACTTGGAATACAGATGCAGAATACTATATTTACTCCGTCTGGCTCACCCAAGTAGCTATTTTTTTGTTTAATGACACTGGTGGTCGCAGAGTTAAAGTAACAACTGTCTTTTTGTTCCACTCATGCAGTTATTTTTAAAATAAAAACAATGGGACAGATAGAATTAATCCAAGTATCGACATGCAGACCCAAAAATAGATGATGGATGCTTTATTTGTCCCAATGCTTTGTTACCAATGTCTGACATGATAGTCCTAGAAACAAACAGGTGTAAAATCACATCATGTGACCGGCAGAAGTCGGATGTATTGGCCTAACGGCGCAAGAATGCAGCTCTGCTGTAAACAGGTACAACGCATCACCTCTGCAAAAAAAAAAAATCTGGATGAACGCAGAAGAAGAAGACATCATGTGAGATGTGGTGCATAAGAAAGGCAGCTGGAAAACCTGAAGAGAGAAATGAGAAGCTAAGAACACTGATTACTGACTGTTTAGAACAACAGAGAATTAAATGATTATGAAATTTAGCTGGAATGGAACAAGATCAAATAGCGTCTTGAGTGTTTCACATCGGGAGACAAGGTGAGAGAATGACCCAGGAAGAGTTGGTTAGATTGAGTAAAAGAGACAAAGAAATCAAATATGACATTAGCACAAGCAACAAGACAAGCGAAAAAAATAAAACTATATCTACCTCTTCTCTGTGACAACAAAAGCAGAAGGACAAAAGAAGAAGAAGAGATAGAACTAAGGTGATAACTGCTTGAGATTGATAGTGTTAAAGCCAACACTAGAACTGAAACATTTAAAATAGTAAAATGCTTAAAATACTACAAGGTCAAAGTTAACCAATCTTGATGGAGTAAAGCAAACAAAATATTTAATGACTAAAGAGTAACTCAAATGTTTGTTACCTGGGCCCATTTGGGAAGTAAAGAATAGTGACACAAACCTACAATGCATGTGATAAGAGGTGACTAAGGAGGGTTGGCATAAGACTGGCTGTCTCATCCTGTAGAAGACTTGAGCTGCAAAAACCAACTAATCATGAACAAGTCTATAAAGGCTTGGCTTGAGTTAGTGGGAGGCCTATGTTCTATTGGGAGATGAACAGCAGAAGCAGCAGAAGAAGTAACTGATCAACATTTAAGACACCTGATACCTGATACAGACAGAATGGGTTCAGCTATATCATCTTAAAATAAAACACTGCCACAACCAGCATTGTTTACTTTTTATTTACCGCACATTTATAAAACCACTCTTTTAGTTTTATCACAAATATACATAAATGATAAAAATGCATACATAAAATGGTGAACATAAAACATGCATATGGATTACATAATCATATTCAATTTACAATAATTCATGTTACATACATCAACCAACTCACTTCTAAATTAATTCTTATCCACTGGTACATTTACATGTCCTTTGTGTAACACTTGCAGTATTTCAAACATCATCAGTCAGAAAGATCAAGTTCCAAGTTTTCAATTTCATCAATAATATCCTGCTTCTTTTTCACTTTTTCCAGCTGCTCTTTCTCTGGATTCTTCAACTCTCCTGAATTAATTTTAGCTTCTAAATCCTCAATCTGGCGTAGTTTTTTCTTAAGATTCTTAACTTTTTTCATAATTTCCTCTTGTGTGGAATTAGACTCTGTTGCTGTGTTAACTTTCTCTGAAATCCTTACGCTGGACACAGCTTGCGTTGCTATGTCAATGTTAGACACTTCACTTGTGTTATGTTGCTTTCTCTTTTCTTTTCGTTTGGCATTCTTTTTGGCAGCCTTGGACAATGAAGCTGGGGCTTCCACTTGGGCTGCACTCTTAACCTGTTTCATTCTCTGAATGTCTTCTGGGTTAAGACCAATAGGGTAGTCTGGTTTGTTTTTAACCCACTGTGTTCCTTTTGTTTCATACCTGCAAATATAAACAATTATAATTATACTTCTGCCATGCATTATATATAGGGTGTATTTTTAATGACTGTGCAGTGTTTGAAAATAATGCCGGTCCAAGTTTTGTATTTACACTGTAAAGTTCATGCAACATAATAGGTAAAAACAACACTTGGACCAGCAATCTTTTCAAACACTGCAGTAATTAAATATATACCCTGTTTGTCTCTGGTACCATATAATCAAATGTGAACATTATAAAGATAAGAGAAACTATGCTTTTTGCATTGGCTATCTTGGTTTGGGGAGCCATGTTAGTGTAGTGGCTAGCAAGCTTGCCTGCCAGCCTGGTGGTTATGTGTTCAAATCCCCCATCTAGGGAACTTTTTTAAATTGACCTGGGCTTCCAAGTTGACCAAGCCTAAAATGGGTACCAGAAAATGTTTGGGGAAGTAAAGGTAGTTGGTGTGATACAGATCACACCATTCACTGAGTGCTGATTCTTCTTCTTCGTTCATCCAGAGTTTTTTTTTTTTGGAAGTGATTGCATTGTGCCTGTTTACAGCAGAGCTGCGTTCTTGCGCCATTAGGCCGACACATCTGACTTCTGCGGGCATTTGTTGACCGGGTTAACCTTCCCGGGGGAGTGCTGATTGGTTTATACAAATAAGAGGCTAGCACCATAAGCCCATAGAGAACTTTGTGACAACTGGCAAGATCAACGGGAAGAGAACAAGGGGAAGACCGAGAAGTAAATACCTGGATGGCTTGGCCACATGGCATGGTCGAGGCAAGAACACAGAGCTGATCCACGACTCTGGTGATCGAGTGAGATGGCGAAACATGACCACCCATGCTTATCGGCATGGCACATGATGATGACCATAAGCCCACCACTTCTTCAGATGTAAACAAGAGTACTTTACAGCGAGACATGGAAGTCTACTACTGAAAATACTCAGGGGGAAATAAACGTGATGTCCAAGAAACAACTACATCACACAGGCATGAAAGAACACTGGGGTTCAGACTCACGCAGGGCTCAGAGAACTGCTGAGAATAGGCGATAGTGGAGTGACATGATCAGATGACTACAACATCAACTCAATGATGAAGGATCATGAAACATCATTTATATGTGCACATATTTGCAACTCTATAACATCATTCATTACTGAAATGAAGCATTGATGTTTTCTACAAACCATTAAAACACATTAATCCCCTGTATTCTATCACAAAAATGAGCAAGGTGGGCATACATATTTCACTTTGGAATCAAAACAGAAAATATACAAATCTACAATCTTGTGTCATTATTACTATGTAAAACATTCTGAAGGAGCTATGTATATATAACTGTTATTCAGCACAAAGAGCTTATAAAGTTTGTGCTTTTACTGTTTCAAATTTTAAGGGCAACTTGTTTCATTAGAATGAAATAGTATGTTTACTGCTCAAATATACCCGACCATCATAGGGTTGGAGTTTGTTGACAATGAAATAACTAAAACCCTGTGGAGGAAACATCGACACAGGCCTAGTCTCAGCCCATGTGCTGTGCTGAATCATGAATAAAATTAGTGCAACTGCGATAATGCTGTGCAAATGTAAACAATATAAAAGAGCACAGATTAATGCAGCTATATAGAACACAATTACAGAAAATAAATGACGCTGCGGCAACAAAACTTGAATCTTTATCAGCAAACACTGTTCTCATTTTTTCATCTTTCCATTCTTCTCATTCAGTTATTATGCCTTAATGTAGTCACCTCAGTGTCTATCCCATGTTTATATGTTGTGTTTTCTTGTATTTGTTTGCTGATAAAGGCTGGTCGCAGGAACATCCTTTGTTTTCTGTAATGATGTTTTGTAAAACTACAATACTCCATGTGCTGAATTATGAACTGGTTACAGCTTAATATGCCTCTCAGCAGACGTGAAATTCCAGCACATCATACTGGTGTCTGGGCTTGGAGAGGGGTAACAGAACTCTACACCAACCTCACTCTAATACAGTGGTTCTCAACCTTTTTTGGCCCGTTCCTCCCTTCACCATATTTTTAGGACGTCATTCCCTCCCTCACCATATTTTTAGAACGTCATTCCCCCCCCTTTCGTATTTTTTCCCTAAAAATTTCCCCCTGCCCCTATATAGTATACGTAATAACTGAAACTAAATTTCATTGCACATATTAAAACATGTCTAGACATCTACATAAAAAGTGATTTCTGGATCTACTTACGTTATAAAATGAATTTCAGAAGGGTAATACGTACAGAACCGTAAAGTATGAAGGGAAAAACAATATCAAGTAATCGGTTCTTGTATTAACACAATCTAGAAATAATCTTAATTCCATACCTGGAAACCCTAAAATTCCCCCCTGGGGGGGAATTCCCCACCGGTTGAGAACCACTGCTCTAATATATGCAAACCCTCTCAGGCCTTAAACAACCTAAATGTCAATGCATCGGACTTAAGTAAAACCTTAGTCTTCTAGAAGATTCACAACTAACCAAATGTTAGTTGCATATCCTTTACAGGACGTCACAGTCAACCCCAGCATTTTTTGGCTGTTTGTGATTTCTTGGCAAGTTTATGTTCAATAGTTTGAAGTGCTTTCTGAACGACCAACACCCATACCATTTTCATAAAAAAACCAACGCAATGCGGTCTGCTGCCAAATCGCTCGCAGCTGTGTTCCGTAAAGGGTATGCAGGATTACTAACTGCGTCCAGAATCCCTTCGCCACAGAGAACAACCATTACAATATTCAATGCAAGTCCGCATGCCCAAATGGGTAAGAATGTGTGCTCTTAAACATCCGTTGTGCTGATGCCGAGGTTAGCAGTTCAACCCCTACACCGGACAGCTGGACTAAAATGTTGACCTGTTGTCCTTTACTTGGGGACTTAAATTACAAGTACCTCTGAAGTCGGAGTGGGTTTGCCTGATGGTGAGGGACACTGTTAATAAGGAAAGCTCATCCATGCGCAAAATTCAGTCCATCGCTACTATAAACAGTGTGTATGGACTACGCTTGAGTTAAAAGCGAGCGAGAGCCAAAAAAAAAATTCAATGGCATACCTCTAAACCTCGTGATATAACAACACTTGTACATCACATCACCTGTCAGCTCGGTATTCATGGATTCAAACCGCAACGGGCTGGATTCACATTTTTTAAACTGATCTGGGCTCCAAGGTCGACCCAGCTAAAATAGGTTCCAGGAAATGTCTCGGGATGTCAAGATGGCGGACATGGTACTAACCACATACCCGCCAAGTGCTGATTGGTCTATAAAAAGATGGATCTGGCACCATATTCCCAATGCACCTGCTGGCGTGTACAAGTGTCCTTTACATACTATGCTTACTTACACTATACTTTCCCAAGTCAACAACGACATAAGCATATGTACACAATTGTACTGTCATTTGTTTACTATAATGACAATCACTAACTGTCAGGTACAGATCCATTGCTTGATTCATCAAACTAAAATCTATACAATCTTTATAAAACATATTTATAGGCCTGGTGTTCCTTGCCAGTGAGAATCCTGATCGTTCGGGTCCACATCGATTGACGGACGTCAGTCGCTGCGATTGGGCAATCTTGAGCATGGCCTACGATGGGTAACGTTGTAATATTCTGCTATGATAATTTGGCCTGTCAGCGTGTGCCGCGTGGTTACACACTCGCTTCACACGCCAGTGATCCGGGGCTTGTTTCCGGATCCGGTCAGGGATATGCACTACTGACGAGCTCGAACGAGAGCGAAACTCGAGTATAGTGCTTCGATATTGACGTGGATAGGCCTTATGTTCATACCAGAATACGATCGGCGTTGCCAGTAGAGGGTTGTGCTCAATATTTAAATTTCAAATCCCGAAACAACCAAATATTTATTATCAGTTTATACTTTAAAATCATGTTCAGGATGAGCTTGACAATAGCTGGTTTTTTGTTTTAATGAGAACACATTTTAAAGATATTGGAGGAATTTTGTTAAAAAATAAAAGCTTGAAAAAATATTATACAAACTGCTTGTATGCACTTGCACAGGTAAAAATAGGAATAAAAACTACAAATTTTGGCTTTGCTGTACAAGTTGCTAGGCACACAAATTAACATCTAGTACAAACAGCTGTTTAAGATGACAAAATGTCAGCAAACAGCATAGTACACTATAATATTTTGCTTCTAAATACATACGCTGGAACTTCTTCTTGAGGAATGTAGCCATCTCTAACCCTTCTTGGTTTCCTCCATGATCCGTCTGGTCTCTGTGTGGCTGGCAGTATCAATTCCCCTAAAATATAGTCAAGTCAAACGTGTGCATAAGAACAGATTTTGTGTAAGTGCTTGCTCGCTTTGAACTCAAGTGTAGTCCATCATGTGCTTCTTGTGCATTGGACTGATATTTGCGTGTGGATTAGCTTTCCCTATTACCAGTGTCCCTCGCCATCGGGCGAACCCATTCTGAAGAGGTACTTTGTAATTTACATCCCCAAGTCAAGGTTGAGAAGTCAACATTTTAGTCCAACTGAGCGGTGCAGGGGTTGATTGTTAGTGACTTCGGCATCAGCATACCGGATGTTTATGATGCTGGGGTTAATCATAATGTCCTGTAAAAGGACATGCAACTAACTAATATAAGAAATTAAAGGGCTGTTATCCTATCTGCATGCACTTGTGTTTGCTTCTTTTAACCAGGTTTGCAGTTGTAATATTATGGTACAGCATCATTACCTATCAGTACTATGGATGATAAAAGAAGGAAGATGAGTTTTCTTAACAGTACAGCTCTGGGGTCGACCCAGCCTCATACAAATGGGTACCAAACAATTTTTCTGCTATGGTCGATACTATTCAATTCTTCTCCTCTATGCACATATTTCAATTGGGTAACTTGTTCAATCATTTTCTCTGTGGGTGCCAGCCATAACACTGTTCTCTGTATTCTGAATGCCTTGATACAATCTAGGTGCAAATATAAGGGATATTTTTGTTCACTGGTAATTCATGTACCTAGGCTTGAATTTGAGTGAGTACATATCTGCACCACGCGACAGAAGTCTAAGCATAAACTTCATTGTCCTAAACCTCACTGAGTTAATCTCTTGTGCAACCAAGAACTATTCTCATCCCTTTATATTTGCCACCTCATTTTTTATTACTAGCCATTAGAAAATTCATCTAACTTTTTAAATTGTTCTCCTTCATGCAATTGCATCTTTTATAATTACATCCCATGATGAATATGACCATTTTTTGGAGTTCCTATTTAGTTTCATACAGCCTGCAGTTTGTTTTTTTTTGCACTCGCTCTCTTTGAACTGAAGCGTAGCCCATATACACTACCTTTAGTAGTGCTGAACTGAACTTTGCATGTGGATTAGCTTTCCCTATCAACAGTGTCCCTCACTATCAGGTCAACCCACTCCGACTTCAGAGGTACTTGTAATTTATGTCCTCAAGTCAAGGACATTAGGTCATTATTTTAGTCCAACTGTCCGGTGTAGGGGTTGAACCCCTTACCTCGGCATCAGCACACCGAATGTTTAAGAACATGTGTTCTCATCCATTTGGCCATGCTGACCTACAGCCTGGAGTTTCATACTGATACATGAAACCAGCCAGTATAACCTCCTTAACTCACTGGACAAACACTTAATGGATATACTGTCCGGGTCATGCTTGAGTGTAAGGTAATGAGCGAGCGGATCTGTTGACTTCAAGAGCGCCAACAGTTGGAACACTCATGATGAGCAAGGTAGACATTATAAAGACTGTCTACGAACAACTGCTAGTTGAAGATACAATAATATATGAAACAACATATGCTTAGCGATGTACCATCAAGGAGGGACGGGATGAATCCAGCTTGTCTAAAACCAACGTGTTAGTGAAGCAGCATCTACGCCTTACACTTGCTGTGGGAGACAGAGTGTCTGTTTGTCCTTCACGCTTTCATGTCGTTTCTTATAAACCAAGAAACTTGCTGTGTAGAGAACAAACCTGCAGGACATGTTCAGCAGTTTATTTGCTTAGTCCATACATGCAAAGTGGTACAGCAGACAGATGAAGACTATGCATATTTATGTAACCGTGCCAAGTGGACAGAAATGGGTGTAACCACAATAATAGGGTCCACTAGGTGGCACTGATATGACAAGCTATTTATAGAATAGCTAGACCTACAAAGGCTGCACCAGAAGGAAGATCCTTTTTGGTAGACTACTAAGAAAGGAAGGTCCTTTTCTGCGAGTACTATATATGCCAACTCCCCGGGAAGGTTAACCCGGTCAACAAATGCCTGCAGAAGTCGGATGTGTTGGCCTAACGGCGCAAGAACGCAGCTCTGCTGTAAACAGGCACAACGCAATCACATCCGGAAAAAAAAAACTCCGGATGAACGCAGAAGAAGAAGAAGATATATGCCAACTGAAGGCGCTAAGGCCAAACAGGTAGACTGAGGATAGCAGTCAAAAGTTTAAATCAGGCGCACGAAGGCAGAAGTTCTTTGTCCGGACACATAGTCTAAGGCTCACTGTCGAGGGTTGAGGCTGAACGCCTCTAAGCCATAAACCCTTGTATGTGAGAGCCGGGCCGATACCCACCTACAGAAAAATAGAGGTGAGATACTGAGCACGCTACATGTCCAGTTCTGATACTTGTCCGAAGGCTTTCAGCTGGGGGATATGAGGGATCCCCGGATGAGAGGGCCTGGCCATTTCTCATTCACTGCTGCACGGAGGTAAGGTGCTGAGCCGGCAGCACATGTAGCCTGCCTCGTGAACGAGTACTATAAGGTAGAAAAAGTGCCCCAGTTGAATGAAATGGTTACGAAAACTGTCTGCATCTAACTCATAGAGAGTGCAGACAAAAGTGGAAAAACGTCTTAATAACATGAAATGGAACGCAAGGCTAGCAAGTCCATTGCGTGATCCGAAGTCAAAAGCAAAAGCTTACCGAGTGTATGTCGACCGCAGACTGACCGTTCCTGGTGTGTGCTTGAGTGACCAGTGGCAAGCGAGATGCCAAACACATGGAAGTGAGGAACTAAAGCAGCTATGAGCAGGATGTGGCAACTCCTCGGGTGAGCCCAGTCTCAGAGCAATATGTGCCGGCTCTGCAATTATGGAAGCCTCCTTGGATAGTGAGGGAATGCCCATGGTCTGCCCCTGCCTTCCCTTGAGGGCTGACCGTGATGTCGTTGACATTCTATCTTGACCAGCTGAGATGTGGGCGGCATCACACCAATAAGTCTAACGTGCCTCGAAACCCAAGGAAGGCTAACCTCATTAAAAAATGCCCGCCGAAGCCGGAAGTGCCGTCCTATGGGTGGCAAAATAAACCATTTACGTCTGAGTGAAATGTCTCGTCCGAATGTCTCTCGTGCTAGGAACAGCTCTGACTACTTAGTTTCCGAATGCCGCTCTTGTTCGGAACAGCTCTGACTAGGTAGTTTTCCGAATGTCCGTTGTGCCTGGAACAGCTCTGACGGGTACAACGACAAGCACATGTCCGTGTCAAAAACTCGCTGCGTGGATACCGTCTGCAGACCTGCCTGGTTTGTGCGGGAACGGCCCAGGGCGAACGAAATGCCCAATATGTTGAAGTGAGGAATTAAAGCAGCTATGAGCAGGACGTGACGATTCCCTCGATGAGCCCAGCACCAGGGCGCTATGTGTCGGCTCTGCAATTATGGAAGCCACCCAGGATGGCGGAAAATGCTATGGACTGTCCCTGCCTTCCTTTGAGGGATGACCGTTGTCTTCGACTGTTCCAGCTTGACCAGCTGGGAGGTGGGCGGTACCACAAAAGTGAGAGTCTCCCAGGAATGCAAACCTGGTCAAAAATGCACGCTAAAAGCCGGATGTGTTGACCCAAGGGTGCCTAACGAGACACACCGCAATCACATCTGAAAAACCCCCGGGAAGGTTAACCCGGTCAACAAATGCCCGCAGTGTCTGCCTAATGGCGCAAGAACGCAGCTCTGTTGTAAACAGGCACAACGCAATCACGTCCGGAAAAAAAACTCCGGATGAACGCAGAAGAACATCTGAAAAAAAACCCACTCTGGATGAACGCAAAGAAGAAGAAGAAACTCGGCACCCTAAGCTGGTATTGAATGGAAAAATATTGCGCCATGAAGAAAATCCAAACTATCTAGGAGTTACCTATGATCGTCACCTAACATGGAAGCAGGCTGAGAAAAATCGAACAAGAGCAAAGTTCTCAAGAAGCTATATACTGGGTGGGTGAGGCCAGTAGTGGAATATAGCATCACAGCTTGGGCAACAGCAGCTAAGTCAAACTTCAACAAAATAAGTAGTGTCCAAAATCAAGCAATATGGATCATAACGGGAAGCCTGAAGAGAACACATATTAACGAACTAGAAAAGATCACTTGTTTACAACCAATGCAGGATAGAAGAGATAGTAGAGCCCAGCAACAAGCAGAAAAATCTAGAAGACTGACAGACCATCCCATGTATAACAGGTTTAATGGTTTTGGAAAGGGAAGACTGAAGCGTAGCAACTCTGTAGAAACTGCAAAACGAAAGATTAGGGCAGATCCCATACTTAACATATCAACAGTCAAACCATTTACAATGCACACAAGTCCCAGCTTGGAGACAGCAGCAACTGCCTGAGATGATAGACAACATTCCTGGTATTGAGAAAAAGAACACTCAGAATGAAACAGAAAGAAGAAAAATAGCCCTATACTACATAAAAGAACATTACCCAAGCAGCAATTGGACCCAAGCATATACAGATGGATCAGTCAAAAATTCAATAGAAAATGGATGAGGAGGAATTCTCCTAAATTTTAAAAATTGAGTGAAAAAACACAGTCTGTGGCAACTGGAAATTTCTCAAGTAACTTCAAAGCGAAGGTAGAGGCTTTGAAAACTGCAGCAGAAATGCTCTCGATGGAGGAAAATAAAGAGAAGCAAATAGCTATCTTCATAGATGCAAAGTCAGCTGTCTCAATACTGAAAAGCAAACATAGCACAGAACTAGAAGACCTAAGAGTAGCACTCCATGGTCTATGCCAGAAATCCAAAAAAGTTGTAATACAGTGGATCCCATCACATTGCAGTATACCTGGAAATGAAGAGGCTGACAGACTAGCAAAAGAGGGCGGACGACTACCACAGTCTGACATAGACATAACCTATGAGAAAGGAATTCGTGGAAGGTGAATACAGTTTTTAATAGAGCTGCTGATACAGCTGCGTTTAAGTTTGCTGGATAACGTTCGAGTGTTACAGTCCATGTCATGTCTTAGTGGAAGTGAATGTCTATAGCCAATGAAGCTATATTGGATCTTGCTAAAATGTTTGTAGAAGATGCAGCTACTCTCACCCACATCAATTTCCAGTGGAGAATACTTCATCATATGCAGTGGACACAGACCTCTGACACACTTGGACTGTGGGCAGAAATAGCCTCATACAGGGATGCCACTGGTGAAAATCCTTTTCAAGATCTTACAGATTTAGCTTTAACTGTGCTCATTTTACCTCATTCTAATGCGGACATGGAACGTACTATCAGTCAGATGGGAGTTATAAAATCAAAATTACGGAACAGACTGAGCATCAAGAGTTTGACAGCTGTTTTGACTATTAGATATGGAATGAAAAGATATGCAAATGCTGTCAAGATTATAAACTACCTAAGGATATTCTACGAAAAATTGAATCACAGGAGGCATATACATGTTTCTTTCAATCATCATCATCATCATCATCGCAGGAGCAAACACAGCAAGAAATAGCTACAGAAAATGAAGAGGAGTTGTCTGACTGGGATTTGGCAGATCTGGAATAAACTTCATTCTAATATTCAGTTATAATAATAAATTATAATGTGCTACTTTATAACATTTTGAATTAATACCGCCAGTGCTTGTTTTAGTGCTTTCCCAAAAACACATTATTGCAATTTAGTGCTTTTTTGCTCGAGAGTAGTTCTGATTGGAATATGGCGGATCTGGAATAAACTTCATTGTAATATGAAGTGATAATAATAAATTATGTGCTACCTTGTTACATTTGTAATAAAAACCGTTGGTGCTTTCCAAAATTGTTGGTGCTTTTTTAGGTCGATTTTGGTGTTTTTTCATCAAAAGGAGATCGCAACACTGGACATAAAAGGCTGAAATACTACTTGTTCAATAAACTAAAGATAGGAGATACTGATGAATGTAATTGAGGAACTGGTAAAATTACAGTTAGACATGTGCTGCAGGAGTGCCCAGTATATGCAGAACAGAGAAAGATATTTTGGCCCACACCTGCTTCATGTGACAAGCTCTATGGAGATATCAACAAGCTCAAGTTGACTGCAATTTACTTTAACTACATTCAGGTTGACATCTAAAGGTGCATGAAGAAGTACTTAGACTGCCACGCTTCATACCACAGGTATGTTGATAGCAAAAGCGTCCCAGAGGCACGAAATGGAACACTGCTTGGATAGCAAAACCATTACGTGGAAAGTCCGAATCGAAAGCTCATTGTGTAGATGTCATCTGCAGACTGCATTCTTCTGGTTTCCAGAGAAACAGCCTGTGGTAAACGGAAGGACCAATATACGGAAGGGAGGCTAAGGAGCCTTGTGCAGGACGTGATGATTCCTTGGGTGAGCTCAGTACCAGAGCGCTACGTGTCGGTTCTGCAATTATGGAAGACTTCTTGGATGGCGGGGAATATCCATGGTCTGCCCCTGCCTTCCCTTGAGGGCTTCAGCTTCTCTAAATGGGCCAGCTGAGATGGGGATAACACCACAACAGTGAGAGTCAAACGTCCTATGACACACCCGGGAAGGTAACCCGGCCAACAAATGCCTGAAGAAGTCGGATGTGTCGGCCGAAAGGTTTAAATATCGCAGCTTTGCCGTAAACAGGCTCAATGCAATTGCGTCTAAAACAACATTCCGGACTAATGAAGAAGAAGAAGAAGGATAGTTCGCACTACAGTACGGTTATTTAGCTTTTAGGCAGCCATTTGTTGCAAACATATACGTACACATACGAGGGGGTTTCAAATGAAAGCCTTACAAAAGTGTGACAGAAATTATAATATAAAAATTAAAATATCTAGTGGTTACACACCCGCTTCACACGCCAGTGATCCGGGGTTTGTTTCCGGGTCCGGTCAAGGATATTCACTACTGATGAGCTAAAACGAGAGCAAAACTCGAGTCTAGTGCTTCCACATTGATGTGGATATGCCTTAGGTTCATACCAGAATACGATCAGCATTGCCAGTAGTGGGTTGTGCTCAATATTTAAATCTCAAATCCTGAAACAACCAAATAAATCAATTTGATTATTGCTTGCTGGACTTTAGGCGGCCTGGTGTGCCTTGTCAGTGAGAAGACCTGATCGTTCGGGTCCACATCGATTGACGGACGTCAGTCGCTGCGATCGGGCAAATCTTGAGCTACAGCCTACGATGGGTGACGTTGTGATATTCTGTTGTGATAATTTGGCCGTGTCCAGCGTGTGCCACGTGGTCTAGTGGTTACACACCCGCTTCACACGCCAGTGATCCGGGGTTTGTTTCCGGGTCTGGTCAAGGATATGCACTACTGATGAGCTAAAACGAGAGTGAAACTAGTCTAGTGCTTCCACATTGACGTGGATGGGCCTTAGGTTCATACCAGAATACGATCAGCGTTACCAGTAGTGGGTTGTGCTCAATATTTAAATCTCACATCCCGAAACTTCTTCTTCTTCTGCTGTGGTCATCTGGAGTTTTTTTTTCAGATGTGATTGCGTTGTGCCTGTTTACAGCAGAGCTGCGTTCTTGCGCCATTAGGCCGACACATCCGACTTCTGCGGGCATTTGTTGACCGGCTTAACCTTCCCGGGGGCATCCCGAAACAACCAAATAAATCAAGAAATTATAATAACCATGCCATTGTCTTGTAACGTGTCAATATTGTTGTTAGGATGTCAAGAGTGCTAAGCACATGGCATAACTGTGTAGATGGACATGGTGACATCATAAGGACAGTTTAAAGATGGCTGCCCCACATTTGACATGCACCAAAGAGCCAGAGGAATTAAGGTCACCCGGCTAGTGCAGTCGCCGCAAATTGTGCAGTTAGGGTTTTTGTTTCTGCCCCATACATTAAAAAATCCACACCTTACCAAGGATTCAAACCTGGGCCACTCTGCCAACAGCTCCTCATAGAAAAGACTGAATAGTGACATAATTGCAGCATCCCTTAAAAAACCAAAAAAAACCTTGATTTTCACAAATAACTGATTCTTACAGAATTCCTAAACTCCACTTATCTTTATATTTCCTCTACATTTATCTTTATGAATAAGTCATATATAATTATTTAGTGAACACTGGCTACACCAAGCTAAAATAAGTAATGAATGGGTATTGTGTCTTAGTCAAATAGCTAATGCTCATATTTTTTTTCTATCCTTAGGAACTTGTCAAATTGGATCTATATTACAATGCTATTATTAGCATTACTAATAATAAATGGCAGTAATATATATATATATATATATATATATATATATATATATATATATATATATATAAGTAGCAAGCGCATTAGTGCAGTTGATAGGATGTTGCGCTGATGTTATGAGCGTGGTCAGACAAGGGTTCGAGGCCTAGGTTTGAGGGGGGGGGGGGGGGGGTATAAATCTTTTGTCCCGGGAGATTTTTAGCGACCAAGAACTCACTTCCAGTTTTTTACCACGTCTCGTTTTATTTGATTTATTCAAAATAAACGTGCACGAAGTCGTGGGAAACAACTCTGTTAATTACAGGAATGGCTCGTTTGCTAAACTGCAAGCGTTTGCGGTCGAGAAACTGTCTTCTATTGTATTTCCTGAAGTGTATTTACGAAGAGTAAGCTAATTTTTCTTATAACTCCTATATTTTAAACCATCCATAACTTTTTATTGCATTTTTGGATTCTCCGTTCAATTGTACATATATGGCCCGGGAAGGTTAACCCGGTCAACAAATGCCCGCAGAAGTCGGATGTGTCGGCCTAACGGCGCAAGAACGCAGCTCTGCTGTAAACAGGCACAACGCAATCACATCCGGAAAAAAAAAAAAAAACTCTGGATGAACGAAGAAGAAGAAGTACATATATGTGAAGAGTTTCAACAATCATGACCTTCTATAGTGTTCAGGAAAAACTATTTTGCACACCCATGAAAATGAGATATGGCAGTCATAACACAAAATTCAATATCGCGGCGCCCATACAATAGTACTAAACTATGGCGGACGTGTATTTATTTATAATTAGAACTGGCAATGTAACTACTAAAATTAAACAGAATACAAGTTTCATTTGTAGCAGTAATTTATCTGTGTACTTGTATAATTTTTCAGCATCTGACATGACTGAAAATAATTTTGAAAGCCAGTTTTCAGACCCATCTGTAAACCTGTAAGTAGTGTAAGGAGTACATTTTTTTTCTAAGCGGCACAGCAGTACATTATTATTTAAATTTAAATACAATACTGTAAAATAAGTTATGTTTTTTTTAAAAGTTAGTATTTTATTATTAATTGCTCACATTTAGATACAGAACAGGTTAGTTTCTAAACTAAAAATAGTGTCATAGAAGTAGAAATTAATTATTAGCGAAAGTGACTGCTTAATTTATACAGCAGTTACAAACTTATTTACTTAAAATAATGAACAATGCATGATATTTAATCAACAAAAGAAAGATGTTGCAATGCAGTGGTTACATTAAGACAATGTGAGTACATTTTTATGAATTGTTCTTTCAATAACGACGATTATTTCACATGACATTTATTTAATATAAAATGGCAGAAAAAGGCAGCTATTTATAACTGTTAATTGGGTCACAGCACATCCTGTCGAAAAGTCTTAAAAGTCAAGTGCATTTTTCTCGGAGACTGAGACTCTCGTGCTTTGTGCGATGCTTTCAGCAGGCCGCCCTGCGGAAATAGATCGAGCCATATGGGATAAAACCCGGTGCAATGAAGTCGATCATCTTTATCCTGTCGACATTCTAAGAGAAATTATTACTTTCCTGTTACCAAAATGCACAATATAGTATACATCCTGTCAGGTTTGTTAGCGATGCAACAGACAAATGAATAATATACAATTGGCGGCCATTTTTAATTGTTAATTAGGTCATGGCACATCCTATCAAAAAATAGATAATACGTCAAGTTAGACCTCACCACCCTGGATGCAATGATATACGGTACTATGTTGTCCGTTTAAAAATAAACAAGCCACAGTAATAGAACGCAGAAATTATCAGCACCCAATTTATTTGGCCATGATCAGCTGTTTTCAGTTTACTAAGATTTCTTTACACTTCTTGGTTATAGATTATGACACACAAAAATTAATAACTCCGCTTAGAATTAACATAGTCTTCATTGAGATACTATTGGATTCGTCTTGTCAAGCTGTATCCAACTGTCGTTTCATACGTAAAACCACAACTTTTAAATAGTGTCTATATGTGCTATATATAGTATGAGTATGAGCGTGTATTTATGTGTGAATATATTATTAATATATTATATATATATAAGAAGAAGAAGAATATATATATATATCAATCAATCATGTGCCATGCCGGAAAGCGTGGGCGGTCATGATTCGCCATTTCACTCGATCACCAGAGTCGTGGATCAGCTCAGTGTTCCTGTCTCGTCCATGCCATGTGGCCAAGCCATCCAGGTATTTTCCTCTCGGTCTGTTCCCCTCGATCTTGCCAGCTGTCACCAAGTTCTCCAGTCCATTTCTTCTCATAACATGTCCAAAAAATTTTGACTGTCTACGTCTAATTTCTCTAATCAATCTACGATTTTCATTTGTCTCTTGTAGTACTTGGTCATTGGTTTTTCTATCTGTCCATGGTATTCTTTGCATTTTCCTCAGAAACCACATTTCTGCAGCCATCAGATGTTTTTCAGCTTGACTGCACATTGTCCAAGTTTCACATCCATACAAAAGAACAGGCTCTATGTATCCCCTCAACACTCTTTTTCTCGTTTCAATTGACATCAATTTATTGGTCAGAATGTTTTTCATCTTGCTAAAGGCTACTTTCGCAATGGCGATTCTTGTTCTAATCTCTTCAAGGCATCTGCCATCAGATGTTATGACTGTTCCGAGATAATTGAACCGATTCACTTGTTGAAGAATATTCCCATTTACTTGTATATTACATTGTGGTACTTCGTTCTTCCTAGTGACGACCATAACCTGTGTCTTCCTACAATTTAATTCCAACCCCAGCTGCTCACTGTGTACAACCACAGCGTCTACTAATTGTTGCAGATCCTGTGCATTGTCTGCAATCAATACTGTATCATCTGCATATCTAATGTTATTTATGTTTCGTCCTCCAATGCTGATTCCATTTAGGTCTTCTACATTTCTGAAAATATTTTCACTGTATAAGGAAAAAAGATCTGGAGACATTACACATCCCTGCCTAACACCTCTCTTAATAGGTTGGTATTGTCCTACTTCATTATCAATTCTTATGGCAGCTTGTTGTTTCCAATATATGTTTTTTATAAGTCTAATGTCTTTCCCATCAATTTGTAGATCTGCAAGCATATCCACAATGTTGACATGTCTTACTCTATCAAAAGCCTTTGTGTAGTCAATAAAGCAAAGATGTATATCCTTGTTTACTTCTAAAGCACGTTCAATAACTGTTCGCAGCATATACACAGCATTTACTGTACCCTTTCCTTCTACAAAACCACATTGTTCTTCCCCTATTTCAGGTTGTATTTTCTTCCTCACTCTTTGCATGATAATTCGTAACAAAATCTTTGTGATGTGACTCATTATACTAATTGTTCTATGTTGATCACATTCTAAGGTTCCTGATTTCTTTGGGATTGCAATAAATACAGAATTACATAATTCAGAAGGTATATCTCCAGTATCATATAATGTGTTCAGCAGTCTAGTGACTTGCTCTAGTCCAAATTCTTCTAAAGCTTTAATCATTTCTGTTGTGATGTTATCTGCACCGGGGGCCTTGCCAGCTTTCATATGCTTAAGAACATTTTGAACCTCCATCTTTAAAATTTCTGGTCCTTCATTATTAAATCTAATAGCATACTGTTCCTCTCTGTTATCATTATACAGGTCTTTCACATAATCTGTCCATACATGTAGAATCTGATCTTTTTCTATTATGATTTTGCCATCTTTAGTTCTTAGACAGCCTGTTGATGTACTTGTTCTTTTATTAGTAAGTTCCTGAATCCTTTTGTGCACTAATTTGGTATTTTGACTGTTGTGTTGTTTTTCAATTTCTAAGCACTTTTACTCAAGCCATGATTCTTTTGCCTTCCTACATAATATTCTGACTTGTCTGTGAATTTCTTCATATTTGGCATATACAAGAATATAGCATGTAATAGAAGTTTCTTGTTATTACCATACCTTTATATACAGAATTATTTATTGATTTGTTTTTCAATTTGTAATTTGTTAATCACGATTAACTCACGTTTAATTCAATAATTGTAGCGTGATCCATCAGTACTGAAGCATACTTTAACCGGAAGCCATTTTTTCCGCGCTTGCGCAGAAGGTTTCGTCGTGTCGACACATCATTGACTATTAACATACCCTTTGTATATCTCAGTGGATATATTTAAATAACTCGTGACAATAACGAATTACCATCTCCGCTTCCGGTAAAATGGCCAGTCTAATCATTGTGCATATAGCCGGTGGTTAGATTTGAAATTGTCTTTGAGATAATTTCACTATTTGGCATACCATAAATAATTAATAATATTTTTAGTACACATTATAGATATTCGTTAATTTTAGTTGCATTTTCGAATTGTGCATGCAAAGATACATAAATTTGGAAAGTTTCATTTAAATATATGGGTGCTGACTGGTAGAAAAAAATTCGTTTTGCGGACATGATAAATTCCTCTTTGTGATTGTAAATCTACATTGTCGGTACGCAATAAAAGATTTTTTTAGTACACATTATAGATATTCGTTAATTTTAGTTGCATTTTCGAATTGTGCATGCAAAGATACATAAATTTGGAAAGTTTCATTTAAATATATGGGTGCTGACTGGTAGAAAAAAATTTATGAATTAATAATTATTTTTGCGGACGTGATTAAATTCTCTTTGTGATTGGAAATATAAATAAATCCTTTTTATAAAAATATATATATGTACTTTCTCATTATATAAATATATCATCTCTTATTATATGAATGCATGTAATTATTAAATATTAATTTTACATAAATTTATTTAGAATTTGACTGACTATCATGGCAAGGACTGCTGATGATCTCAGATCCCATCTATCTGCGTTCGAAGGAGGATATCCTATAAGTACAGGATACATTGCCCGCCTGCTGGTTGTGGACAGTTGTTCTGTACCTG
The DNA here is from genome assembly GCA_963921405.1 of Cepaea hortensis. Taxonomy (NCBI): domain Eukaryota; kingdom Metazoa; phylum Mollusca; class Gastropoda; order Stylommatophora; family Helicidae; genus Cepaea; species Cepaea hortensis. The sequence goes on along the minus strand of OY992878.1, from coordinate 128,629,981 downwards.
ATGTGTTAGGAAAAGTCCAAACCACTGTGGCGACAAATGATCCAGGGAAAGACATATTTTTGCCGACATATTAAATCCCTCTTTGACTTTGCCTTTGGAAATCCAAAATGTCGGCATGCGTTTCACTTTTTAAAACGTGCAATTCTTCTTCTTCTTCTTCTTCGTTCATCCGGAGTTTTTTTCGTATGTGATTGCGTTGTGCCCGTTTACAGCAGAGCTGCGTTCTTGCGCTGTTAGGCCGACACATCCAACTTCTGCGGGCATTTGTTGACCGGGTTAACCTTCCCGGAAACGTGCAATTCGAACTACTACCTTGTGAGCCAATCTCTTTAATTAATGACAAATGTTTAAATGTTTGCATAAAGGAGAAATCCTTTTTTAGAAAAATATAATTTCTCATTATATAAAAACTTTGAATAACGAAGACACAAACAATAGATTGCACTATTTATTGCCTGGCATATTTCGCTGCATCTCGTCAGGTACATACTGCAGAAATCACACAACTTACGTGAAATTAACTAGATAAATCCTTCAAGTTGAAATATACACAATTTCGCACAGTAATGTCACTTATCTACCACGGTAATTTTAAGCTGACTAACATGTCTTTCTGTTTACGCAATTCTGGCTTGCGTTGATAGATCATAATTGCTTCTGCAAATTTTAACAAGCGGGTATTTTGTGTTCTAAACAACACACGAAATGCAGTGTCTCTGGACACAACGTGACCACTGGCGACAATGTGTCTGCCGATTGAAGACGCCGGGAGCTTCCGGTGTGTCGGCTCCTCGCGGCTAGCCACTCCTGTGTGTTGTATCTTGTTGACCCATTGAGGTATGTGTTCTGACACCCGTTTGTTAAGCTGTCTCTCCGTTCGACCAATGTAAACGGCCTGGCATCTACATGTGAATTGGTAAATACAATTGTTTGTGGCGTACAGAGGAACAGGCTCTTTGACTGTTGGTGTAGGAATGGGTACGGTTTTACATCTAATGACTGGAGTTGCCGCACAGAATGTTCGACCTACTGCTGTAGTAAGCCGGTCTTGTAGACGTTGCATTACGTCATCCCCTCGAAAGGTTAGCTGGATGAATACCTTGAGTTTAGGGACTGTAGTTACGTCTGCTTTGGGTTTGGGCTGTTGGCAATGGCGCTTTATAAATCCTGTGGAGTACCCATTCAGGTTTAAGACATTCTTCAGAGTTTCAAATTCCTCTGTCAGTGTGTCCTGGGTGCATATCTTTCTAGCACGGTCAAACAAGGTCCGTACTAAGCCCCGTTTGTACTGGACAGGTGTGAAGTTTTGAAAATTTAGGTATTGGCCAGTCCATGTTTCTTTGCGATACACCGATCTTTGAATTGTTCCGTCTGCTCTACGTCTCATTAGAATATCTAGGAATGGTAACGCTTCGTTGTGTTCGTGTTCCATAGATAGAGAGATGTTTTTATGCGTCTTGTTCATTGTGGCCTGAAACGATGTTGCTTGTAGCTCGTCTGTGGTGATAATTAGTATATCGTCCACATAACGCCGGTAAAAGGCCAAGTTGTTGATGTCTGAGGATCTCTTTTCTTCTAAGTGTGCCATGAAGATGTCCGCTAGAATAGGACCAAGAGGACTCCCCATGGCCACTCCGTCAATTTGGCGGTATGACTTAGTTAGAAAATTGAATTGGATGTTGGCGGTACATAGTAGTAGTAGCCTCTCCAGAATAGGTGTATATAGAATATATAAAAACTGTCATTTACTGCCAATATAGTACCTTGCGGTGTATGGCAGAGGGGTCTTTGAGCCTGAGGAATAAAGTCCGCCTGGCTAGTGCAGTCGCCGCGAACTGTGCAGGTTAGGATTTTCTTTTTGCCCCCGACAGAAAAAAATCTGACACCTTACCGAGGGATCGAACCCGGGCCTCCCGAATGAGAGTCCGGCATTCTAGCCTCTCGGCCAGCCGCTCCTCCTCTCATTATATAAAGATATCTATTTTAGCATGAACCATCAGATTTTAAATTTGAGTATTTACTAATGGGACCACCACCGAAAGATAGGCCTTAAGAAACCGAATCTAATGGTACCAAGATGTTGCATGTATGGCAATTAGAAGCGAAGATATGCAACTTTGAGTGTCGTGATCGTAAACACATAAATTAATTAATATAACTACTAATTAGCGGCCATTTTTATATGCTAATTAGGTAACATTGCATACTATCTAAACAGGATATAACACATATCGTGCATTGCACAATTTCGCAGAATACAAGATACAACTTACCAGGGTTTAAAGCTAATATAAAGAATGCTCGTGGTAATTAATTAATATAACTACTAATTAGCGGCCATTTTTATATGCTAATTAGGTAACATTGCATACTATCTAAACAGGATATAACACATATCGTGCGTTGCACAATTTCGCAGAATACAAGATACAACTTACCAGGGTTTAAAGCTAATATAAAGAATGCTCGTGGTAATTAATTAATATAACTACTAATTAGCGGCCATTTTTATATGCTAATTAGGTAACATTGCATACTATCTAAACAGGATATAACACATATCGTGCGTTGCACAATTTCGCAGAATACAAGATACAACTTACCAGGGTTTAAAGCTAATATAAAGAATGCTCGTGGTAATTAATTAATATAACTACTAATTAGCGGCCATTTTTATATGCTAATTAGGTAACATTGCATACTATCTAAACAGGATATAACACATATCGTGCGTTGCACAATTTCGCAGAATACAAGATACAACTTACCAGGGTTTAAAGCTAATATAAAGAATGCTCGTGGTAATTAATTAATATAATAACTAATTAGCGGCCATTTTAATATGCTAATTAGATAATGTTGCATACTATCTAAACAGGAATTAACCCATTATGTGCGTAGCATCATTCCGCATAATACAATATATTACGTGCCAGGGTTTAAACATAATATAAAGAATGCACTTGGTAATTAATTAATATAATAACTAATTGGCGGCCATTTTTATATGCTAATTAGATAATGTTGCATACTATCTAAACAGGAATTAACCCATTATGTGCGTAGCATCATTCCGCATAATACAATATATTACGTGCCAGGGTTTAAACATAATATTAAGAATGCACTTGGTAATTAATTAATATAATAACTAATTGGCGGCCATTTTTATATGCTAATTAGATAATGTTACATCATATGTAAAAATAGATGACATGAGCGGTTAGGCTTCGCTACACCGATCGCAATGATGTATGGTTGCTAGGATGTTCGTGTATGGTTGCTAGGATGTTCGTTTAAAAATAAACAAACTACTTTAGTTTTGATAACTTCTGCTATGACCTTGGTTCGGACACGAAAAAAAGATGTGCAGAAGAGATCTTTTGTGTCAATTTCTGCGTTAATGATCTCGACACTCAAAGTTGCATATCTTCGCTTCTAATTGACATACACGCATCATCTTGGTACCATTAGATTCGGTATCTCAAGGCCTATCTTTTGGTGGTGGTCCCATGAGAAAATACTCAAATTTAAAAATCTGATGGTTCATGCTAATAATTGTTTTCCAAATTAAAATTTCACTTTTTAAACTGATATTAAGGATTTACGTGGTGTGTCGATACCTGTGGGCACTACACCTGTGCCAGTATTTGCCTGGTGCACTAATGAATAGATCCTAAAAATATTTAAAACGACACTCTGAAACATGAGGCAATATTTAACAATTAATTATAAATATACCGGTCTGTTCATCCCGTACAACGCCAGATCTCTCTGGGACATTCGCCATTTTACTACCGGTTCGGCGCTACAAAAGGACTGTACTGCTGCGACTAATTGATACCTCTCTCTCACTCGCCGAAAAGTTGTCCGTTTAATGAATGTCCTTTACATGACGTCGCTTTAACTCCAACATTCTGGCTGTTTGTTATATAGTAGACAATGTTTACGTTCAGTAGTTTGCCATTTGTTTCTGAACGACCGACGCCAATACTATCGGAATCAACGCAAGACGGTCTGCTTCTAAGTCGTCCGTCGATGATTTCGAACCGTCGACTCGGGATGTCGAGGGAATACGAAAGGCAGTGAAACGCGTTCACTACCAAGCGAAAGATGTCCATTGCCACCCGCAAACTCTTCTCCAACTACAGAGGTACTTGTAATTTACGTCCCCACGTCAAGGACGAGAATTCAACATTTAAGTCCAGCTAACCATCATGCGGAATGAATCCACTGCGCCGCGGATTAAAAAACAATTGTTTATGATATTTCTGCATGCACCGCTATACCTCATGAATATTGAATTTTAGAATCGTCATCACTGTACTCGAGACATATTCACACAAGGCCCGTCCTTCTTTTTCAAATCCCCCGTCATACGTCACCAGTAACGTTTCTCTCCGTCTACCCCTTCTACCCCCAATCTGTCCAATTGTCAAGATGTTTTCTAATACCTTTTTTAATATTACGTGATCAATAAACATTGTCTTTTTCTTGTGTGGGTAGGCTTTCTAATTTTGATGCATGAGTAGTGGCGTATTTGGCCTGTTCTTTTCGATTTGCAATCTCCGAGGGATTCTAAATGTGCCCAGCGTGACATCCTCAACAGAAACTACAGAGGGGAATTGAAGCGAAAACAACTAATATTAAAACGATTAAGCAAGTAATAATAAATACGCACAAACACTCTAAACATGTCCGACGTTTCTGTTATAATAACCTTTCTCAAGAACAAGACACAGACAATTAATACAATTATTATATATAATTATATAATAACATGCAAAACATGAACTATTAAGCATAAAGAGATGCTGAAGCGCTTTGTGTTATCCAAAGGAGAAGTAAAGAATAGAGTAGGACTATGGACCTCCGGTGCATGTTGTAAAAGACGACTAAAGATGGTTGGTCTGAGACTGGCTATTTCACACAGTGTTGTTGTTGTTTGTCCATCAAGAACTATGATGACCATTCATTTCATCCAGTGGGGTTGAAAGTATGAAGCCGCGAGTTCTAAGATGGCTGATGAGGCCTATTTTGGCTCTAAATGTTCTTCGACAATGTGGACAAAGAATGCTTGACGTTTCTGGAGGAGGATTTTCTGCAGTGGTTTTTCTGTTCTGTCTTTTCTTCACAGCTCTTGCAGTCCTGGTTGCCTCACAAGTGACTGCACCCTTGCGTAATGATACACGCCACGAATTTCGATCTCCGACTGCAGTCCCCCAGGTGTCATGATGAATTCCAAAAGCATTCAGTGAGATTTTCAGAGTGTCTTTAAGGCGCTTCCTCTGGCCGCCTTGTTTTTTTTTTTTTTTTTTGTTTTTTTTTCACACAGCAGAAAAGAATCAGATAACATCTAACCGATCATGACCTGGCCTACACAGATTTAGGCTTGTGTGGTCGGGGGAGTATACACCACTGGAAGTCTCAAGGGCAAGAGAACAAGAGGGAAAAAGTAGATTTCATCTTCTTCGATCGAACAACTTTTCTTGCACAGGAAGAAATTGCGTTGTGCCTGTTTACAACAGAGCTGCAATATTTGCACCTTTCAGTCTACCATTTAACTTGCTGTTCATGAGAAAACAGTAAGTTAAGGGTTGGGTAATATAACTAAATTACCAACTAACAATTTACCACAACAAGCAATGGTGTACGCCGTCTCCCTGGCCGAGGTGTTAGCAGCTTTCTCCGTAGCCCCGAATACTCTCGTGGTTGACGTGAGCGCACGAGAATTGGAAGCGGTTCGAGTCGCGCCAGTGACTTATGAGAGTATGGAGCCGGTCGCTCAGAAAGTCGTGGGCTGATGAGCATAATCTAGCCTAGGTATCAACATACAGCTGAAAGATGCTGATGTTGACCGCAATATCCTGAAACAGGATGGAAACGCGGGAAAATGGAAGCAGAAGAAGGGGCCAGCGACGTAAACGATAGGCAAAGGGAATACCAGTCCATTGGAATCTCGATACATAAGGCTCATAAACGGGCACTCTCCCGGTGTTTATGCTTCACCTTGACACCGCAAGGTACAAAAGGAACAAGATGAGAAGATGAGCCGACACATTCGACATCTTCGGGCATTTATTTACGCTCCGAGTGTTTCGTAGGACTCATATGTGAATATTTCTCATATGTGCGTCATCATAATCGTCACTCCATCTAAAGGCGTTTTCAACAACAGGCCCTTCCAAAACAACCGCATGCAAGCCGGTCATCCCTCATCTAATTAAATTCGATTTCACCATTACCCCTACCCCGTTCAACCTCAGGGAGAAGTCATAGTAGGGTCCATCACCGGCTCAGAATGATAGTCCTGTGACTAGACAGCCACCAAAGCAGCTGGATATGGTTTTACCCTCACAGTCCTGTCAATCCGAAGGTGATTGCTGTCCACATGGGGTAATGGACAGCATACTTCATTGGAAAGCAGGAGCAGACCTGATCATTCCCCGACCTCCTAGGAGGCATCCATAAGTACATAGCTGATACATGATGCCACGGTATTGGATTCACCCAAGGAATTGCCACGTCATGCACATTGTTGCGTAACCTCATTTCGTATACTGAGCCTCCCATTCACCAGTCTACACTTTCGGAGACCAAAAACGACGCAGTCCGTAGATTTGAAACTTCGATGACCTCTGGTTCACACTTTCTACCAAATTATGCCATTCAGGGCGGTCTCCGCAGAAAGAAAAATATTCCCCCGCGGCGGGTAATCGAATCCCGGTCTCCCGCGAGAAAGGTGCTGAAGCTAACGTGAACAAATGTCATTATCTTGAAGAATTTTATTTAGAGGGCTCGCGGGCTCCAGTTCTCAGAGCCGCCCCATTCATTCGGTCCCCACGCCCTTGTGTGTTGGGTGATCATCCCGGCCCCTGGCAAGATACTACACTTTGATCTTTGCCGACAGGCCGAGAAAGAAATTGAGGAAGTGAAAAGGGGAGAGCGCTTATGATAATGATGGTTTGACAGAATATCAATATGGATAGCGTACAAAAACTGTCTGTCATTTACTGCCAATATACTATGGGAGGCTCTATTCGCAATGGAACTTCGAATAGAAAAAAAAATTATATTCGCAATAGAATTGCGAATAGTGAAAATTATATTCGCAATCGAATTGCGGGAAGTAACATGTCACAACGTCTGCTCCCTGTGGCTCACGGTGGCAGCCTGATTGAACATCTGCTTTGCATGTTCTGCTACCGGCTGAGTTTGTGTTCACTCCCTGCTGAATCTGCCACCACTCCAGATGGGAGTCCTTTGGTTTGCTGCACTTTCCACTCAATCCCAGACAGCTTTCACCACCTCATTCTTGTCATACTCTAGTTCGTCACCCACAGGAGCCCTTGAGGGTTGACCAGGATGTCTTTGGCTGTTCTATATGGGCCAGCTGGGATGGGTGATAACACCACAACTGTAAGAGTAAAACGTCCTAAGAAACCCCCGGGACGGTTAACCCGTCAACAAATGCACGCAGAAGTCGGATGTGTCGGCGTAACGGCGCAAGAACGCAGCTTTGCTGTAAACAGGCACAACGCAATCACATCCGAAAAAGAAAAAAAAACTCCGGATGAACGCAGAAGAAGAAATATCACTGTAGTATAGCGTCAGCAGTCGTATCGGCCTTCCTCGCCTCTACCTTCTTCTTCCCGGCTGTATATAGCGCATGTCTCTGCGCGGCATTTTTAACGCGAGGCATCCTCTGCGTTAACCGATAAGGCGACTTGATCTCGATAGCGCGTCGAGTCTGCTGTGTGATGATAATATAGATGTCTTTGTTTACCGTGAATTTTATATGTAATTGCAAGAGTTGATCTGGTCCTTGTTCTGCAGATTCAACTCATCATCATCAAGTGCCGTGCCGGCTGCCGTAGGCGTTCATGGCTCTCCACAGATCTCGGTCTTTGGTGTTCTGGATCAACTCTGCTGATGATATTCCTCCATGCCATCGTCTCAGTCCATCCAGCATCATTTCTCTTGGTCTGCCTCTGGATCTCTTCCCCTCGATCTTTCCAGTTGTCACGATGTTCTCTAATGCCTCTCTTCTCATCACATGACCAAAGAAAGATGTTTGTCTCTTTCTTATTGTTGTATATAGTGTTCTAGTTTCATTAGCCTCTTTCAGGTAATCGTTGTTAGTTATTCTGGCAGTCCAAGGAATTCGCAACATTCGTCTTAAAAACCACATCTCTGTTGCTTCTAAGTTCTTCCTAATTTGTTCATTTACATTCCAAGATTCGCGGCCATACAGCAAAACTGGTTCTATATAGCATTTTATAGCTCTCTTTCTTACATTCATTGATAGCGACTTATTGCATAAGATACTCTTCATTTTCTGAAATGCTGTCCTTGCCTGCCCTATTCTGCTCTTAATCTCTTTTGTACATCTTCCATCTGATGTTATAAGTGCCCCTAGGTATTTAAAATTATCCACTTGGTTGAGAATTTCCCCTTCTATTTCTAAGTCACATTTTGGTGTCCCCATTTTCTTTGATAGCACCAGTGTTACTGTTTTCTTGATATTCAAGGACAGTCCTTTCTGTGCACTCTCTGTTACTACACGGTCCAACAATTGTTGTAGGTCTGTTGCATTATCCGCCACCAATACTGTGCCATCCGCATAGCGTATATTGTTTATATTATATCCTCCGATTAGTATTCATGGCTTCTCTTTGATCTCTCTCATTATTACTTAGCTATACAGGGAGAAGAGATCGGGTGACAAGACACACCCCTGTCGTACTCCTAGCTTTATCTGTTCGTAACTACCCTCTTTATTTCCCATTTTAATTGCTGCTTCTTGGTTCCAGTATATATTTTTTATTATTCTTAAATCTTTCCCATCAATGTTGATATCTTCCAACATTTTAATCAGTTCATCATGTATTACTTTATCAAATGCCTTAGTATAATCTATGAAGCATAAATATATGTACCCCTGTTTCTCTATTGATCTTTCTATTAGTGTTCGTAATATATATATTACATTGTTTGTACCCTTTCCTTCCATAAACCATACTGTTCTTCACTAATTTCCATTTTTATTTTCTTTCTTGTTCTTCTCATTATAATTCTGAGTAGAAGCATAGTGACATGGTTTATGAGGTTAATTGTGCGAAAATCTTCCCATTCAAGTGCTCCTGGTCTCTTTGGTATTGCTATAAATACAGATTTCAGCATATCGCTCGGTAAATATCCACTGTTGTAAATATCATTCAGCATTTCGGTTAATATATCTACCCCAAATTCTCCCAATACTTCTAATTCTTCTACTGTGATTTCATCTGGCCCAGCTGTTTTTCCTTTCTTCATATGTTTCATAGCGTCAGCGACTTTTCTTTTAGAATAGGTGGGTCTTCTAAGTTACTTTCTTCTGTTAATTCTTCTCTTTCTCCATTATATAATTCTCTTATATACTCATTCCACCTTTTCATTATATCACCTTCCTCCAATAAAATCTTTCCTGTTTTTGATTTCAAACACCCTGTATTTATTCTTATTTTTCTTCCTGTGAGCTCGCTGATTTGTCTGTGCATACTTTTTTGATCTTTAATATAATTTAATTCAATTGTTCTGCATTGCTCGTTTAACCAACTTTCTTTTGCCTTCACACATTTATCTTTTATTTCTTTATTTATCTTAGCATACTCTTGTTTGTCATTTTTATTCTGTTTCCTTTTGTCCATCAGCATTAAGATTTCTTCATTCATCAATGTTTTCCTAGCTTTTTGGCTTCTCACCGGTAATAATTCTTTGCTAGTTTGATGTATGGAGTCCCTTAACATTTCCCATTGTTCATCTATACTATGTATTTTAGCTATTGCATTGTACCTATTTTTCACAGTCACTCTGTATTGTTCTTGAATTTCTTTATCTACTTTCAGAACCTCTTTATTAAGTCTCAAGTTTTTAACCATTCCCCCCCCCCCTCTCTTTAATCTTACATTTATTTGTCCACAGTGGTACATGATCACTGTTACCGTCAGCACCAGGCATTGTCTTTACATTAATTAATGCATTTCTAAATCTTTTATTAATAAGTATGTAGTCAATTTGGTTGCGTATTTTCATATCAGGGCTTTTCCATGTGTATAGTCGTCTTTTATGGTGTTTAAACCATGTGTTTCCAATTATCATATCATTAATATTTGCCCATTCTATTAGTTTCTCTCCTCTTTCATTTCTTGTACCTAAACCGTAATTCCTCAATATATCGTCTATTTTTCCCTTTCCCACTTTTGCATTAAAATCTCCCAGCATTATTTTTATTTCTTGTGATCCAAGTTGGGCTATTGCCATTTCTACTTCATCGTAAAAGTTTTGTATATCTTCATCACTACTGTGTGTTGTTGGTGCATATACTTGTATAATATGTATACTGTTTTTATCACATTGTGTCATCACATCTCACTTGACAGCACTTCTCAGCGCTATCAAGCCAAGTCGCCTTATAAATTCAAGCAACCTGATACGGGGGAGAATGGCACGAAAGAATAACAATAAGAAACTACAGTCAAGCAAGATGTGCAGCGTTGGAGCCGCCAAGTCTTCGAAGGAGATGAAAACAGAGAGCCTACCTGTGAGCTGCAACACAGTACATGCACTAACAGATACCTCTGAAGCTAGCACAAGGAAGAGCGACGATAGCCCACCTTTAACAAAAGCCAAGACAGCGGTGAAGAAGAGGGAGGTGAAAGACACCAAAGTCGGGAACACCGACACAAAAGCAGTCAGGTCGGTCGTCAAGCGGATCCAAGTGGAGCTAGCAGATGATCAAATACAAAAGCAGCTACAGGAGGAAAATCTGCACATCCGAATCCTGAAGACAGAACGGATTATGACTTACTCAGGGATCCCTACAACGCTGGCGGTGGTGACGTCTGAGGGATGTGAGATCCCACAACAGGTGTCGATACAACAAAGACTACAACAGCCCGAGGGATTTATACCCAAAATCACCCAATGCTCCAGATGCCAGAAGGCCGGACACAGCAGAGCACTATGCCGCAGCAAAACTGACATCTGCCGCTACTGCGCCGAGCATCACGCTTTTAGGGACTGTCCGTTAGCCAAGCTGGACGTGGACTCCAGGGCGCCTAACAGCAAACGTAAGTGCGCCAACTGCATGGGACATCATGGAGCACGATACCTGGGCTGTCCGTATCTCCAAAGACACAGGGATGTGTTAAAAATCGCCACTGTCACCAAGACACCATTTAAAGACGCAATGCGGAGGTGCGAGACAGCCACGGGCATCTCGCAAACTGAAAGAGTACAGCTGCAGAGGGAGATCGACGAGTTGAAAAAACAAGTCAAGCTTCTGCAAAGACCGGCACCGACCAGCGACATTCAAAAGATTCTTATCGAAATAAAAGAGACTCATAAAAACATAAAACAAGAGGTGGAGTACAAGTAGAAAGCAACATCAGATGAGCCAGAAGCCAATTTTTGTTTTTAATATCGGATCGGATCGGTGTTCTTAAAAAAATCTGGAGTATGTTTTAGTGGTAACCAACCGGTTATGACGTCACTTAGTCTTATTCGCCTGTCGTTAAGACAAACCAACATCGAAGATGGCTCGAATTACAACCAAAGTTATCATCGAAGCCATACACGATTCCGAGGAGATGAAGCAGTTTGGCTCACCGGCGCCCGACATTCTCCGCGTTGTGAAGAGGAGGTTTCCTTCAGCGTCTCGTGCAGAAATTACCAGAAAGGTAAAAGCTGCCCTGCTCCGTGGGACCAGAAATGGACACATCACTAAACGGGTGCACGGCGTCCGTTACTATGTTACTCCAGCCAATCGACTGAAGAGGATTCGTCCGGCGGGCAACCTACGACCAACATCGAAGATGGCTCCCATTACAACCAAAGTTATCATCGAAGCAATAAAAGATTCAGAGGAAATTAAACATATTGGCTCAACGGCGACCGACATTCTCCGTGTTGTGAAGAGGAGGTTTCCTTCAGCGTCTCGTGCAGAAATTACCAGAAAGGTAAAAGCTGCCCTGCTCCGTGGGACCAGAAATGGACACATCACTAAACGGGTGCACGCCGTCCGTTACTATGTTACTCCAGCCAATCGACTGAAGAGGATTCGTCCGGCGGGCAACCCGCTCCCAAGGGACAGAAGGCTACAACAGAGGAGGAAATAGGTAAGTCAGTCATCAGTCAGTCCAATTGTCATTGCACATCGAATAGTATTATTAATAAAATATTATTGTTAATTTATTATTTTAAGCCGTCCTAAATCTATCTGTGCTCTTTCTTCTTGAATTTATGTGGGTGTCTCCGCCTTGATTGATGTTATTTGTCCATCAAGAATATTAATGACCACTCACTTCATTCAGTGGGGTTGAAAGTATGGTACCATGAGTATGAGTTCAAAGATGGTTGGTAAGGCCTATTTTAGCTCGAAATGTTCTTTGACAATGTGGGCAAAGAATGCTTGACGTTCCAGGAGGAGGATCTCCTGCTGTGGTTTTTCTGTCCTTGATTACAAGAGCCACACCCCGTTCCATCTTCTGCTGAATAAGCTTTAATTCGTCCAAGATGCGCTGAACGGCTGTTATTGTCCTTTAGTGTGCCTGGTCGTTTCTCTCCATAATAATTACTTTTAGCTTTAGGTCCTTCAGCTGCCCCCCCCCCCCCAATTATCAATTATGCTTTGTCTATGTTCGTTAGACAGGTAGTCAACTCGTAATCATACCTACCTTCTTTCCTTTTTATATGGCAGGTTTGACTTTACGGCAAATTTCATAGCTACTTTGCTGTCTTGATGGCAGAGGCATCTGAGGTATATAGCCCCGTGATTGCCAGCGAAGTTGGTGCACTTTGTTTTTGTTGGGCTTCCTGAAGTCGAAGAAAAGAAGTGACTGGCCATGGTTTCACCCACGCAGATATTAATTTGAATGTGATCGTTGCTCAAAGTGGATAATGGCTACCTTGACAGTTTAGCTCTTACGTTATTTATACATACAGGGTTTTCTTAGACAACAGCTCCTACCGTGTTATGATTATGCAATCTACAAATATGAAATAGCAAAGTTATAAATCATAAAAGCACAAAAGTCCATTACAGAAAAGAACAAAATACACTACATATCATAATCATAACAAAAAGGGGTTGAACAGGATATTGATAGAATAAACATACCACAGAAACAACTGCTGACTTGGTGGCTGTAGCTATATTTAGAATTGAAAATATCCCAAGGTTACATTACTAAAGAGGAGTGGCCAACTGCCGCTGTATATATGCAAGTTGCTTGGCACAACATACAGGAATTGATAACTAGTTTGATTTGATGTATATCAAATGTTGACAGTAGGTATTTCACTGATGAAGTAGGTATTGGGGTGGTCTTATATCACATAATTGGTTTATCACAAATAATGTTTGGTTATGTGTTTGTACCAAACAATGTTTGGTATTTTCCTCTCGGTCTTCCCCTTGGTCTGTTCTTCGATCTTGCCAGTTGTCACTAAGTTCTCCAATCCATTTCTTCTCATAACATGTCCAAAAAAATTTGACTGTCTACGTCTAATTTCTCTAATCAGTTTACAATCTTCATTTGTCTCCTGTAGTACTTGGTCATTGGTTTTTCTGTCTGTCCATGGTATTCTTTGCATTTTCCTCAGAAACCACATTTCTGCAGCCATCAGATGCTTTTCAGCTTGACTGCTCATTGTCCAAGTTTCATATCCATACAAAAGAACAGGCTCTATGTATCCCCTCAACACTCTTTTTCTCAATTCAATTGACATCTTTTTATTGGTCAGAATGTTTTTCATCTTGCTAAAGGCTACTTTCGCCATGGTGATTCTTGGTCTAATCTCTTCAAGGCATCTCCCATCAGATGTTATGACTGTTCCATGATAATTGTACCGATTCACTTGTTGAAGAATATTTCCATTTACTTGTATATTACATTGTGGCACTTCTTCCTTCCTAGTGACAACAGTTTTAAGTCAGTCATGTATTATTTCATTAAATCGTGGCCTTGAAAGGTTAACAAGAAATACTTGAAGTTTGGAGGCCGAATACTGCAGATAATCTTCACTATTTCTTTCAGGGAAATGTTAGTGATGCTTGTATGTGCTTGTTTAAGATTACTGGAGTCCAGTAGTTTGACCAGTTCAAATTAAAAATGAAACTTACATAGATAGAAAGGAACAACAGTCTGCATATAGTGCTAGCACTTGTGCTGTTGATGAGCCATTTAATTTTTCAAACTGAAGTCAAGATATCTTCTAATACAGAAGACATTTTAAGTACATTTTTAGTCACAGCAATTAAAGACATGCATCAGTACAATGGCTAAAGCAAAGATATTTAGCACTGGACCATGTCCCATTTCTTGAGGTGTACTGGGTATCTGGTGCTACCCCATATTTCATAGACCAGCTGGCACTCAATGGGTGCTGTGGTCAGTATCATGTTGACCACCTTGACTTGCCAAAATATTTCCTGGTACCCATTTCTTGAGATGTACTGGGTATCTGGTACTAGCCCCATATTTCATAGACCAGCTGGCACTCAATGGGTGCTGTGGTCAGTATCATGTTGGCCATCTTGACTTGCCAAAATATTTCCTGGTACCCATTTCTTGAGATGTACTGGGTATCTGGTGCTACCCCATATTTCATAGACCAGCTGGCACTCAATGGGTGCTGTGGTCAGTATCATGTTGGCCACCTTGACTTCCCAAAATATTTCCTGGTACCCATTTCTTGGAGTACTCGCGTGCTTTCAACTCAAGCATAGTCTGTACACACTACTTGGATTTCTAGTAGCACTGGACTGAATTTTGCCTGTGGGTTTACTTTCTCAATTAACAGTGTCCTTCGCCATCAGGTGAATACACTTAAACTTCAGAGGTGCTTGTAATTTACATCTCCAAGTCAAGGACAAGAAGTCAACATTTTAGCCTGGTGTAGGGGTTCCCTTTGCATCAGCACACCGAATGTTTAAGAATGCATGTTCTTATCCATTCGGCCATGCTGACCTCCTGGTACTCATTTTAGGCTGGGAGACTGGGTCGATGTTCACAAATCCACCTCCATGGGGATTCAAACAGGGTATATGATGCTAGCGCCATATTTTATTGACCAGTCAGCAATTGATAGGTGATGTGAATGATATGCCAGCCACATTTACTACCTGAACATTCCTGCTATCCTTTAGGCCAGGTCTATCTGGGAGGCCAGGTCATTTTGTGTAAAATCCCTGCCTTGATGGGGATTGCACAGCAACTAACGTCATGAAATACAGAAATATCCCAAGCATAAAAACCTGCTTGCTGTATGGGTGTAAATGTTGGATAATTAATAGTCACTTTGAACACAGAAGACAATAACAATATGTTGCACAATTTTTTGCCCTGCATATTTTGCTGCATCTCGTCAGGTGCACACTGCAGAGTTATATGTTTTAATGAAGTGAATAATCAAATTATACTTTGGTTGAAATAATTAAAACACAGTAATAGAAATTATTATATTTGTGGATGATTAGTTTTCCCTATGGTAATAGCAATTTATAATGAAATCTTTCTATTCGCACAGAACTGGCTAAAACCACCTCTAATTGCTAATGCCTTAATATATCTGAGCAATTGCCAAATGCAACATGCAGAAACATTTTCTGTGTTAATTTTATTATGACTAGTAAGCAGATGCTTTGAGATTGCCAAGCTCAACAGTTTATGATCTTTTGACTGCTCAGGAATTCCTGAAGACACTTGGCACTGTTGCATGATTCCAGCACATTCATTAAACTTAATGAGTACATTTGGATAATCTCTAAACTTGTCTTCATAAGCATACATACATGCAAGCCCGATGGCACATACATACATAACAATGTTTTATACATTCTAACATTGTTAAGAAACATAACCAGCTATGCAACATTACATGTTATTTGGAATAACTGATATAAAAAGAAAATATAAATTTATTGGTGACTACATAAATTATTTAAAACCTTGGCTAAATGTTTATTGTGTATGCCCAAGTGTTTGTGTTACAGCGAGCTTGTCCATGGTGTATATTCACATGTGTACACATGAGTATGCCTCTTTATGTGAGTATTATACTGTAGAAGTTGTACATATGTTATCACACAATAACCAAGTAAACAAGCTTTACTGTTCTTCTTCTACACCAGGAGAAAGGCTTGTTAGCCATGCAAGTTTTCTGTAACATCAGAAATATATTTTATCTGCATCACATCTGCATGCTCACACTGTATGGACCGCTGGTTACTACCTCATCTGCATGCTCACACTGTATGGACCGCTGGTTACTACCTCATCTGCATGCTCACACTGTATGGACCGCTGGTTACTACCTCATCTGCATGCTCACACTGTATGGACCGCTGGTTACTACCTCATCTGCATGCTCACACTGTATGGACCGCTGGTTACTACCTCATCTGCATGCTCACACTGTATGGACCGCTGGTTACTACCTCATCTGCATGCTCACACTGTATGGACCGCTGGTTACTACCCCATCTGCATGCTCACACTGTATGGACCGCTGGTTACTACCTCATCTGCATGCTCACACTGTATGGACCGCTGGTTACTACCTCATCTGCATGCTCACACTGTATGGACCGCTGGTTACTACCTCATCTGCATGCTCACACTGTATGGACCGCTGGTTACTACCTCATCTGCATGCTCACACTGTATGGACCGCTGGTTACTACCTCATCTGCATGCTCACACTGTATGGACCGCTGGTTACTACCTCATCTGCATGCTCACACTGTATGGACCGCTGGTTACTACCTCATCTGCATGCTCACACTGTATGGACCGCTGGTTACTACCTCATCTGCATGCTCACACTGTATGGACCGCTGGTTACTACCCCATCTGCATGCTCACACTGTATGGACCGCTGGTTACTACCTCATCTGCATGCTCACACTGTATGGACCGCTGGTTACTACCTCATCTGCATGCTCACACTGTATGGACCGCTGGTTACTACCTCATCTGCATGCTCACACTGTATGGACCGCTGGTTACTACCTCATCTGCATGCTCACACTGTATGGACCGCTGGTTACTACCTCATCTGCATGCTCACACTGTATGGACCGCTGGTTACTACCTCATCTGCATGCTCACACTGTATGGACCGCTGGTTACTACCCCATCTGCATGCTCACACTGTATGGACCGCTGGTTACTACCTCATCTGCATGCTCACACTGTATGGACCGCTGGTTACTACCTCATCTGCATGCTCACACTGTATGGACCGCTGGTTACTACCTCATCTGCATGCTCACACTGTATGGACCGCTGGTTACTACCCCATCTGCATGCTCACACTGTATGGACCGCTGGTTACTACCCCATCTGCATGCGTAATTCTTGCACGGTTCGCAATTCTGCATACCTGCATTCTAAACACAGCTGTGTTTGATTTGGCAGCAGACCGTATCACGCTGGGTTTTAACATGATGGTATGGGAGCTGGTCATTCAGAAAGCAATGGCAAACTACTGAATGTAAACCTGCCAAGACATCAACAACATCAGTGCTAGTGTTGACAGCGATTTCCTGTAAATTGAAAAAAAAAAATGCGCAGTAGCCACTAATGTTACTGTGACCCCTACTAAAATTGTTGTACTAATTAGCAAAAAAGTAATACATCAGTGCAGATCTTTGTCCTGGCCAACAGGAGGACCCAAAAGTGTACACAATCAAAGGGCAGCATTCTGAAAATAAAGTCTGCTTACTGTTCGTTATGTTAATATTTGATCAGTTGAAGTGATTAGACTGATCTATTTTCTTTCAGAAGGTGAGCATGATACTCTGATGTTATGTAATTAGGGCATTTTCTTTTCCTTTTTGTTCACAATAATATGTAAATTGTCAATGAGGATGACATGTAAAATAATCGAATCACTTTGTTTTGGGAGAAATATTCGAGGGGAGGGACTGGCCGAGTGGCCTGAATGCCGGGCTCTCATGTGGGAGACGCGGGTTCGAATCCTCTGTAAGGTGTTGAGTTTTTTTCTGTCCAGGGCAAAAAGAAAACTAACCTGCACAGTTCATGGCGACTGCACTAGCCATGCGGCCTTAATTCCCTGGACTCAAAACCCCCTTGTCCTACACCGAATGGTACTATAGGCAGTAAATGACAGTATGATGACAGAATCATTCATCATCATCATTGTCTAGTGCCCTGCCAGCTGGCGTTGGCGTTCCTGTCTCTCCACAGATCTTGATCTTTGCTGTTCTGGATCAACTCTACTGATGATATTCCTCCATACTACATCTCAATCCATCCAGTATAATTTCTCTAGGTCTGCCTCTGCCTTTTTTCCCCATTGATATTACCAGTTGTCACAATGTTCTGCAATGCCTCTCTTCTCATCACATGACCAAAGAAAGCTGCTATTCTCTGTCTTATTTTTGTATATAATGTTCTAGTTTCATTAGCCTCTCTCAGACAATTGTTGTTAGTTACTCTGGCAGTCCAAGGAATTTGCAACATTCGTCTCAAGAACCACTTCTCTGTTGTTTCCAAGTTCTTCCTAATTTGTTCATTTATTTCCATGATTCACTGCCATTCCAGAAAACAGGTTCTATATAGCATTTCAGCACGCTTTCTACATTCAATGATAGTGACTTATTGCATAAGATACTTTTCATTTTCTGACATGCAGCTCTTGCTTAATCTGTACTTAATCTCTGTTGTGCATCTTCCATCTGATGTTATAAATGCCCCTAGGTATTTAAAGCCAGACTCCCTGGCCAGGGAGTTAGTGACTTTCTCCGTAATCCCATATACTTTCATAAGTAATGTGACGACGGCGAGAATCGGCAGCGGTTCTAACCGCGTCGGTAACTTACGGGGTGTGTGAGCCGATTGCTCAGGAAACAATGGCAAACTACTGAGCGTAATCTTGCCAAGAAATCAACAATAAGCCGAAAGATGCTGATGTTGACAGCAATGTCCTATAAAAGATATGCAAACAATTGTTTAGGTATTTAAAATCATCCATTTGGTTAAGCATTGTCCCTTCAATTTCCATTTCACATTTTGGTGTCACCTTTTTCTTTGACATCACCATTGCTACTGTTTTCTTGATATTCTAGGAGAGTCCTTGAATCTTATTTCTTGTTCATTGAATCATATGTGTATATATATGTATAATATATACAGCAACCAGAATGTAAAAATCCAAGGGACGCAACTGTTCAAAACACAACACAACACAACATGAGAGAGTATGTAACACAGATTCTTTTCAGGCAAATTATTGTGGTGCTATAAACAAAATTGTTAAAAACCAGTCTAGTAAACCGACAAAAAGTTGCACTGCCAGTATATCAACGTCACAAGACAACACTGACACAAACAGACAGGATACACAACAGACAACCCACACACCTTATGTACAACGACAAGCAGATACCCAACAGGCTTATTCTAGCAGACAACACAGTCTGAAACACACAAACAGTAGCACATTGCACAATGACAGGTGTTTCAAGGGACATAATAGAAGGGACGGAAATCAGAACGTAAACCTGCTGATATGGTATGCAATCAGTTCCATTGCAATTATATCATTGATGTTACTAAAGGTTATATGGACAGCATGGTTTGCTTACCCACTGCAGCCAACACCAACCATGTTCCTGTTCATTACAATATTAATGTAAACCTGCTGATATGGTATGCAATCAGTTCCATTGCAATTATATCATTGATGTTACTAAAGGTTATATGGACAGCATGGTTTGCTTACCCACTGCAGCCAACACCAACCATGTTCCTGTTCATTACAATATTAATGTAAACCTGCTGATATGGTATGCAATCAGTTCCATTGCAATTATATCATTGATGTTACTAAAGGTTATATGGACAGCATGGTTTGCTTACCCACTGCAGCCAACACCAACCATGTTCCTGTTCATTACAATATTAATGTTGCTTGCGAATGTTAAAATAGAGTACAATTTTCCACATTTTTGAATGACATTGTGAATGAAAGTCAATTTGTCATATTATTCCACTATAATGTAGCAACCATAATTTTCGTTTGTATGCAAAATATGGCTGATGGGATTGGTGGTGACTGTAGATATGGCTGATGGGACTGGTGGTGACTGTAGATATGGCTGATGGGATTGGTGGTGACTGTAGATATAGCTGATGGGACTTTTGGTGACTGTAGATGTGGCTGATGGGATTGGTGGTGACTAGATATAGCTGATGGGATTGGTGGTGACTGTAGATATAGCTGATGAGATTGGTGGTGACTGTAGATATAGCTGATGAGATTGGTGGTGACTGTAGATATAGCTGATGAGATTGGTGGTGACTGTAGATATAGCTGATGGGATTGGTGGTGATTGTAGATATAGCTGATGGGATTGGTGGTGACTGTAGATATAGCTGATGGGATTGGTGGTGACTGTAGATATGGCTGATGGGATTGGGGGTGACTGTAGATATGGCTGATGCGATTGGTGGTGACTGTAGATCTAGCTGATTGGATTGGTGGTGACTGTAGATATGGCTGATGGGATTGATTGTGACTGTAGATATAGCTGATAGGATTGGTGTGACTGTAGATATGGCTGATCGGATTGGTGGTGACTGTAGATATGGCTGATGGGATTGGTGGTGACTGTAGATATGGCTGATGGGACTGGTGGTGACTGTAGATATGGCTGATCGGATTGGTGGTGACTAGATATGGCTGATGGAATTGGTGGTCACTGTAGATATAGCTGATATTATTTTTGGTGACTGTAGATGTGGCTGATGGGATTGGTGGTGACTGTAGATATGGCTGATGGGACTGGTGGTGACTGTAGATATGGCTGATGGGATTGGTGGTGACTAGATATAGCTGATGGTATTGGTGGTGACTGTAGATATAGCTGATGGGATTGGTGGTGACTGTAGATATAGCTGATTGGATTGGTGGTGACTGTAGATATGGCTGATGTGATTGGTGGTGACTGTAGATATGGCTGATGGGACTGGTGGTGACTGTATATATGGCCGATAGGATTTGTTGTGACTGTAGATATGGCTGATGGGATTGGTGGTGACTGTAGATATGGCTGATGAGATTGGTGGTGACTGTAGATATAGCTGATGGGACTGATGGTGACTGTAGATATAGCTGATGGGATTGGTGATGACTGTAGATGTGGCTGATGGCATATGTGGTGACTGTAGATATAGCTGATGGGACTGGTGGTGACTGTAGATATAGTTGATGGGATTGATTGTGACTGTAGATATAGCTGATGGGATTGGTGGTGACTGTAGATATAGCTGATGGGACTGATGGTGACTGTAGATATAGCTGATGGGATTGGTGATGACTGTAGATGTGGCTGATGGGATATGTGGTGACTGTAGATATAGCTGATGGGACTGGTGGTGACTGTAGATATAGCTGATGGGATTGATTGTGACTGTAGATATTGCTGATGGGATTGGTGGTGACTGTAGATATAGCTGATTGGATTGGTGGTGACTGTAGATATGGCTGATGGGATTGGTGGTGACTGTAGATATGGCTGATGGGACTGGTGGTGACTGTAGATATGGCTGATCGGATTTGTTGTGACTGTAGATATGGCTGATGGGATTGGTGGTGACTGTAGATATGGCTGATGAGATTGGTGGTGACTGTAGATATAGCTGATGGGACTGATGGTGACTGTAGATATAGCTGATGGGATTGGTGATGACTGTAGATGTGGCTGATGGCATATGTGGTGACTGTAGATATAGCTGATGGGACTGGTGGTGACTGTAGATATAGTTGATGGGATTGATTGTGACTGTAGATATAGCTGATGGGATTGGTGGTGACTGTAGATCTAGCTGATGGGATTGGTGGTGACTGTAGACATGGCTGATGGGATTGGTGGTGACTAGATATGGCTGATGGGATTGATTGTGACTGTAGATATAGCTGATGGGATTGGTGTGACTGTAAATATGGCTGATCAGATTGGTGGTGACTGTAGATATGGCTGATGGGATTGGTGGTGACTGTAGATATGGCTGATGGGACTGGTGGTGACTGTAGATATGGCTGATCGGATTGGTGGTGACTAGATATGGCTGATGGGATTGGTGGTGACTGTAGATATAGCTGATGGGATTTTTGGTGACTGTAGATGTGGCTGATGGGATTGGTGGTGACTGTAGATGTGGCTGATGGGATTGGTGGTGACTGTAGATATGGCTGATGGGATTGGTGGTGACTGTAGATATGGCTGATGGGATTGGTGGTGATTGTAGATATAGCTGATGGGATTGGTGGTGACTGTAGATATAGCTGATGGGATTGGTGGTGACTGTAGATATGGCTGATGGGATTGGGGGTGACTGTAGATATGGCTGATGGGATTGGTGGTGACTGTAGATGTGGCTGATGGGATTGATTGTGACTGTAGATATTGCTGATGGGATTGGTGGTGACTGTAGATATAGCTGATTGGATTGGTGGTGACTGTAGATATAGCTGATGGGATTGGTGGTGACTGTAGATATTGCTGATGGGACTGGTGGTGACTGTAGATATGGCTGATGGGATTGGTGGTGACTGTAGATATGGCTGATGGGATTGGTGGTGACTGTAGATATAGCTGATGAGATTGGTGGTGACTGTAGATATGGCTGATGAGATTGGTGGTGACTGTAGATATAGCTGATGAGATTGGTGGTGACTGTAGATATAGCTGATGAGATTGGTGGTGACTGTAGATATAGCTGATGAGATTGGTGGTGACTGTAGATATAGCTGATGAGATTGGTGGTGACAGTAGATATAGCTGAGTGGATTGGTCTTGACTATAGATATGGCTTATGAGATTGGTGGTGACTGTAGATATGGCTGATGGGACTGGTGGTGACTAGATGTAGCTGATGGGATTGGTGGTGACTTTAGATATGGCTGATGAGATTTGTGGTGACTGTAGATGTAGCTGATGGGATTGATTGTGACTGTAGATATAGCTGATGGGACTTGTGTTGACTGTAGATATGGCTGATGGGATTGATTGTGACTGTAGATATAGCTGATGGGATTGGTGGTGACTGTAGATATAGCTGATGGGATTGGTGGTGACTGTAGATATAGCTGATGGGATTGGTGGTGACTGTAGATATGGCTGATGGGAATGGTGGTGAATTTAGATATGGCTGATGGGATTGGTGGTGACTGTAGATATGGCTGATGGGATTGGTGGTGACTGTAGATATAGCTGATGGGAGTGGTGGTGACTGTAGATATGGCTGATGGGATTGGTGGTGACTGTAGATATGGCTGATGGGATTGGTGGTGATTGTAGATATAGCTGATGGGATTGGTGGTGACTGTAGATATAGCTGATGGGATTGGTGGTGACTGTAGATATGGCTGATGGGATTGGGGGTGACTGTAGATATGGCTGATGGGATTGGTGGTGACTGTAGATGTGGCTGATGGGATTGATTGTGACTGTAGATATTGCTGATGGGATTGGTGGTGACTGTAGATATAGCTGATTGGATTGGTGGTGACTGTAGATATAGCTGATGGGATTGGTGGTGACTGTAGATATTGCTGATGGGACTGGTGGTGACTGTAGATATGGCTGATGGGATTGGTGGTGACTGTAGATATGGCTGATGGGATTGGTGGTGACTGTAGATATAGCTGATGAGATTGGTGGTGACTGTAGATATGGCTGATGAGATTGGTGGTGACTGTAGATATAGCTGATGAGATTGGTGGTGACTGTAGATATAGCTGATGAGATTGGTGGTGACTGTAGATATAGCTGATGAGATTGGTGGTGACTGTAGATATAGCTGATGAGATTGGTGGTGACAGTAGATATAGCTGAGTGGATTGGTCTTGACTATAGATATGGCTTATGAGATTGGTGGTGACTGTAGATATGGCTGATGGGACTGGTGGTGACTAGATGTAGCTGATGGGATTGGTGGTGACTTTAGATATGGCTGATGAGATTTGTGGTGACTGTAGATGTAGCTGATGGGATTGATTGTGACTGTAGATATAGCTGATGGGACTTGTGTTGACTGTAGATATGGCTGATGGGATTGATTGTGACTGTAGATATAGCTGATGGGATTGGTGGTGACTGTAGATATAGCTGATGGGATTGGTGGTGACTGTAGATATAGCTGATGGGATTGGTGGTGACTGTAGATATGGCTGATGGGAATGGTGGTGAATTTAGATATGGCTGATGGGATTGGTGGTGACTGTAGATATGGCTGATGGGATTGGTGGTGACTGTAGATATAGCTGATGGGAGTGGTGGTGACTGTAGATATGGCTGATGGGATTGGTGGTGACTTTAGATATGGCTGATGGAATTGGTGGTGACTGTATATATGGCTGATGGGATTGGTGGTGACTGTAGATATAGCTGATGGGATTGGTGGTGACTGTAGATATAGCTGATGGGATTGGTGGTGACTATATATGGCTGATGGGACTGGTGGTGACTAGATATGGCTGATGGGATTGGTGGTGACTAGATATAGGTGGTGGTGACTGTAGATATGGCTGATGGGTTTGGTGGTGACTGTAGATATGGCTGATGGGACTGGTGGTGACTGTAGATATGGCTGATGGGATTGATTGTGACTGTAGATATGGCTGATGGGATTGGTAGTGACTATATATAGCTGATGGGATTGGTGGTGACTGTAGATATAGCTGATGGGATTGGTGGTGACTGTAGATATGGCTGATGGGATCGGTGGTGACTGTAGATATGGCTGGTGGTGACTGTAGATATGGCTGATGGGATTGATTGTGACTGTATATATGGCTGATGGGACTGGTGGTGACTGTAATACATCTGATTGGATTGGTGGTGACTGTAGATATGGCTGATGGGACTGATGGTGACTGTATATATGACTGAGGAGCATGTCGATGACTGCATTTGTGACTAGAGGTCTACACAAACTTATTCTGTACTGAGTGTCGTACAAAGTACAACGTCCCCTCCACCTCTTTCGGGAAAATGCCTAGTACAATTCACGTTATGGACAATATGCATTTGTTTTGTAAAATTAGCAAAGGATAGTTTAAACCCTGCCCCTTCTCAGGTACGTCCTGATGTGCCAAATAATGACGAGAAACTAAGAGGACCTGTATGCTCGTAAAGAAAAACCCTCATCAGGTTTAGGTCGAAAAGATCATGCTTTAAGTGCCGAAGCACCGGCAAAGTTTCAAATTATTCAAATTAAAAATATCTACTTAGAGAAGAATATATGTATGAATGTGTGTGTGTGTACGTGCGTGCATGGGTGTTAGGTGGGTGTGGTGTGTTTGGTGTATAGTGTTTTGTGTGTGTGTGTGTGTGTGTGTGTGACGTGATTTTGGTACATATACACGTGGATCCACGCTGTGTTCGTGTACTGTGATAATTTATCCTTTCGCAGTCTATGTGAGGAGGACAGAGATATGGTATGTGACTCTCTCTCTCTCTCTGTGTGTGTGTGTGTGTGTGTGTGTGTGTGTCACGTTATTGTGGTACATATACACGTGGATCCACGCTGTGTTCGTGTACTGTGATGAATTTCTCCTTTCGCAGTCTATGCGAGGAGGTCAGAGATATGGGGCTGCAAAGAAGCGATCCTCTCAACTCAAAAGTGATTCCTTGCGATGTTATTTTTGCACTGATCACTTCCTTGATGAGTTGGTGCGCAAAGGCTCGGGACATCAGTTCCCGGCATGAGGTGACCCGAGGTCTAATCCCCGGTAGAGATAACAGATGTTATCAATCGTTGCCAAAATTAACGAATAATTATAAATTTGAAAATGTCATAGCGATTGTTTGAGCATACGCCATAAATTGTGCTGCATGTTGCGAGGGATTTAGTCGAAGAGTAGATTAAACGTATATAAAATACACCGTGATCCTTATATTAAACTTCATATTTTAAACAACCATAAAACGTTTCAATGTAACCGTTTTCGCAATGACGATACATGTTTCTCGGCACTGTGGGCTACTCTAAATGTTATTATGATATTCAAAACGTCATTATGATGTTCAAAATGTTATTTTGCTACTGAGAATTTTGTTATGCTGTTCAGGATATTTTAACATTTGCTGTTTTTGTGTTTGAAATTCTAAACAATGTTTGCCATCAATAAGCGTAGAGGCGTGCCTTACACTGCAGAAGTAGTTGTATCATTGTTCCTGGAAGAAAAAACTTATAAACGCTGCAAAATCTGGCACATTGAAATGCACGTTATGGATTTGGGTGACAAAGAAAGAAAGCCGGCCAATATATCAACCGGTATACTTTAGCCTGCTCCGTGGCTAAAGGCTTGCGAACGCGGTTCGTGAGCCGGGTACCAGGCATTCAAAGCTCAGCTGCGACCGATTTGTGCAGCAGACCGTGTCGCGTTGTGTTATAACGTGCTGGTATGGGAGCCGGTCGTTCAGAAAGCAATGGCAAACTACTGAACGTAACACTTGCCTAGTACATCAACAGCAGCTGAAAAATGCTGGTGTTGACTGCAACGTCCAGTAAGGGATACGCAACTTTAAAAAAAAAAAAAAATTACAGAAAATTTTAAATTGATAAAATGATATAAACATTAGAGGAAACAATTAAATGAATTATACAAATTGAAAAGAAAGAGAAAGAAATTATTAGCAGGGGGAAAATGACAGAAATAAGTGCATGCGAGTTGTGTCGGGTGTGTGCATTTGAGTGTAATTACGTGGGTGAGTGTATACAACATGGCTAGCGTGTAAGTGGTTGATTCGCATGTTAGTTCGTTTATAGGCTGGCTCATTCGTACGTTGCTTGGTTTGTAAGTTGATTGCTACTGCTTCTGTATGTAGGTAAATAGACACAAGATATAGTTTTAGTCTGTAGGTAGATATATTGGTAGGTATTATTAGGTAGATATGTTGGTAGATATTAGGTTGATATGTTAGTAGGTAGTAGGTAGATATGTTGGTAGGCGGTAGGTAGATATGTTGGTAGGTAGTAGGTAGATATGTTGGTAGGTAGTAGGGTGATTTGTTGGTAGGTAGTAGGTAGATATGTTGGTAGGTAGTAGGTAGATATGTTGGTAGGTAGTAGGTAGATATGTTGGTAGGTAGTAGGGTGGGTGATATGTTGGTAGGTAGTAGGTAGATATGTTGGTAGGTAGTAGGTAGATATGTTGGTAGGTAGTAGGTAGATATGTTGGTAGGTAGTAGGTAGATATGTTGGTAGGTAGTAGGGTGATATGTTGGTAGGTAGTAGGGTGATATGTTGGTAGGTAGTAGGTAGATATGTTGGTAGGTAGTAGGGTGATATGTTGGTAGGTAGTAGGTAGATATGTTGGTAGGTAGTAGGTAGATATGTTGGTAGGTAGTAGGGTGATATGTTGGTAGGTAGTAGGTAGATATGTTGGTAGGTAGTAGGGTGATATGTTGGTAGGTAGTAGGTAGATATGTTGGTAGGTAGTAGGGTGATATGTTGGTAGGTAGTAGGTAGATATGTTGGTAGGTAGTAGGT
Organism: Cepaea hortensis; assembly: GCA_963921405.1. Taxonomy (NCBI): domain Eukaryota; kingdom Metazoa; phylum Mollusca; class Gastropoda; order Stylommatophora; family Helicidae; genus Cepaea; species Cepaea hortensis. Next base: position 128,602,412 of record OY992878.1, on the reverse strand, counting down.
AGATATGTTGGTAGGTAGTAGGGTGGGTGATATGTTGGTAGGTAGTAGGTAGATATGTTGGTAGGTAGTAGGGTGGGTGATATGTTGGTAGGTAGATATGTTGGTAGTTAGTAGGTAGATATGTTGGTAGGCAGTAGGTAGATATGTTGGTAGGTAGTAGGTAGATATGTTGGTAGGTAGTAGGTAGATATGTTGGTAGGTAGTAGGTAGATATGTTGGTAGATATGTTGGTAGGTAGTAGGGTGGGTGATATGTTGGTAGGTAGTAGGGTGGGTGATATGTTGGTAGGTAGTAGGTAGATATGTTGGTAGGTAGTAGGTAGATATGTTGGTAGTTAGTAGGTAGATATGTTGGTAGGTTGTATGTAGAAATGTTGGTAGGTAGTTGGGTGGGTGATATGTTGGTAGGTATTAGGTAGATATGTTGGTAGGTTGTATGTAGAAATGTTGGTAGGTAGTAGGGTGGGTGATATGTTGGTAGGTAGTAGGTAGATATGTTGGTAGGTAGTAGGTAGATATGTTGGTAGGTAGTGTGTAGAAATGTTGGTAGGTAGTATGTAGAAATGCTGGTAGGTAGATATGTTGGTAGGTAGTAGGTAGATATGTTGGTAGGTAGTAGGTAGATATGTTGGTAGGTAGTATGTAGAAATGTTGGTAGGTAGTAGGTAGATATGTTGGTAGGTAGTAGGTAGGTATGTTGGTAGGTAGTAGGTATGTTGGTAGGTAGTAGGTAGATATGTTGGTAGGTTGTATGTATAAATGTTGGTAGGTTGTATGTATAAATGTTGGTAGGTAGTAGGTAGATATGTTGGTAGGTAGTAGGTAGATATGATGGTAGGTAGTAGGGTGATATGTTGGTAGGTAGTAGGTAGATATTTTGGTAGGTAGTAGGTAGATATGTTGGTAGGTAGTAGGTAGATATGTTGGTAGGTAGTAGGTAGATCACAAATCACAAATACTGAAGTATTGGAAACATCAGGTTGTGTGACAGTTTATTCCATGCTCAGTCTTCGTAGACTTAGATGGATAGGACATCTTAGGAGGATGGATGATGGTAGAATACCAAAGGATATCTTTTTTGGTGAATTACAGATCGGTAAGAGATCTCAGGGCCGGCCTCTACTACGATACAAAGATGTGTGTAAGCGGGACATGATTGATACAGGCATTGATAATGCACATTGGGAGCAAGTCGCCGCTGAACGTGTTGCATGGAGGGCAAATATCAGAAATGGAATAAAGTCAAAGGAGAAAATTATTGCAGAAAAGTCAAGCGTTTGAGACGTAAGATGGTGCATGATGGTGGAAATGACCACGTGTTCACATGCACCCACTGTGAACGGAAATTTACAGCGCAAATTGGCCTTATCAGTCACACTCGCTACCGCCATAGTTAAAAGTTATTATGCCTTTTTAGAGCACAAACTATCGTCTGTCAAGACGGCAAGGTGCCAATGATGAGTAGGTAGATATGTTGGTAGATAGTAGGTAGGTAGTAGGTAGATATGTTGGTAGGTAGTAGGGTGATATATTGGTAGGCAGTAGGTAGATATGTTGGTAGGTAGTAGGGTGATATGTTGGTAGGCAGTAGGTAGATATGTTGGTAGGTAGATATATTGGTAGGTAATAGGTAGATATGTTGGTAGGTAGTAGGTAGATATGTTGGTATGTAGTAGGGTGATATGTTGGTAGGTAGTAGGGTGATATGTTGGTAGGTAGTAGGTAGATATGTTGATAGGTAGTAGATAGATATGTTGGTAGGTAGTAGGGTGGGTGATATGTTGGTAGGTAGTAGGTAGATATGTTGGTAGGTAGTAGGTAGATATGTTGGTAGGTAGTAGGTAGAAATGTTGGTAGGTAGTAGGTAGATATGTTGGTAGGTAGTAGGTAGATATGTTGGTAGGTAGTAGGGTGATATGTTGGTAGGCAGTAGGTAGATATATTGGTAGGCAGTAGGTAGATATGTTGGTAGATAGTAGGTAGATATGTTGGTAGATAGTAGGTAGATATGTTGGTAGATAGTAGGTCGATATGTTGGTAGATAGTAGGTAGATATGTTGGTAGGTATTAGGTAGATATGGCCTTATGAAGTTAGGTGCATATCCTTTACAAGACGTGGCTAGCAACCCCAATATTGTTGGCTGTTTCGGATTTTCAATGCAGTTTTACGTTCAGTAGTTTGTCATTGCCGGCTCTGTGGGGAATGAATTAAGGACACACTTCGCAATACAGCATACCGCTTTCGAAACACAGCTGCGGGTGGTTTGGCAGAAGACCTCCGTGCGTTAGTTTTTATAACATGGTATGAGAACCGGTTGTTCAGAAATCAATAGCAAACTACTGAACGTAAACGTGCCAAGAAATAGCAAAAACAGCCAAAAATGCTATGGTTGACTGCAACGTCATGTAAACGTTTGCCATTGCTTTCTGATCGACCAGCTCTCATATCGGTGTTAAAAATCAACTCAAGTCGGCCTGCATCCAAATCGCCTACACCTATTTCGAACCCGGTAAGCGGAATTACGAAACGCGTTCGCCACACCTTAACGACAGGCGCTTCTTATGAAGTAGATATATATATATATAATTAGGTAGGCGTTGTAGACATATTTTGCAAGCAGTGTGTAGATATGATGACGAGTATATGCTGATGTATTGGTAGCTAGTTGATAGACATGGTATGGGGTATTCTGGTGTGTAGTAGATATGTTTATAGAGTGGGTAGATATGATGTTAGGTGGTGGGTAAATGTGTTATTTGGTAGGCTGGCCGACAGTAAGTATAATTATTATTAGGTAGACGGTTAGGTAGGAGGTAGCTGTACTGGTCGCAGTCAACCCAGCATTTTTGGCTGTTTGTGATTTCTGGGCAAGTGTACGTTAAGTAGTTTGCCATTGATTTCTGAATGGCCGGCACTCATAACTTTGTATGGGTAACCAAGGCGGTCTGCTTCTAAATTGCATTTGTAATCCCTTCACCTCAGAGGCAGTAGAGAGTCTGTAAAGGGTGCCGGTATATGGTGCACACCATTTCAAACGCATCAAATATTGCCTCACAAAAATGTGTGCTGAAAGTCTATCATCCAACAGCTTAGTGAATTATGACAAAATCAGTACATACATACAATTTACGGAATAATACAAATTCCCTTACTTTGGTTTTCAGTGAAAAGGTTTACTTATTGCCTGTTTTCTCAAAGCAACATTTGTCTCAGCGATTTAAAATGGATAATAGCTGCATATGGAAAAAGAAAGGCAATATGAGAGAGTGCGAAACATACAGAGGTATATCACTCCTAAGCCATATAGGGAAAATGTATGCAAAACTTTTGGAACAAAGAGCTAGACCAATAGTTGAACAACAGTTAAGCAAAGCACAATTCGGTTTTCGGAAAGGTAAAAGTTGCACTGATGCATTATTTACACTTAGACAAATTTGTGAAAAAACTATTGAATATAGTGACCAGCAGAATATTGTGTTTGTAGATCAGGAAAAGGCTTTTGATAGAGTAGACAGATACAAATTATGGACCATCCTTGAAGACTATGGGATAGAAGGGCAACTGCTAGAAAACATCATAGCCATGTACTACTCGAGCCAAAGTGCAGTAAGAACACAGGAAGGTATATCAGATATGTTCACAGTCAATACAGGAGTGAGGCAGGGATGTGTGCTCTCTCCCCTGCTATTCAATATCTACATGGACAGAATCTCCAAAGAAGCAAGTCTCGACAGACCAGATTCAGAAAATTTAGAACTCTTTACTCCAGATGAAACAACTGCCCCACAGGGAATAAATGAACTTCTATTTGCAGATGATCAGTGCCTGTTTTACAGCGATGAGGGCAGACTACAAAATCATATTACTAATCTGAGTTCAACCTGCAGCAGATACAATATGAGTATAAACACAGCCAAAACCGAAGTAATGCAAGTTTGCAGATCGCCAGGCCCACTAAATATACAGATAAATAACACACCTCTGAAACAAGTTAAAGAATTCAAATACCTTGGAAGTATGATCACAGAAGATGGCAGATTGGACAGAGAAATTGAAATCAGATGTCAAAAAGCTAGTGCACTTACATATCAACTATCACCCTTACTGAAACATCCGAACATACCCATGTCCGCAAAACGACAGATAATAAACAGCATATTCACACCAACCCTATGCTACCAATCTCAAACCTGGACTTTATCCAAATTACACCTTCGCAAAATCAACACCTGCGAAATGAGATGCCTGAGGAGAGCTGCCAACTTAACAATCCGAGACCGAGTAAGAAATGCTACTATCAGACAGACTGTGGGATCAACACCTTGTGCCACATTTATTGACAGACAGAAGATCAAGTGGTTTGGCCATGTCACTAGAATGCAACATCAGCAACTACCATCACTGGCCTTACATCAAAGATCATCTGCGACGAGACCACGAGGACGTCCAAGAAGAAAATGGATTGACGACATCAGAGACATTGTACAACCTCACGGAATGACACTATCCAGTGCCGTCCACCGGGCGCTGGAACGCAAATTATTCCTCCCCACGACGCTTGACGGCAGAAGTGGAAGATGATGATGATGATGATGATGATGAATAGCTGCATACCTCTGAAAACTATAGACCATTGCATACTTGATTGATTGATTGATTGGTCTAGGAACCGACATCACAGCATTCGGGACATTCCCATAAGCGCTCCATCCCCATCCCCAGCAGCCAGCGAAGAGTTCCAGCACTAATAGTTCAGTAGCAATCTGATTATATGTGCGTCTCGCCTTTCCTCTGAGCGTCGATCGTTGGCCAGATCCCCTCGTCACACCTCGCTGCCTCATTCTTACCAGACTATGGTGATCCATTTGCTCCTCCGAGGTGTACACGTGCTCCCACAAGGCCGCAACCATTTCTGTTTTGTCATGCATCAATACTCCACCAAGTTTTGCCAAGCCAGCCAGTCTTTCCGCCTGTTCATTCCCCAGCACACCGGCATGCCCAGGAGAAAAGATCCAGGTGATGCTTACTACCCGTGACCTCCGAAGTGAAGCAAGCCACTCTGCACGAAGCTTGCCTGTTCTCACCCTCCTCAGCATGCTTTCTGAGTCAGTTACAATCACAATGTGTATGTATCGTGTTCTCTATCCAGCGGAAAGCTGCACTGACTGCCTCCACCTCCATTCTTAAGCTAGATGTTGTGTTATCCATACGCCAGACTCTCCTGCACCAAATGCCGACCATCAGCTTTTGCCAAAAACCCCCAGGCACTTCTCCTACCTCTCAACACCGACCCATCCGTGTAGATAATCACATCACCCGGGCGAGAATTATCCTGAATTAGTTGCTGAATTTCCACTTCCGTGGCCCCTGCTGGCCACTCCCTGCACTCCCGGCTCAATGTGATTATAACCCTGCACAAGTCTGACTGCTCGGCTGGCACTCTGACCCACTCCTCTCCTCGCCTGATGTTCTCCAAGGGGCACACCTGTCTGATCGTATCCTCCGCCTGAGCCACCCATCATTTCCCTCTTATCAGTCTCTGACCCTTAACTACGTCCAGCGCCTCATGCAACGGGTGATCTGTGTCTGCAGCTACTCTGAGGTATGCCTTCGCCTGCATCACCTTGTGCCTACCAGCAACAGTAGGCAGACCAAGGATGTAACACATACACACTACTGGAGTACCTGGTGCATCCCAGAATGACCCGCATAGCTTCGTTCTGTATGCGCTCTAATTTCACCAGCTGACTCTTTGAGACAGTGAGCAGTCCTAGTCCATAATCAATCACTGAGAGGATCAAGTGCTGGTATAGTGTGAAGAGCATTCTCTGCTCTGTGTCCATTGCAGCCATAGTTTTAAGTGCATTGAGTCCCTTTTGAGATCTTGTCACAACCGTCTCCACATGGTCCTTGAAGGACAGACTCCTGTCAAATGTGATTCCCAGATACTTCAGTTTGTTCTCTCTGTTGACGCTTCTGCCATCTATCGTGAGGCTTGGGGCATCATCTCTCACAATCCTGTTGTCCAGAGAGCACCACAACACCGCCGCCTTTTCCGGGTTGATGATGGCACTCATTTCAGTGCAACAGTCAATCACTTTATCTACTGTTACCTGTAGCGCCTGGGCTGTTTGATCCCTATTTCTCCCCTGCCTGTATAAAAGAATATCATCTGCAAATGTTAGAATCCTTCCAACCCCTGGTGCTTCTAGGTATGCAATCTTGCTCGTATACACATTAAAGGGCACCGGTGAGATTGCAGATCCCTGTGGCAGTCCCGGGGTTAAAATATGTGGCTCTGAGGTTCATGCACCCAGACGGAGAGCAACCCGACGAGAATGCAGGACGGCTGCTATCCAGTTCACCAACCAGGGATTGACCCCCTTCTCCATAAGTGCGGTCATCAAAATATCATAGCGAACTCTATTGTACGCATCCTCGAGATCAAGCGCTGCCGCCATCGTTTCCTGTCTACTCTGGAACCTCTCATAAACGTCAAAGGCAAAGGTGGCTGCATTTGACCAAGAATCTTTTCCTGGCCTGTAGCTCCCCAGGCCACTTGGAAGAAGCTTCCCCGCTTCCAAAAAATCCTGCAGCTTAACAGCGACTATCTTCTCTAAAACCTTCCCAAATGTATTTTGAAGGGTGGTGATCCTAAAGCTGCTAAGCTTTGAATGATCCTTGAATGGTTTTGGGAGAGGAATGAGATAGCTATGCAACCAATCCTGCGGTACTGACGCTGTCCTAATGCTCTGATTAAAGCATACGGTCATCTCCTTCAGGTCTACATCGCTCAAAGCCTTCATGTGCACCATCAGGCCCTGGTGCCGTGTCATTTGCCTTTTTCAAAATATGTTTAACATCTTCAACCCGTATGATGTCTTCATACGGCATATTCTCCAATGTGCCAGATAATTCCACTCTCACTGCATCCCTGGTATCCGCATCATTATGATTGGTCTGTTCTAAAAATCTCTGAAGAAACGCCTCCCCTTTCTCCTTGTCTGTTGTCACACGTACACCATCCTCTTTATAAATTGTTCCCACTGTCATAGGCCGATCTTTTCTTTGAATTTGTCTGTGCATTTTCCAGAATTTATGCAGTGTTTTATCACCTCCAATCTCCTTCATAAAACATTCCCATTTTACTTTCTTGGCCTCTGCAGCACATCGCTTGAAAGCCTCCACCTTGTCTTTCTTATAATTTTCCGCTATGTCCACTTCCTCTCGTGAGCTTCGGGGTGTCTGTCGCAATATCCTTAGCTTCTTCACTGCAGCTCTCTTTGCTTTCCACGCATTGTCTACTTCTGGGGTCCACTATGGGGGCTGCAAAAAAGGAGTTTTAGCAGTTCTGTTGCATGCCCCATGTCTGAGCCGTCCAAGAAGGCTGTCGGTCCACTCATACCGGAAGGTCTTGCGCGCTCTCTCAGCCTTAACTTTCCTGGACTTAGAGATCAGGACTGATCATTGCATACTTAATGGATAACAACTACGTGTGCAAGAACTATCGTTGACTGTGTCATATGTGAGCTTTCAAAAGCTTCAGAAAACAGTAAGACTGCCGCTGTCTGGCTGCTATTTTGGTGGGACATAAAGCCAGTGGGTTATTAAATACTGAAAGAAATGTTAGGAGCGGATTCAGAAAGAAAAACAATTATTGTATTTTAAGTGTCAGGAGTGGGGGAGACACTGTCAGAAAAATAAACAAGTCTAGACGCTTCGGGAAGGCATTTTAAGAATAAAAACAAGATGACAAATAATTACCGGTTGTGGTCGCTCGAAGCAGCTATGGCTTTTAGGCAACTAATGCAGTGGTGAAGCTGATCATGTAGGTACAGAGAAGGGGAGACCCAAATGTCATAAATCTATGGCTTATGACAGAAAGGAAAATCACTAATGACACCCAATAGTCCCGAACTGTTACTGTTATCACGGCAACCAAATAAATAGCAACAACGTTGTGATCACATTTTAATAATATTTATTAGTTATAGGCGTTGGTTCCCACAACAAACATGAATAAACATACTTAACCCAAGGACCACCTAATCACTGATAGCCCGCTAAACCGTCTAACCACAAATAACATTTAATAACAAACCCCTAGACTACTGCTAACACCCGATCCTGTATATCGCCATCTTAAACACTGACTAACATAACTAACGCCGGTCTTTCTGGCCGAGGGGTTACAACACTTTCTCCATAATCCTGTTTATAACGCAGAGTCTCGTAGCGGGAGAGAACTGGGAGCGGTTCGACCCCCGCTGGTGTCTTGCGGGATACTGAGCCGGCCGCTCAGAAAGCAATGGCAAACTACTGAGCGTAATCTTGCCAAGAAATCAACAGACAGCCGAAAGATGCTGCTGTTGACAGCGATCCATCCATCCATCATGTGCCATGCCGGTAAGCGTGGGCGGTCATGTTCTGCCATCTCACTCGATCAACAGAGTCGTGGATCAGTTCCGTGTTTCTGTCTCGACCATGCCACAAGGCCAAGCCATCCAGATACTTGTTTCTAGGTCTTCCCCTTGGTCTGTTCCCCTCGATCTTACCAGTTGTCACCAAGTTCTCCAAATCATTTCTTCTCATAACATGCCCAAAAAATTGTGACTGTCTACGTCTAATGTCTCTGATCAGTTTACGATCTTCATTTGTTTCTTGAAGGACTTGTTCATTGGTCTTTCTGGCTGTCCATGGTATTCTTTGCATTTTCCTCAGAAACCACATTTCTACAGCCATCAGATGTTTTTCAGCCTGGCTGCTCATTGTCCAAGCTTCACATCCATATAAAAGTACAGGTTCTATGTAGCATCTCAACACTCTTTTTCTCGTTTCAATTGACATCTTTTTATTGGTCAGTATGTTTTTCATCTTGCTAAAGGCTACTTTTGCCATGGCGATCCTTGTTCTAATCTCTTCAAGGCATCTCCCATCAGATGTTATTACTGTTCCGAGATAATTGTACCTATTCACTTGTTGAAGAATATTCCCATTTACTTGTATATTACACTGTGGTATTTCGTTCTTCCTAGTGACGACCATAATCTGTGTCTTTTTACAATTTAATTCTAACCCTTGTTGTTCACTGTGTGTAACAACCGCATCTACTAAATTTTGCAGGTCCTGTTCATTGTCTGCAATCAAGACTGTATCATCTGCATATCTAATGTTATTGATGCATCGTCCCCCAATGTTGATTCCTTCCATATTTTCAATATTTCTGAAAATATTTTCACTGTACAGGGAAAACAGATCTGGAGACATTACACATCCCTGTCTCACGCCTCTCTTAATAGGCTGATATTGGCTTACTTCATTATCAACTCTTATGGCAGCTTGTTGTTTCCAATATATGTTTTTTACAAGTCTAAGGTCTTTCCCATCAATTTGTAGATCTTCAAGCATCCTTATCATGTTGACATGTCTCACTTTATCAAAAGCCTTTGTGTAGTCAATAAAGCAAAGGTGTAGATCTTTGTTTACTTCTATAGAACGTTCGATTACGGTTCTCAGTATATACACAGCATTTACTGTACCCTTGCCTACTACAAACCCACATTGTTCTTCTCCTATTTCAGGTTGTATTTTCCTCCTAACTCTTTGCATGATAATTCTTAGCAAAATCTTCGTGATGTGACTCATTATACTAATTGTTCGATGTTGATCACATTCCAAGGCTCCTGATTTCTTTGGGATTGCAATAAATACAGAATTACATAACTCATGAGGTATATTTCCAGTATCATATATTGTATTAAGCAGACTGGTAACTTTATCTATTCCATATTCTTCTAAAGCATTAATCATTTCTGTTGTGACGCTGTCTGGACCGGGGGTCTTGCCAGATTTCATATGATTAAGAGCAATCTGAACCTCCGTCTTCAAAATTGCTGGCCCTTCATTGTTATTTTGAACAATATATTGTTCGTCTCTGTTATCGTCATAAAGGTTTTTCACGTAATCTGACCATACATGTAAAATCTGATCTTTTTCTATTACGACTCTTCCATCTTTTGTCTTTAGGCAGCCTGCTGATGTACGTGTTCTTTGATTAGTAATCTCCTGAATTCTTTTGTGCATTAGTTTCGCATTTTTACTGTTGTGTTGTTTTTCAATTTCTCTGCAATTTTTCTCAAGCCATGTTTCTTTAGCCTCCTTACATAAGGTTCTGACTTTTCTGTGAATTTCTTCATATTTGGCAGGATTATTTTTGTTCTGTCTTCTTGTTTCCATTAGTTGTAAAATTTCTTCAGTCATCCATGTCTTACGGCCCACTTTCCTTACTTTTGGAATAGTTTTTTCTGCTGCACAACTGATTGAATTCTTCAGCATTTCCCATTGATCATCTACATCTTGAAATAGGATCTCTAGATTAGACAATAAATCAAATTTGTTCTTTACTTCTATGTTAAAATTATCTTGTATTTCTTTGTCAGTTTTCAATTTGCACAAGTCATATTTAGGGTTTCCTGCTGTATACTTGACTTTCTTTAACTTTACCCTCAATGTGCCAATAATTAATCTGTGATCACTGTAACAGTCTGCATTTGGAACTGTTTTTACAACTGTTAATGCATTTCGAAACCTTTTGCTTATCAGGATGTAATCTATCTGGTTTTTAATCCTGCTGTCTGGACTCCTCCATGTCCATAATCTTCTAGGATGTTGTTTAAACCAGGTGTTTCCTACAACCATTTCTTGTTCTTTTGCCCATTCTACAAGTCTGTAACCTCTTTCATTTCTCTCTCCCAAACCATGGTTGCCTACACTGCATCCATCGCTTTGCTTTCCTATTTTTGCGTTGAAATCACCCATTATGATATTTATTTCTGATTTTTTACAGTTCTTCAAAGCAGACTCCATGTCATTATAAAATTTCTCTATACTTTCTTCACTGCTTTCACTTGTTGGGGCATATACTTGAATTACATTTATTTTAAAAGGTCTTCCGTTTAATTTTACTAATAGAACTCTGTCTGACACAGCCCAATATCCTTTGACAGAATTTGATGTTTGCTTATCTAATATAATGGCTACACCTCTTTGCTGTTCTTCTCCCCCCGAGTAAATAATCTTACAATCCTCTCCTGTCCTTATCCCTGCTCCTCTCCATCTCGTTTCCGATATTCCTAATATGTTAATCTTCTCTCTCTCCATTTCTTTTTTGATGTCCTCCAACTTTCCATCTGCATTCATTGTTCTAACATTCCAAGTTCCTACTTTCAATGATATTAATCTTTTGCACCTAGTAGCGATCCTGTAAAGGATATGCAAGAAAGAAAAAAAAAACATAACTAACTAACTAATGACGTCTTCCCTTCTCTATCTTATGCAAATGGTGCGCACCACGCATGCACCGAGTAAGGCGCAAACCCAAGCTCGTATTGGGCCAGTAGTTATGTTAGATTATATCAAAAGGTGTAATATGGGGCTGTGACACCAAATAATGTGCTGAATATAAACTGGAAAATAGAAAGACGTACAACGTGGAAATAAAAGCGGTGTTGGAGAACGAAATGAAAATTAAATGGGTGAGAAGTGGCAAATCAGATTTACAGAACAAAAAAGATACAGACACAGAAGAAAGCGGGAAAGAGAAAATTCTACACAATAACAAGGTACCTGATAACACGAATGGAGACAACAAAGCAAGATACACAAAGGAAATGTACTTCCCAGTACTTCATTGACTACATTCTTAAAACAATGTCGTGTTTTTCTCGATGTCTTTGGTTTTTATGTGTTATCATTCAAGGTCCACAGACTACCTCTAAAGTCGTGGTGGGTTCGCCTGATGGCGAGGGACACTGGCAATTGGGAAAGCTAATCCACACACAAACATCAGCCCAGCGTGCTCCCATGTAGCAGAACCTACTATATGTCTGTGTCTAACTATCTATCTATCTATCTGATCTATCTGTCTGTCGCCCGTGTGTTGTCGGGGCCCATGGGGGGGGGGGGTAAGCAAAGAATAGCAACACTATAGCCTACCACGCATGTTGTAAGAGGCGACTAAGGAGGCTTGATGGTTCCGTTGCCCAGCTACTGAATGAGTGCATAGCGCGACACTGTGAGCTGTGAGTTTCGTGTGAAATGCTTTTGAATCTACCCGAGGTTTTTTGGAACGTGACTGCATGTTCGGAGCGATGGCAGATGACCATGTCCCACTATTGACCGGTTTTTACCTTATGCGTGGCTGCTGGGCTTCTGGTTGACAGCCACTACCATCGATGATGAACTGTATTTTCGTGGACTGTGTGGGTGAACATCTAGGAAACATCCAGATGGGAAAATGACTGCTGATTCCATCAGAGATGAAGTGGGTGTTTCATGGTGGACTATTGTGTTGTCATTCTGGTGGCGGCATTATGCACAGTGTATCTTTGCGGGCTGTTGTTTGTCGAGACTCCTGTCTTTTCCACTTTTCACATTGGGCAGTGGGGAGCGTTTTGTGTGATATTCACTGGCACAGGAACGGAGCATAATGGGGACGACCCATTGCTGTGAAGTTGGAACTGCGACTAACTAACTAACTATCTGTCTGTATGCCTCTCTCTCTCTCTCTCTCTCTCTCTCTCTCTCTCTCTCTCTCTCTCTCTCTCTCTCTCTCTCTCTCTCAGTATCTTCTTGCGCGCGTGCGCCCGCGCATCCCTTCTCTTCACACTTTGAAACTCTATTCTATCTCTGTGTATCTACTTTGTTCTTGCACCCATTCTTGCTCCCTCCAGAAATCCAAAAATTAGAAGCTGGTTAGCTTGTTTATTTTCCCGCCTGCTTTATTTCGTGTATATTATTGTATCGCTGCATCCAATGATTGTCTATACCTGAATATAACAGCTTCCCGACATTTTCACTACATCGGTTAAATTGTACTTGTCTGTTTTTGTCATCTTTGTTTGTCCACGCTAAGAGCAAATCAATTATGAGGAAACGTGTATTTGTATTATAGTCCATTTTAAAATGACGACATTTGAAGACGTTCCTTTTATTGTCCTAGCAAAGCCTCTCTAGCCACAAAAATTATTTCTGGCTATCATTCTCATTCGATTACATATTGTTTTCCTCTGCATATGTTGGTGTTGTTGATCGTGGTGGTGATGGTGGTGAATGTTGTGATGATGTGGTAGACGTTGTGGTGGTGGTGGACGTTGTTGAAATGTTGTGTTGTGGTAGATGGTAAGGGTAAGGTAGTTGTCATGGTGGTGATGTGATGGTAATGAGGTCGACGTGATGATGATGTGGTGGACGTATTAGTGGTGTGGCGGCGGCGGTAATTATTTGGTGGTGGTGGTAGGGTAGAACTCCATCTATTCCACCGAGTTGTTCACATTGTAGGACTTGAAGTACTGGACACTGGTGATAATTTCGTTCCATCACGGCTGGCCAGCAATACGTAGATACCCAGCTAATCGGTGGGTTCTCAAAGCGGTGAGCTCAAGGCCTAGTTGCTAATCTCAGCAGACGCGACTCTCTCACAGTCGTAGCGTGCCTTGCCTGAGTCCTCGACAGACTTTGTGGTCAGTTTGTCCTTCGATATGCTTGTGTCTGCCCAGAATGTCAAACGTTGAAGGAAGAATGGATTTGGTTGGTGTGAAAGGTGACCCCGGCAGATCAGTGCCTTCGCTTAGAGATATAACGACCGCCTCTAGCTCGAAACATTAGTCAACGTTAAGCATAGGATCATTTTCCACGGCAGGTGGCATTTTAGGCACATAACGATAGCTATTTCCTCCCACCACCCTCACCCATCTATTTTTACAGATCAATCGGCGTCTCTGTATCTACACTTAGAGATATAACGTCATTCTCTAACTCAAACGTAACTTACAGACCAGTCAGCGCCTCAGAATCTTGACTTAGAGATGTAACATCCTTATCTAATTCAAGCATAACTAGCAGTTCATTTAAGGATTCTTTTCCACGCCTTCTGGCATTTTGGGGATATTATTTTAGCCCATATTTTTTACAGTAAAACTGTCACGACAAAACCCAGCCAAACTTGAACAAGTCTATAAAAGGCTTAGCCTGAGTTGGTTGAGGGCGTATCATCCATTGGCAGAATTATGTGCCTGGGATTCAGTTTAATTAATTGAGCCATAGGATTCCGACGTCGATAGAACCTCAGTTCAATGTCGTTTTTAAGTTTGTTTTTTTTTGTTTTTTTTTTTGTTACCTATATCCTATCTTTTTGTTTTAGTTTGCTGAAGAAGTCTCTCTAAACGTAACTTCCCTTCTGTCACTTATGATTCTGTTCTTGTAAAGCTGACCACTTCCACTGTCCGTGTATTTTTTTTTTTTTTTTATATTTACACGATGTATTTGTACAGCTTTACTATAGTTGAACTCTGGTAATTTCTGGTCCATTAGGCAATGAAAGGCAGAAGAAGAAGAGGAATCAACACTCGTGACCAATGTAGATAACATAATAAAAATCTGCCTTGAGTTTCCTGGTGCCTATTTTATCCTGGGTCGACCTTGTTGCCGAGGTCAATTACAACAACAAAATCCCCGAGTTGACAGAGATTAGATGGCCTGACCATCGTGCCGGCACAAGCTTGCTGGCCACCATAATGTCCCTGTCATTTTGATTGCGTTATACACACGAACAACTTGCAATTAAATTAACCGTGCAAACCAATAAATAAAAGGTTTCAGCATTTAATTCATAATTCATGACGAACCCAGGTAAAAATGTCAGTATATATAACGGACAGTAATCTTTCCTGTAAATATGCAACGTCGTGGAATTGTAACATTCTCTTTCTAGAAGTACTGTAATATTACAGAATAAAAATTAGTTTAAGATCGCCTTTAGTTCAATTAAGCATCTCGAAATCTAAATTGAATTTATATTCTTCACTTCCATAGAACGTGTCCAGTCCAGTCGGAGAATTATCCCGAGCTCCTGGAATGACCCTAGGTCCTAATCTGACCAGGCGTCAGATATATGGGCCGTCTAATCTAATTTTCAGGAGGCCGGGCACGACCATGATGATGGGAACATTCTCTTTAATCAATTTACAATGTTACTGCCGAGGAAAGTACCAAAAGTTTTTCTATGTGACCCAGTCCTAGAACAAATCACCGATTATATCAGTGTGTCTGGACGCTCCTGGTTTGACACGATTGGTTCGGTTAGAATTGCGAACTGAGTAGCTATCTGAGTACACATAATTCTCTCTCTCTCACGAATGGGTGGGGGAAGTGTGTGTGTGGGTGGGGGATGGGTCGGTTGGTGGGCTAAGTATGTGTTCTTGGGCGTGCGTGGGTGGGTGGGGTGATATGTGGGTGGGTGAGAGATGTGCCTCATAGCATGGTAATTTGCATTGCTTATGTTTACAACATTTATTTGACAGTGTTTTTTTTTTTCTTCCAGTGTGAATGTACCATGTACTATTGATGAACGAAAGATGATGATTGGAATGGCCGAATGTAAGGCGGGCTTGCGTGCTAAATTTGTGACCCTTTTAAAATAGAGTTGAATTGAATTTCTCGCCCTCTTTCTTTCACTTAAGCTGTGTGTCCATGTGTTTGTGTGTGTGATGGCTGTGTATGTGTGTTTGTGTGATTAGGGGGGGGGGGGGGTGTACACACACACACACACACACATAAACAGACAGATAGACAGAATGTCGGCGATGATGGTAGGGGAGCAGCACCCTCATCTTGTACACATGGAGTAGAAAACACATGGAGGTGCATGGTATGAGTATGTCATTTGTCCAGCTGGAGGGAAGCTGGCCATCACCAATCAAGATCAGTTAGTTTGTGAAAGGTGAACACCACGGTCCAATGGGCTTCTTCATTGTTATTTAAAGGCGTCAGAAGTTCACTGTGTTTCCCTACTAGTGTTTCTTTCCTCTTGATTTGCCAGAACAACAACAACATTATGTATCATACCAATACGTGTGTGCAGTCGTGGTTGAAACTCACCGGATCACCAGTCATGTTTCACGTCTGTGTTCCATGTACCAATCATACCATGGGGCCATTTTATCGAGGTATGTATCCCCCTCCCCCACATCCCCCACCCCCCGAGTATCTTCTCCGTGCTCTTTTCACACCAAGTTTGACTGTTGTCGCTAAGTGGTCGAGTTCATTTTGTCTCACAACAAAATTAAGAAAACTTGACTATTTACATCTGATTTCTCTAGTCAGTTTACGATTTTGATCTGTTTCATCAATAGCAGTATGCGTTTTGTATTAGTGGCATATTAGTGATAAAAACGTCTCCTTTTCTCCTTATGCCTTTAATACCCCTAGTGGAGTATAGGTCCACATCCACACATACCACGTCATTTGTAGACATTTCATGGTTGGATGTTGATTGACTTTCTTCATCGGAATGAACTAGCCAGACTGACTCGAACCTTTTATGATATGCTGTTACATAAAAAGGTGTCATTTGCAAAGAGAAAAAGAATGTTGAGGTGCTACATAGATCCTGTATATGTGTATGGATGTCAAGCGTGGACAATGAGCAGACATACTGAAGCACATTTAATGGCTGTGGAAATATGCTTTATGAGGAAAATGCAAAGAACAGCATGAACAGACAGACAATCCAATGACCAAGTCCTTCAAGAAACAAATGAAAACCGCAAACTGATTCGAGACAGACGCAGACGGATAGTTTTTTTTTTTGTTTTTTGGACACATTATGAGAAGAAATAAACTGGAGAATTTGGTGACAACTGGCAAGATTGAGGGGAAGAGAACAAGGGGAATGCAGAGAGGTAAATACCTGGATGACTTGGCCACGTGGTATGGTCGAGACAAGAACACTGAACTGATTCACGATTCTGGTGATCGTGTGAGATGGTGAAACATGACCGCCCACGCTTATCGGCATGGTACATGATGATGATGACTTAATTGTATGGTAATGTATGCTAGAAACATTTCCTGGACATTAAAGGCGGTCTGGGTTATATTGACCACATCACCCATCAAATGCTGACTGGTCTGTAAAAAAGGTCGGGCTAGCACTATATTCCCCGTAGCCTCAATGTGTGACAAATGGTCCTTACTTAATATATACGGTTTTATCAAAATACACACTGGTACAATTATATACTGCCACACCCGCAAACACAAGCGACATCAGATAAATGGAAACTGCGTGCTTTTTTGCAGCACGTCAAGATGTAGACACAAACGTGCACTGTTCAATAACTGGCTTTCCTAAACAAAACCAAATAAATTTAAAACCTCACAGAACAAGCTTGTCTGGTGACATGGGGAAGGCGCAGTGAGGGAGACGGGGGTAGGGGAGGGAGGACGACCAAGCAGATCAAAAGAAAAATCGAATTACGTGCGGTTTCTCCTGATCTAATTACAGGTGAGCGGTCTATCGTGACGGCTTGGCGAGCACATCGTCGAGAGAAAACCCTCGGGGAAAGCCTGAGTCCACCATATTGCATTCGTGTAGGGTATCCTGAAAGTCTCGTTATTAAAGTGAGATGAGAATGAGGCCTGGGACTCAGAAACGGTAGACACCCAAATTGAGTCTGACAGTGCAGATCTATTGCTCTTGCTAAGTGAATCTTTACAGTATCGACCCAAGGATAAAAAATCCATTAAGATGGTATAAAATAGTTGATGTTTAAATTAGACTGATAGGAGTAAACCATCAATTTGAATAACGAAGACACAAACAATGGATTGCACGATTTGTTGCCTGGCATATTTCGCTGCATCTCATCAGGTACATACTGCAGAAATCACACAACATAAAGTAAATTAACTAGGTAAATCATTCAAGTTGAAATATACACATATTCGCACAGTAATGTCAATTATCTACCACGGTAATTTTAAGCTGACTAACATGTCTTTCTGTTTGCACAATTCTGGCTTGCGTTGATTGATCATAATTGCTTCTGCAAACTTTAACAAGCGAGTATTTTATGTGTTAAACAACACACGAAAGGCAGTGTCTCTGTCAACCACATGGCCGCTTTCGATAATGTGCCTACCAATTGAAGACGCCGGGAGCTTCCGGTGTGTCGGCCCCACGAGGCTAGCATCTCCTGTGTGTTGTACCTTGAGTTTAGGGATTGTAGTTACGTCTGGTTTTGGTTTGGGCTGTTGGCAGTGGCGCTTTATAACGAAAACCAAAACCAGTCCCGAAACTCAAGGTATTCATCCAGCTAACCTTTCGAGGGGATGACGTAATGCATCGTCTACAAGACCGGCTTATTACAGCAGTAGGCCAAACATTCTGTGCTGCAACTCCAGTTATTAGATATAAAACCATATCAATTCCTACAACAGCAGTCAAAGAGCCTGTTCCTCTGTACGCCACAAACAATTGTATTTACCAATTCACATGTAGATGCCAGGCCTTCTACATTGGTAGAGCAGAGAGAAAGCTTAACAAACGAGTGTCAGAACACATACCTCAATGGGTCAACAAGATACAACATCAGAGTTGTGGACGTCCTAATTTAACTGCTCAGCATTACCTCAAGCAAACTTATGCGTATGTTTGCAATTCACAGAAAATGCTGTTTGTATGTGTGTATATACATGTATCTATTTTCCATTTCATTTTCTTTTCTGCTTCATTTCCTACACCTCATTCTCATTCCACATCTCCATTTTCTATTCCTAGTCTTGTTGTATGTTGAGGTAAGCTTCTTTATTTTTCTTGTTCATTCATAAAGACTTTGATCAAAGTTTTCACTTGTGTCTGTGAATTTTTTCCATTTGTTGATCATATTAGTCATGTGTGTTCTTTTATTCAGCCTGTATATGTCGCATGGGATTGTTGTTAACTGATTCACTGCCAAGAGCCGATTAAACGGCTTAACGAAACTACTCTAGCCTGCCAAAAGCTGATACGTTGGCTTAGTGTTTCACTGCGTTATTTGTTTAATTTCTCTTATTTTCCACAATTTTTAGTGCCCGGTAAATTGCATTTTTATACATAGAAAAGATATGCCTTTTGAAAAATATCAGACAAGACGGGAGGATTAATCGTTTTTTAAGAAAAATTGATTGTGAAAGTGGTTTGTTTTTATTATTTTAGAAATGGCAATGCCCTCTGGTTCTCGACCTCATCGATTTATGCCAGATTATCATTTTAAACAATTTTAGATTATAGTTATTCTGATTTACTACAATGGCCAGGGCATATAGAAAGAATGGAAGATAATAGGGAAACAAAACTCGCTTACACTCAGGAAATAAATGACCATAGACCCCGAGGTAGACCAAGAAGACGGTGGAGAGATAATATACATACAGACCTACAAGCCCTTGAATCAGCGACTGGCAAGAGAGGGTCAACCAGAGAGACGAATGGAGACGGCTTGTATCTGCAGCAAAGAACCTCAATGGCTCGGAAAGCTGAAGAAGAAGAAGAAGAAGAAGAAGAAGAAGAAGAAGAAGAAGAAGAAGAAGAAGAAGAAGAAGAAGAAGAAGTTATTCTGATTTAAAGGAATTTGTGAAAGATTCTAAAACTGATAGCGAGGCGAGGAGATTATCATTAAACATCAACAAAACATAATGCATGGTAGTTTCCACAAACAAATACATTAGTGCAGTAATGTGATTATTCAGTTAAATTATTTAGCATTATTGAAAACAAAACTAACAGTGAAAGTTCATCATCATATCACGCACATGTTGAATTATGCTTGCTCTAATGGGTCACACTTGTGCCCCTAAGTTTGCTTTGTCTATCATAAATAAGCTGAGGAGTATTTAAATAATTACATTCAAAAGAATAATAATTATAACTAAATAGAAAATATTGTATATATTGTAAATAGTGAGAACAAATCTACCTCATGTTTTCCTGACTTTTTCCATTTTGTGTGAAAATGATGTGCTTCTGAATATAATGTTTTACTTGTGTTTTGATGGTGTTAAGGAGCAGTTTTTATGATATTGGTGAAGAAAAGTGGTGTATTTGTCATTATTCAGTAAATTTAATTGGATTATCATCAAAGATTGAGAAGTAGTGCCTTGGTTATTGTCAACCATGCCTTCAAATTTTTTTTTTGTTTTTAGAAAATCTAACATTATTATTATCATATTTCTAACCTATAGCAATAGTAGCAATACTGACATGTTCTTTGTGTAATCTCCTTTATTTTAATATATAATACAATATAATTTTTACCATTTTAACCATTTTTATATCATTACTGTAACACACCCCTGCTTCCCATTATCTGCCATCAATTTCAGTTTGGGCCAAACCCACTTTTTGTTTGGCAGTGAATCAGTTAAAGCTGTTAGAACTGATAATGATTTTGAACACACGCATGGACATTAAAAGTGTTTAATAGATCGAAACAGTTTTAGGTATCTGACACAAAGTGAATGTTGACTAAGTGACAGATAGAGTGGCTATGGTTGTGTCTAGGGTATGTCCTTGTAAAATGTGATGTTTAACAACAGATTAACCAAGATGCATCACCACCAAACACCAGTCAGTGAACAAGCGTTGATTGCGCACATAATATTCCTTTAATTCTGAATTAACACAGACACATGTAGCATATAAATCCAGGAACAATAATTCTCTAAGGAACAATAATTCTCCAGGAACAATAATTCTCTATCTCCATCCCAATGGGACACTTCGAATAACACTACCTCTCAAGGCTACTAACATCTCGTCCCACACGACAGGTATACTAGCCTCTCGACTCAAAATAACCCACTCTGGGTCTCGAATTCCACTCACTATCCCTGGAACCCACAGTGCGGAGTTATCTTCCGAACTCCGTCACAATTCTTCACTTTCTCAGACCACGACCTTCTCCTGGTCCGGTCTAAACTCAACTCCCTCTCAGCTCGGAGTCCAAACATCAACTGCTCTCCGTCAATCTTTGTCCCTCTCTTTTCAACAATTCTATTCCCCACATTGCCTCCCACATAACACACAACCTCACTGCTCCAACTGTCTGCCTCACCAGCTGACTTCTTCTCAGCTCCCCCTTTCAATTACTGTCTTCTCATTTTCGCCCTCTGGGGGACTTACTATCCGCCCTATTTTATCTCGTGAACTGTTTATCTTGTACGGCCACTCACCTTAATGTCAATGACCACAGGCATGTGACAGTATCTAACATAAATATTTAACAAACAGGACAGTAAAATAACCAAAGCACCCCTAAAAACACTCATATTTTTGTAAACAATTGATTTCCACCGATTTCAGCATGAATTTAAATTCTGAAGAACTGATTATCTTCACCATACAGTTAATGCATAATCATATAGTGAAAACAAGTCATCACTAAACTGGAACTTTATCTATTGTCTCTTGTTGCAGGGTTCAAGATGCCAGAGGTCATTGTTATTCTGTGCTCAGGAACCTGCTAGACAAGATTTTCTTTAGCTTACCTAACAACAACTGTCAGAGACACAAGAAGCTAACATAAAGGTCTTGAAGTCAAAGTCTATGTTAAACGTGAGAGGCTCTGATGACATTCCTCCACGCATGCAACTTCTGAGGTACTTGTAATTTACATCCTGAAGTCAACATTTTAGTCCAACTGACCGGTGTAGGGAATGAACCTGCTACTTCGGCATCAGCACACCGGAAGTTTAAGAGCAAGCACTCTTATCCACTCTACTATGCTGACCTCCTGCCTCTCAAATAAAATACAGCCCTCTAGGGTAGTGTTGGAGGGAAAAATATTACACTAGGCACCAGGATACAGCCCTCTAAGCTAGTGTTGGAGGGGAAAATATTACACTAGGCACCAGGATACAGCCCTCTAGGCTGGTGTTGGAGGGGAAAATATTACACTAGGCACCAGGATACAGCCCTCTAGGCTAGTTTTGAAGGGGAAAATGTTACACCAGGCACCAGGATACAGCACCCTAGGCTGGTGTTGGAGGGGAAAATGTTGCATCAGGATACAGCCCTCAACCAATAGCAGAGAAAAGCAACAAGCAGATTAAAATGTAATAGATTAGATGACCACCCTATATAACAGAGGTTTAAGATCTAGGAAGCGGTAGACTAAAATGAAATAGCTTTGTAGATTCTGCACAAATAAAGTTTAGGACAGATCATATACTTAACAAACAACCCCATCAACAACACACACTAGTACCCGACTTGAGGACAACACTGCATGTCTACAATGACAGAAAGCATCCCTGGTATTGAGAACAATATTAAGAATGAATAAGAAAGAAATAACAGCCATAAACAACATAAATATGTTACCCAAGCAGCACATGGACCTATGATATCAATCAATCAATCAATCAATCAATCAGGTGCCGTCTCCGCACTGAAGGTTGGCTGCAATGGATCTCCAACACTGTTTGTCTCTTGCCTTGACTGTACATTCTGTCAGGCTGATGTTCGTCCATCTCTTGAAGTTATCCTCCCACTTGTATCTTTGTCTACCTCTTGCTCAACCTTGCCTACCTGTATGATTTTTATAAGAGTACCATGTCTTTTAACGTGGCCAAAATATTTCACTTGTCTCCTCTTTATTTCTTTCATCAACTCTCTTCATTCCCAGTTTTTCTAGGACCTCCGCATTTGATTGTTTTTGTTTCCATGAAATACTACCTATTCGTCTGTATATCCACATCTCCACAGCTTCTACGCAAACTTCTAGTTGCTTGTTCAATGTCCATACAGTAGCGTTGAATATACGCAGCATTTGACAATTCTCATTTTTAATATGTTATTAATCTCTCTAGATGTTAATTCAGATTTCATGCCGTTGAAAGCATTTTTGGCCATTCCTATTCTCTTTTTGATTTCCATTTTACTTCTGCCATCATCTGTTATTATATATTTCCATTTCACTTCTGCCATCATCTGTTATTATATGTCCAAGATAAGAGAAACTTGTTACTTGTTCTAGCATCTGCCTGTTTACTGTGATGTTCATTGGTGACCTTTCCTTTTCACTGCTAATTATCACAGTTTTTGTATTTTTGATGTTAATATCTAAGCCACATTCTGCACCATGCCTACCTATGATATACACAGAAATGTTACCCAAGCGGTACGTGGACCCATGCATATACACAGAAATGTTACCCAAGCGGTACGTGGACCCATGCATATACACAGAAATGTTACCCAAGTGGTATGTGGACCCATGAATATACACAGAAATGTTACCCAAGCGGTATGTGGACCCATGAATATACACAGAAATGTTACCCAAGCGGTATGTGGACCTATGCATATTGTGGCATAACGCAGCCAACCTTATTCATTTATCAACACATGCCGCAAAAAGAGGAAACAACATTAAAAGAAATTGACTTCGCAAACGCAATTGGAGATTGGGACTTAAAACTTAACATCGAAACTGGAACTGAACAAGTAACAAATGACGTGGATTCTTGGAAAGATTGCATCAGACCAAGCTCGGAACCTCATTGGATGGGAGAACCACGTGACCCGCCTTCGCGCCAGTGCCTAATTAACATATATTACTATTTCATCAGAATTTATAATAAGCCCGCACTTTTTGTCTGTACTCGCTCCATGAAGGATGTGAGAAAATTGTGTGACCAAAAATTCAATGGACAAGGCAGAAGTCTGAATCCGAGGTACGTTTGTTAGCCCTTGATTAGACTAAGAACCCGATGTATCAAGTATCAAGTAATGTAAACCCATGTTTGTGATGTCAATTGAAATGTATGATTATTAATTAAAACCTCTGAAATGTAAAAATGCTCGACTGTAGATTCTAACGACGCAAAGCCATTCCCGGGCAAAATATTCTCTTAGATAGAACTGCCATCTCTGATATTCTTGAAGATAATTATTAACTTTGGGAAGTGCATTCCACTACTACATTCTATTCTAAACAACTGTGAGAAGTGATGATTCGAAAGCAATCTTGTGCATTTCACCAGAAACATTATAAAAGATGCTATCACTATCTACAGCTGAAATGACGGTTCGTGTACTAGAACAAGTGCCTTGTTCTAAAACAGACTTATCTATGCCTATTTACAATCTAGAAAACTGAAAGAGAAATCAAATCTTTCCTTTCTTCTTCATCTATTGAAGCAATAGGGTTTGGCGAAATAAATATTCATATTTATGTCAAAGTTAATTGGATAAGGGCACACATGAATTGCATTACATGAGAAAGTTGTGCTTCGCGGAACACCATCGTGCGAAGTGAACTTAACTCATTACTCAACATAACTTAAAACACAACATCACTCATCACCACACAACACAACACTCAACATCACAACAACAACAGGTAATGGAAGAGAGTTATTAGACACAAGAAGAAGAAGTAGTTAATTGGGAAAACACAGAGAATTATTTATACACATTGTGAACACCATTGAGTAGAAGAAACGTTATAAATGTATGTCATTTATTTACATGCATCTTGACACCTTCTCACTCTTGTCATTGTCTCACTGTACACGTTCACTGACCCAGGTCAAATGAAGATTTACATACAGCAGGAACAAGTTGATACAAGGCGTACACAGTGTGAATAACTCTGACCACCCCAAATTAACCCAACACTAGATTAGAGAGAAAAGGAGGGGAGGGGAACTAGTTCCTACTTCAGGAATTTAGATTTCTTCCGACCTACTTCTTATTATTGTATTGGTAGGAATGTATATATTTATGTGAATATTCATCAGTGATCTTGGTGGCTCCATACCAACAACCACCCACCACATCAGCAAACTAACCACCTAAATCAGACCTGAAAGAGGGAAGCCGAGAGAAAGAGATGAACCACAAGTGAGATGGAAGATGACTTGGCTATGAGCAGAGCATGGGGAGGCCTTCAGTGGAGCTATACGGGCAGACCTGAAGTGGATCCATCAGTCAATGGACCCTGGCTTACCTAATCTTCCAGTCACCAGGTTACTTTTCTCATTTAATACACACCTCAACCAAAGTTCAGGAAATGGAGGGTTAATTGTTGATAAACATCTTCACACTTAATATGTACAACATCAAATGTTTACTATGTTTTCACACTTGTTGACATCTCATATATTGATGCTTGTTATTGATTGTCTGGGACAATGGTCCAATGTGCAACTGTTCTATTCCTTTGTGTAAATCAAAATAGAGATGTATGTACTGACCAGAAGGCTCAGGTCAATTATGTCCATTATGTCCAGTCAATAAATGATTAACATGAATTGACCTTCTGTTAATTTATCAGTTCAAACCTATCTGTGTCAACAACTTCTTTGTACATCATGTTGTCAGAATCTAATGTGATTTATTATGTGTTCGATTGTTTAAAGATAAATTAACTCATAATGGATTACTGAATGGAGAAATAAAAAGACTCTAGATCTATCAACTGCTCAACATCCATGTTTTCTTCATCTAAATCAGGCTGAGAAAATTCTCCAGACTTTCCTCAGATTTGATAAACTAGAAGGGGGCTCCTGAGCTAAAGAATCCTTGGAGAAGGGGCAGATTCCCAGTTAGTAATTACCATTCTTACCAGGGCCATAATCTATATCTCCTAGACATAATTTAATAGAACGAGGCCTGCAGATAACTCAAGGTTCATATTCTGGGGTTATTGAAGATAGAAGAGGATGGGGCTCTACATCTTTTGTTAGAAATGGGGCATGCACTACAGTGATCTCCCACTCCCTTCAAAAATATATGACACATATACACAGAAATGTTACCCAAGCGGTATGTGGACCCATGCATATACACAGAAATGTTACCCAAGCGGTATGTGGACCCATGAATATACACAGAAATGTTACCCAAGCGGTACGTGGACCCAAGCATACACACAGCAATGTTACCCAAGCAGTATGTGGACCCATGAATATACACAGAAATGTTACCCAAGCGGTATGTGGACCCATGAATATACACAGAAATGTTACCCAAGCGGTATGTGGACCCATGAATATATACAGAAATGTTACCCAAGTGGTATGTGGACCCATGCATATACACAGAAATGTTACCCAAGCGGCACGTGGACCCATGCATATACACAGAAATATTACCCAAGCGGCACGTGGACCCATGAATATACACAGAAATGTTACCCAAGCGGCACGTGGACCCATGAATACACACAGAAATGTTACCCAGCGGTATGTGGACCCATGCATATACACAGAAATGTTACCCAAGCGGTATGTGGACCCATGAATATACACAGAAATGTTACCCAAGCAGCATGTGGACCCATAAATATACACAGAAATGTTACCCAAGTGGTATGTGGACCCATGCATACACACAGAAATGTTACCCAAGCGGTATGTGGACCCATGAATATACACAGAAATGTTACCCAAGCGGCACGTGGACCCATGAATATACACAGAAATGTTACCCAAGCGGTATGTGGACCTATGAATATACACAGAAATGTTACCCAAGCGGTATGTGGACCCATGAATATACACAGAAATGTTACCCAGCGGTATGTGGACCCATGCATACACACAGAAATGTTACCCAAGCGGTATGTGGACCCATGAATATACACAGAAATGTTACCCAGCGGTATGTGGACCCATGCATACACACAGAAATGTTACCCAAGCGGTATGTGGACCCATGCATACACACAGAAATGTTACCCAAGCGGTATGTGGACCCATGAATTTACACAGACATGTTACCCAAGCAGCACGTGGACCCGTGAATATACAGACATGTTACCCAAGCAGCACGTGGATCCGTGAATATACACAGACATGTTACCCAAGCAGCACAAGGACCCATGAATATACAAGCAGATCAGCTAACAAAAACTACAGAAAATTGAGACATTTCTCTTGAATCTAAAAAACTGGAGCAAGAGAGAAAGAAAAAACAGCCAGTGGCAGTTGAACAAGTCTCAAGTAACTTCAGAGCACAGACCTTGAAAAAATACAGCAGAAATGCTGCTGGCAAAGTAAAATGAGAAACAGAGCTCTCTTCACATTTGCAAAGTGAAATATTTCAATACTGAAGAGAAAAATCAATGCAGCAGCAAACAAGCAGACTGAAGAGCACATTTCATGGACACTGTCAAAACTTCAAAAGGGCTGTAATACAATGCATCATATCATGTGCAACATACTTGGAAATGAAGAGGCTAACAGACTGGCAAAGGAAGGTGCCAAGAGGTTCATAAGAAGCACTTATAGAACAAAGTGGGAATCAGAGCATTCAAGCCACCAGAGAAATGATGCATATTACCAAAGTCCATAAGTAACAATCTTCAGACTTTGTATGGAACATAATATGCTGAAAAACCACTTGCATGATAAACTAAAGATAGGCAGAACAGATACAAGTATTTTGGCCTACACCCACACGATCTGAGGACAAACTCTACACAGATGTTAATATAGCTTAAGATGACTGCTGTTTTCTTTAAAAATATTCCAACTGATGTCTGGAAGTGTTTGAAGAAGAAGAGATGTCTACATAACCCAGATCCTTATTTGTCATCTTTAGAAGCTAGAGGGAACTCCTTGTTCTTCTTCATATCTGTGCGAGCTATCAATGACACAAGCTCCCCTTCTTCATTGATTATTGGAAGTTTGCCTGTTGAACAGAAAATTCAAGGTAACAGTAATTCTCCAGCAGATACAATTGAAGGGTTGTGAGTAATGGGACTTCACATATACTATGTTAGAGAGTCACTTTTTCCTTCCTAGATAACTAACTGGTGCCCATTTTAATAAGCTGAGTTAATTTCAGAGAAGTCAGGAGAAAAATCCCCCCTCAACTGGAAATTACACCCATGCCACTGCACTAGGCAGACAAATGATGTAGTATAACTGTCTAAAGACAATGTGAAAATATTTATACAGTCAGCACAGATCCTACACATCACAGTAATCATAACTGAAACATGGACGACTTTAAAATGTCTTTTCATTTCAGTATAAATCTCTAGAACACAAGACACAGTTAGGATAGTGATTTCTTCAGGGACCACTTCTAATCTTTAGTAAGAAAAGGAATTGCTGTCAATGAAACATGGCTGTTTAAACCTAATCTGTCCACAACAATGAATGCTTGGGCAAGGGATTACAACTCTTCAGTCATCTGCAAAATCAGAGACACCAGCAAAGGAACAAAAATATGCTTTTTTGTAAAAAAAAACATAGTTGTGAGAGGAAGCTGTGAAACATGGGTGTCAACAGAGAACCTTTCTGTGGTTGTATTCATCAGCAGATCAGAGGTCTCTCAATTAGACCTGAGCAAGATGAAATGGAAAAGTGAACTGCAACAATGAGCATGACCAAAGAAGGCTACACCAATGTACCAGGCGGTGAAGAAAGACGCTGGTGCTGGATAGGACATGCATTGAGAAAATTTGAGAATAACACAACTAGAAAGGCCTTTGTCTGGAATACACAGGTCAAAAGAAACAGAAAGATTGAAAAACTTGAGAAGAGATGTAGAAACAAATGAACAGCGTGGGAAGGACATGAACATGGGATAGCTAAGGATAGGAGGGCTTGGACTGGGTGGGTTGAGAGCCTATCCCAAATGGGATATGAAAGGTAAAAGAAGAAGAAAAAAGGCTATCCTGAACTATTACAAATACACACCTACATAGATAGTTCACCAACAATAGCTATTATAAATGGAGGTGCAGGCATCTGTATGTCGTGTCCTTACAATCTGTGAGACAAGATATAATCCTTCTGGTGAATTCTACTCCAATTATACAACCTCTGGTGAATTCTTCTCCAATTATAGAACAACCTGTGGTGAATTCTGCTCCAATTATACAAACACCTCTAGTGAATTTTGCCCCAATTATACAACAATCTTCTTCTTCTTTCGTTTGCCTGAAATATGTTTATAACTGCAATGTTGTCTCTTGTATGAATCTAACAGTCTTTCTTTTTAGTTCACTCAGTGATCCATAGAGTTTTATCTTCCACTGTTGTCTCAAATTATACAACTTCAAGTGAATTTTGCTCCAATTATACAATAACCTCTGGTGAATTCTGCTCCAATTATATAAGGGGCATTCATCATTGCGTACGTTGAACATGATCATGTCATAGTCATGTGATAAGTACTCATTCATTGGCACCTTGCCGTCTTAACAGACGATAGTTTGTGCTCTAAAAAGGCATAATAACTTTTAACTATGGCGGTAGCGAGTGTGACTGATAAGGCCAATTTGCGCTGTAAATGTCCGTTCACAGTGGGTGCATGTGAACACGTGGTCATTTCCACCATCATGCACCATCTTACGTCTCAAACGCTTGGTGTGTGACTTTTCTGCAATAATTTTCTCCTTTGACTTTATTCCATTTCTGATATTTGCCCTACATGCAACACGTTCAGCGGCGACTTGCTCCCAATGTGCATTATCAATGCCTGTATCAATCATGTCCCGCTTACACACATCTTTGTATCGTAGTAGAGGCCGACCCTGAGATCTCTTACCCATCTGTAATTCACCAAAAAAGATATCCTTTGGTATTCTACCATCATCCATCCTCCTAAGATGTCCTATCCATCTAAGTCTACGAAGACTGAGCATGGAATAAACTGTCCAATGAATAAAAGTGCAAGTGCTTATCATCCCATGATGCATAGGTTCTGTTTCTGACCGTTGAGAAAATGGCCAGGTTGATCCCAAATCTATCCAAAGAAGCTCAAAGAGTGGTGATTCAGTTTCTTTCATTTGAAGGATGTCAACCAGTAGACATTCATCGAAGAATGCAGGCAGCATACGGTAACAAATTGTGACAGACTGGGCATGAATGTTTTAGAAAGGACATCAGTTCACGACAGATCTTCAATGGCCGGGTCAAGTGCATAATGTTGCAACAACAAAAAAAAAAAGCATCGCCAAAATTGATGCAGCAGTACAGATGTCAAAGCATACGTTCACTAGCAAACGAATTTAATGTCTAAATTGGGACAATTCAAAAGGTCGTTCATAAGAAACTGCAATATTGGAAGGTGTGTTCACAGTGGGTACCACAGATGTTGACCGACCACCAAAAAGAGGAACGCATGGGATGGTGTTTGAACCACTTGCTGCGTTACAGAGTGGAGGGTGATGCATTTCTCTTCTGCATAGTGGCAGGCGATGAATCATGGTGTCACCACTTTGAGCCAAGCAGCAAAAGAGAGAGCATGCAATGAAAACATGCTGGATCACCAAACGCCAAAAAATTCAAGTTACAGGTTTCCGCTGGTAAGGTTATGCCGAGTGCATGTTTTTACCATAAAGGGCTATTGTTGGCCTACTTTAAAGAACCTGGTGTCAACATCAACTCTACCCATTACTTGCAAACACTAGACAAGCTGCAAAAAGTCATCAAGTATAAACGACCCGGCATGCTTTCTCACGGTGTGATTTTCTTGCACGATAATGCTCGTCAGCATGTTGCAAAGATTGTGTAGGAAGCATTAGCAAGGAAGAAGTGGGAAATACTGCAACAACCAGCCGTCCTGACTTGTCACCATGTGATTTTCATTTTTTCTGACCTTTAAAAAAGCTTGCAAGGGGCAACGATTTCACACAGATGCAGACGTAATGAATGAGGTAAACACTTGGTTCAATGAGCAACCACAATCTTTTTTTTTGCGGACGGCAATCTCTGCTTACCTAAGCAATGGGATGCTTGCCTGAATGCCTACGTCGACTTCTTCTGACCAACCCATGGTGCATAATTCATTGAAAATGAATGCTTTGTTTAATTCTAGGACACCTGTTAATATTTCTTTCATGCTTTTGTAATAAAGCCATGAGAACGGGTTTCAAATTAATGATCCTAATACAACAGAGGCTCAGGCTATAGGTCAAGCTGCATATATTATGTATAACACCAACTCCGACTGCCACCAGGTAGTTATCTATACTGATACACAAGCTCCCATAAGTGGGAAGCTCCTACAACTTAGAAATGCATTACGGCTGCTGACAGACAAGGAAATATATTGCAGTGGATAACCCCAAGTTAGAGTACCAGGAAACTAAAAGCAGACATATCTGCAAACACAATGTGATCTCACACTTTGAGACAAAGAGAGCTACTCAGACAATAAATACATCAACATGGTCTCCCTGTTTCACCACCATGCATGTGTGGACTAATGAAGCAAACTGCTGGATATGTTTTGCTGTATTGTCCTCCATATGGATTGCTAAAAAAGATACATTCTACAGGTGCAACACTAAACTTCAACACGTCATGCAGTTAAAGGGTGTATTATACACTCAGTGCCACATTAAACAGGGCATATTAATATTTCATCTAAAGAAATCATGAACTTAATCAAACCTTTCTTGCTTTTCTGTAAAATGAGGTTGGCATCTTTTAATGTAATACCAGCCTTGGCAACTGTGAGATCTTCAACATGTGTCATCACCTGTGCCACATACAGAATGCAATATATGACACCAAAGTTGTGTACTTTTTCACATTTTCATAACCACTGACCAATTCAAGATCAGTGCACTTTGGTTTAAAATCAAAATAAATGTTGATCACAACAGGGTTATTTACAAGGAAGCATACAACAAAAGCAACAACAGGTGAGAACAATGTGAACATATTCACAATCAGTGCACCACTAGAAAAATCAGTGCTCCATTGGAACAATCAGTGCACCAATGGAACAATCAGTGCACCAATGGAATAATCAGTGTACCAATGGAATAATTAGAGCACGAATGGAACAATCAGTGCACAAATGGAATAATCAGTACACCAATGGAATAATTAGTGCACCAATGGAACAATCAGTGCACCAATAGAATAATCAGTGTACCAATGGAATAATTAGTGCATCAATGGAATAATTAGTGCACCAATGGAATAATTAGTGCACCAATGGAACAATCAGACTGCCCATACCCACGCATTCAAAAGTGGCAGAGCACATGAAAGTATATCGCGAGTGCTATGATGTCAATTCTAGTTAATGTTTAGATTCACCTTTAAAAGCCTTACTAACCAATTCAATGTCATTGGTAAATAAGCAGTTCTTTCAATAGCATAAAATATATTTGAGAAATACAGAAAGAAATTTATTACAGGAACAGCCCTACAGAGTTATTAATAATCAACTAATTGCTATATTTTGTAAATATATTCTGGTTGATGTCTGGGGAGAAGGAGATGTACAAATATAGAAATACAAAATAAAGAAATTGAAAAGCAGAATGTTTACATCTACAGATGTTTTAACCTATACCACACTGTGAGAAACATGCCTTAGAGCTCTTAATTCTGTTAAGTATTGTATTTATTGTCTAACAACTGTTTTCTAAAAAATCTACGCTTGACATGCATGCTACTCCATTAACCTAAATTAAATAAACATCCACTGTATTATTAAAATGATATATTGATATCACCATCCTCTTTTTTTGTTTCCTTTGAAGAGATTCTATCCAAGGTAACAGGCTCTCTGATGGGTAGATTTCCCCCCCCCCCCCCCTCTAACAATATTGCCAGAGGGGAAATACTCTTGCAATTATCAACTGCTACGGATGGGGGAATACTCTTGTAATTTCCCAATGCCGTGGGATTTCTTCTCCAACTGCCCTGGGATCTCTAGCAGGTGCAGCTTGTAGACAGAGACATCCAGTTTTTCACCATTATCCAAGCAGGTCAGATATTTGACCTCACTACCCAAGAGATCAGGTGAGCAGATGAGTGGATCAAACCCAGTGCCCTTTGAGCCTGAGGCAGACATCATAAGCTCTCAGTCACTGCCCCCTCCTCCCCCCATCCCTATTAATATGAATAATGTATGTCATAATGTAAGAATACAAGTACATACATTCTCAATACATGTTGAGTATTCACTCTGTGACAGAAAATCTATATCTCTCTGTGTGACGAGACCTACAAGCTTCTCTCCCCATATGGCCATTTACTGTAATAGGAATGCCAGAAAACCCATACTTCTGCCTTGCCGCCACGACATCACCAACTGTATGTTTTGACGACATTACAATGGGGTCCAAAATGAAGCCTTGTTGGTATTTCTGAAAAGGAATAATATGTTTACTATAGAGACTTTTGATATGAATTCAATGTTACAAAAACTACATTTTATTTCAAGCATGAAATGGTCAGTCAGTGGTATGGTGTGAGGAGCCTGGAGAATGAGAAATAGGAATACACCAGAAAGTAATGAAGGTGTGAATTTGTGTGTAAAGAGATGGTGGGAGGAGGATAGAGAGTCAAAGACAAAGAGAGAAACCAGAAAGACACAGATATATGGTAGCTGACACACTACAGCACTATGGAGTTGGAAGATAGCTTCAGTAACAACATATAGACTTCAAGCATAACAGAGTATAGAGGTTGTGTCACAAATATTAACTTCACAAAAAGTGTCTTTCATGTAAAATTCCTTGCTTCATCATACTTTGTAAACAAAAATATTATCCAGATGTATAGAATATGTATATTATTGAAGAAACAGCTATGGGAAAGGGCAGATAGCATTGTTAGTTAGTTGCATATCCTATACAGGAGGTAAGTATCAATGCAACATTTTTTGGTTGTTCGTGCTTCATGGGCAAGTTTACGTTCAGTAGTTTGCCATTCTGAACAATCGGCACACATACCATTTCATAAATGACCAACGTAAGGTGGTCTGCTGCCAAATCGCCCGTAGCTGTGTTTCGAACGCAGCATGCAAGATTATGAACTGCGTCCGTAACCCCTTCACCACGAGTACCTTTGTAGGTACCAAACTCTAGGTCACAACATGTCAAGTCTCCTTCTTATTGCACTTCCTTTCTAGAAACAAGTTTATGAAGTTTGGTTCACTTCAGCCCTGAATTCACTGGACAAAAATACAATCCTGCAGCCAGGGTTTATCACGACAATGTTGAATTTGTTTCAAGGCATTTGGTGTATGCATGCACCAACTCATATGTGTGTATCTGTGTGTATGCAGTCACACACAAAACACATTCATTTCTTTTTCATACAATAACAAAAGTAATATTTATACATCTGCCACATTCTGCAGACAGTCGTCTGGCTGGCTTGCTCAACAAGACTCTTTAACTCCTGCTTCTTTATGTCTGATGACACTGAATTGATAGCATAACTAGGGTTCTTGTTTAATCTTCCACTAATTCTCAACCCAGATATTTGTCTGCACTGCTTGAAGTTTCTTTGTCTCTATGGATGTGGAAAGGGCATAGTGACAACACATACCCCTCCCTATATTTTATGAGTAATTATTTTTCTAACTGATTGTTCACAATACAGATTACTATTGAGTCTTATATCTTTTTCTTCTAAGCCCATTTCTTGAAGATGTGTAACTAGTTTCACATGCTGCTCTCTGAATGAAACACATAAACATTGTTTCATCATTTACATATTTTTGATTAACATCCTTAGTCAAATTATATGGTCTACCTGGTTCCACTGTTTATATGGAAATTGAAATCTTCATTCAGGATCAAAGCACTGGAACAAGTCAACGCCTGTAGCTAAGGAACAGGGAAAAATGTATAAGTGCAACTTAAGGACTCCCTACTTAAGGTAAATGTAGTCCCATAGCAGACACTGCCAATGGGGTGTGAAGTGTTAGGAGATCATATATTCTAGGACATGACATGAGGAGGGATGGCCAGTCTCCTCCTTCATCACCTTTCCTTCTAGTCAATTCCCCAAAAATTCAGAAAATTGTCAGATTTCAATTTTTGAGATTGGGTTGACCCCAGAGCCATGCTGACCTGAGTAAAATCATCTGACCTCTGCTGGAGATTGAACCTTGACCATTGTCACCATTATGCCACCACACAACTACTATTCCTCACTTGACATACATATATAAATACTTACTTTGACTTTTCTAACTTCATTTGCTTGAAACTCTGGTGTGCAGTTGTGATGAATTACCCCTACTCCACCACAAAGCTGTAAAGAAGTCAAAAGAAATATCTGGATGTGATGATTGTAATCTTATGTGCCCAATTATAGTAGCAAAATGTCTCATATAAGTAGAAACGCTGGCACATTTTTCCACACACACACACATAAAACTGTGTCATCTCCATTAAGCAAATTGTTTATATTATAACCTCCAAACGGTATTCCCTGTCTATCATTGACCTCTCTCTAATCAGCTAAAGAGAGAGAAGAGATCTAATGACAAAACACACTGTCTTACTCCTTGCATCATCTGTTCACATTTGTCTGCATTAGTTACCATTTTAATTGCAGCTACTTGTTTCCGATAAATATTCTTTATTATGCCGGGATCTTTCCCATAATAATATCCCCCAACATTCTGATAATGTCATCATGGTTCACTTTATCAAATGCCTTGGTAATCTATCAAGCACAAGTATAGGTCTTTCTGTCTCAGTTGACCTGATCTTTCTATTAATGTTCTGAATGTGTATACTGCATTATTTGCCCCTTTCTCTTATACAAACCCACTGTTCTTTACTGGCTTCCATCTTTATTTTCCTTATTCTTCTCATTATTCATAGCTGAAGTTTGGTGACATCATATGTGAGGTTGACTATATGAAAATGTTCACATTCAATTGCCAGGAGTCTCTAGGATAAAGATGTAAATACAGATTTCAATATAACGCTAGGTATATACCTACTGTTGTAAATATCATTCAAGTTTAATCAATATTTCTATTCTAAATTCTCCCAGCACTTCAGGCATTTTTCCTTTCTTCATGTGTGATACTATCAGTGCCTTGTTCATTCAGTATAGGTGGCCCTTCTAGTTTACTTTCTTCTGCAATTTCTGCTCTTTCTTTATCATAAAACATTCTTAAATATTCATTCAGTCTTTTGAATCACTGAATTTTAATCTGAGACATTAATACCTCTACTGTTTTTGTAAAGAAATTATACTACTCGGAGACTTTAACATTGACACCAACAAATCCAACATAATATGGGGAGATATAATTGCATCATACAATTTCCAACAAATAGTACAACAAGCTACTAGAGTAACAAAGTCATCTTCAACAATCATAGATCACATTTATGTAACTTGCTCAGACAACATCATAGAATGCACCGTACCCAATTGTGCAATGAGCGATCACTACCCAATATGCTGCACGTGGTCTAAAAAAGGAATTAAAACTCCTAAACATAAACACATAAGTGTAAAATATAGAAGTTACAAAAATTTCAACCAAAACGCATTTTTACAGGACTTGCTCAGTTCACCTCTAGACAATGTATATCAGCTTCCTGACCCGGATGATGCTTTGGAATTCTGGATGAAAACCTTTATTGATGTTTTTGATAGACATGTGCCAATCAAGGAAGTTCGAGTAAAACACCACGTCAAGTCACCTTGGATCACACAGGAAATACTTGAAATTATGAGAGACAGAGATAAAGCACATAAAAAGCGGGATCTCAACGTATACCGTACTCTTAGAAACAAAGTTCAATATACCATACGACGGGAAAAGAAAAATTACTTTAAGAACTTAGTAATAGATAAAACAAATAGTAAGGATATATGGAAGGCAATTAACACTTTGACAAACAAGTATAACTCCCGAAATTCCTTACCATCAAATCATATTACATGCGACCAATTCAGTAAGTTCTTTCAAACTGACATAGACCAGTTGAAGGCTTCAATACCTAATTCTCCTTGCAACTTATCTTTGCTGTCATCGTTTTGCGAGAGTAGATGCTCCCGCGATATTCTTTCCGACATACCGCTAATGACAATCACTGAAGTATTCACTTACCTCAGTAACCTAAAAAACACAACCTCATCTGGCTTAGATGGAATCAGCAACCAGATTCTCCGTTGTGCTGCGCCAGTGATCAGTATATCACTAACCTATGTATATAATCAGTGTCTCACCAAAGGCCACTTTCCATCAGCTCTCAAAATCGCTAAAGTGTACCCTCTTCTTAAATCTGGTTCATTGGACAATGGTCTCCCGAACAATTACAGACCCATTTCTTTACTATCATCACTATCTAAGCCACTAGAAAAACACATCCATAAAGTAACATTACAGTATTTAGTTCGCAACAAGCTTATTGTTGACAGCCAATCAGGATTTCGACCAAAGTATTCTTGCCATACGGCCCTAACAAACATGATAGAAAATTGGCACGAGAGTATAAACAACAACAGTCTATGTGGAACTGTGTTTATTGATTTCAAGAAAGCATTTGATATGATAGACCATGTTATTTTAATTAAGAAACTTGAGACAATGAAAATTGGTCCTAATGTAGTCACTCTAATATCATCTTTTCTATCGGACAGAAAGCAAGTAGTATCACATAATAAATCGCTGTCTCAAACCACTACATTCAATATTGGAGTACCACAAGGTTCTATTCTTGGCCCTCTATTATTTGCCATATATATTAACGATCTACCTTTGCATCTTTCATCGTCCTGCGATCTATTTGCAGACCACTGTACAGTGTACACAAACGCTGAAAACTGTATTTTACTGGAGTCGTCTTTACAACAAGAATTAAATAATGTAGTTAGGTGGAGCTATTCAAACCGTATGCAAATTAATATCACTAAAACAAAATCAATGTTATTAACAACCAGACAAAGACTTCAAACTCTAAGCTCACACACATCACTTCAACTTCACATCGATAACATGCCAGTAGAAAGTGTAATTGAGCACAAAACATTAGGCCTAATCATTGATAGAAACCTAAACTTTAATTCCCACGTTCAAGCGCTCATTAAACAAACAGCGAAAAAAGTCTACCAACTCGCCAACATTAAAAACTTCCTTGATGAGGACACAAGGAAACTATTCTATACTTCTCATATTCAGACACACTTTGACTACTGCTCTACAATCTGGGACGGTTGTTCTAATTCAAACACCAAGCGACTTTACTCACTCCAGAAACGGGCCATGAGTCTAATTTATAGCAAACATTTATCTGACAATCCCAGCCTGTATAAATGCCTTCAGTTACTACCACTCCGCAAACGCCTGCTTTTCAATAAAGCTAAACTAATTCACAAAATCTTGCATCGGAATGCCCCAAATTACCTTTGGCCATTGTTTAAATATAATGCTAGACACAGTAAACGTTTAAATATATTACACATTCCGAAGCCTAGGATTGACTTATACAAAACAAGCTTAACGTACTCTGCAGCTCAGCTGTGGAACAATCTTCCACAAGAAATAAAAGACATCACCAATCCTTATTCATATAATCGCAAATTACTCGAACACTATCTCAGTACGGATTACCTTCCCCCATAATAATAGTGATAATAATAATAATAACAAAACCCTAGTATAACAGCCAGTCCCCTTTTGGTAGGCCAGTATATTCCACATGGCTAATAAGTATCTGACCATTATCTAATGTTACTGTGTCGTGTAGTTTTGATGTTCACATTTTTCCAATGCTTTTATAATGCATAAGTTTTATATTGTTGCTGTTCTCTGTTAGCCTTGAATGATGTGTGAATGAAATAATGTATGGAAGAGAGTGATAGAAGGGCAGAATGTTAGACGGGCCTGCGTGCCCAATTCTTAACCCTTTGAAAATAAAGTTTGTTTGTTTGTTTGTTTGTTTGTTTTCAAACATCCTGTGTTTAATCTTATTCTTCTGCTGTCTTCTTCTTTTTCTTCTTTCGTTCGCTTGAAATATGTCTATAACTGCAATGTCTCTTGTATGAATCTAACAGTCTTTTTCAGTTCCCACAACGGTCCATAGAGTGTATCTTCCACTGTCGTCTCTCTAGGCCAGAAGGTTTGCCTAGATATGTTATATTTTGGGCAGTCTTGGAGTATGTGCTCTGCCAATCCACATGTGCACATGGCTGTTTCACCAGTCTTGAATTTTGTATACATGTGGTTGCGTAATCTATTGTGTCCTGTTCTGAGGCACAAAATAATGACTTGTTCTGGTCTATCCATAATGTGGTAGTCATCTTGAGCCAGTTTTGGTGGCTTTCTGACTGATCATTCTTTTTTTTTTGGTGGTATGTAACGGGCACATCAGGCTGTTCTTCTTTGGCTCCTTCCTTAGCCAATTGATCAGCTCTGTCGTTTCTGGGTACTCCACAGTGGGATGGTATCCACTGTATGGTGACCTTATGCTGACTGCTAAGTTCAGAAAGTAGTGTCCTTAGTACTGGCAATTTCCCAGACAGAAGCGCCTTGAGTACTGATTTTGCATCTGTCAGTAGCACCACAGGTTGTGTACCATTGCTGGTATTTAGTAATTTCTCTGTTGCTATCTTGATTGCCTCAATTTCAGCATCATAGTTATGGCAGTACTTTCCTGTTGTATTCTGGCTGTGTCCCTAGTATTATTTGGGTATTCTATGTACACTCCCGTTCCTCAATTTCAAACAGCATTTTGTGCTGACCCATCTGTGTAGACTCGGATCCAGAGGTCCTGTGGGTATTCTTCATCAAGGAAGCTGAGAGTGGCTGTTCTGCGCTGTACACTGTTCTGTTCTTCCTTGTCAAATATTCCTCTCACTTTTGTCTGGATTTGTAATGATAGTCTATGTTCATCTTTCCATGGAGTTCGCTCCGGAATAGTTGTTAGAGGGATACCAACTGTGGGCAGATCGGTGGTTTCTCTGCAGAGTCGTGTGGTTTCTCTGCAGAGTCGTTTGGCTTGGTGGATAAAACTACTTCTTTTCAACCGTCCCATAGTTAGGTTATCAAATTTGTTTTTAATAGGGTAGCCTGGCAAGCTGAGGAACGTTTCTGCTTGTATTAGCGTTTTCGTATCTCTGCGCTCTCTCAGTGATTGTGTCCTCCCCATCTTCTCCATTTCTACTATAGGGGTTGATCTCATCCCTCCTGTGGTGACTCTAAGTGCTTGATTTTGCACCTTGTCCAGCTCTTATAGTGTGGTGTTTGATGTCGAACACCACACAGTTGACCCGTATTCCAGGTGTGGTCGTATGCTCTGTTGATAAACTTTGCTAAGTATTTTCCCACTAGCTCCCCATGTGGTTCCACTTAGCTTTCTCAGGATGGCTATTTTCCTTCTTGCTTTTGCTACTGCTTTGTTGATGTGCTTTCTCCATGTCAGCCTGCCATCAAATGTTACTCCAAGGTATGTTGGTTCTTTATCTTCTCTTAGAGAAGAGACCTTCTTTCCAAACTTTGTCAAAAGCGTTCTTCAGATCTATCCATGCCGCAAACACCAGCTTCTTCTCTTGGAATGCATCCTCAATTTTTTGAGAGAGGTAGGTTGTCTGATCTTCTGTAGAGTAGCACTGCCTAAAGCCAGCCTGCTGTGGCACAAGGATGTTTTTACTTTCAATGTACCACTGCAGTCTGTGATTGATGATGCGCTCTGGTGTTTTTCAGAGACAGCTGGTGAGGATAATTGGTCTGTAGCTAGAGGCAATGGAACTATCTTTCCCTGATTTTAGGAGGGGTATCATGATTGCTTCTCTCCAGGCTTGTGAAAAACTGCCTAAGGTCCAACTGTTATTGAAGATCTGCAACAGCTTTGCTTTGGCCTCTGTTCCTAGGTTCCTGATCATTTCATTGGAGATGCCATCAGCTCCTGGTGACTTTCTCATTTTCATTTTTGATATGGCTAGCTCCAGTTCGCTGATTGTGATGGGTGCCTCCAGAACCTCATGTACTATTTCCATCTGTTCCGTATGTTGCTGTTTCTCTTGAATCTCTTGCTGTTTCTCTGGACTAATTTTGATATTGTTATCTTGTGCGAATGAGTCCGCAAAATGGTCAGCTGCTCGCTTTCTTGTTAAGATGCTTCCATCTTTATGTAGTGCAATTTTTGAGTTTCTCCCTGTGCCCTCATCGTTAAATTGTTTTATTAGCTTCCACAATTTCCTTGTGTCTCTTCCAAAGTTCAGAGACTCTGTTTTCTCCTGCCAGCTTTTCCGTCTAGCCTGCAGCTTAAACCTTTGGAATTTGGCTTTTGCATGCTGGAATTTATTGTGGTGCTCTTGGCTGGGTGTGGCCTCTGCTTGCTTTCTACACTCTTCCACATCATTATGCAACTGTTCCAGTTCACTACTCCAGTAGGGTGTATATTGTTTACGGACTCCTCTTTTACTGTTTCTCGCGCTGCCTGCAGTATGCAATTCCCAAATTTTTCAACTACTTTATTTATGTCTTTCTCAGTGTTCAGATTTCTAACCAGTATGCTAGTGCGATTCTTGTACATTGCCCAGTTTGCTTTCTTGTAGTTCCACCTCGAGAGGGTGCTGCTTTCACTTACAAGCTCATTTTCTACAGTCAGAAAGACTGGCCGATGGCCACTGCCACCAAGTTGTTTCCCAACAATTTGTGTAATGTTCCACTCCAGGTCTGGTGAATGAAAAGCCAGGTCAGGTGTAGTTGTAGTGTGCCATGATCTCGAGTAGAAAGTATGTGGGTCGGATGGCTTGTTAATCAAGATAAATCTATTCTCATCCTGCCAGTTTTCCAGTCTCTCTCCTCTCTGGTCCATGTGATCATAGCCCCAGCTTTGCGAGTGGCTGTTGAAATCGCCACACACAATCATTCTTTCTGTTAATGGTAGTGTGTCCAGTGCCTGTGGGCGGTCACTTGGGCAGTAGTAATTGATCAGATGTAGGTCTGCATTACCTGTCTTGAGTTTAAGTGTCTGATACTCTGCCCCTTCCATGTAGACTTCGATTTGGGAAGCAGTGATGTTATTTTTGACAAGGGTCAGTATCCCACCCTTTCACCTGTCCTTTCGGTCAGATCGGTTACACTGGTAGCCTCTGATTTTGAAGGTTATTTTTTCATTGAGGAGGTGAGTTTCTTGCAAGCAACGTACACTTACTTTTTCTTGGTCCAGGATGTTTTCGAATTCCATTTTTTGTTGTTGCTGACTCCCTCCGCATTCCAGTGCATTATTTTAAGTCTTTGTTTAGTATGGCCAGCCGTTCTATTCTCATATACCCTGGCTCCACAGGACATCTGAGAAGGACCTCCAGTAGTTGGGGTTGGACCCTTTCGAGACATAGGGCCCGGCACTGCACCTGCCTGGGGGTCCAATGCAGGGCGAGCACCATAACATTTAGCAGTAGTCGACATATTCCATTTTGCGTAATTGCGTGGCATCCTGATTTCTGTGGTGCGCCTCCTGGCTGATTGCCTCCGTCTTCAGCACCTTTCCTTTGCTAGAGCAGACTGTGGTCTCACTCGAGTTTAGATGTGTACGCACACACGCATGTGCCTGCGCATGCATGTACATGCATACACATCGAGAGCATACTGGTTATTTTTCAGCGCCAGAAACTCACTGTCGCCCCTTCTCCTGTTAGTTTAAACAGTTCCGCCATATGAAGGCCAGGAGTTGGACTTTTGCTGTAGAGGTTATGTATTCATGAGCCATTGGCGTATTTAAGCAATGGTGGGCGCTCACCCCAACACTGCGCCCCGGCTACATACAGCAACATTTGGAACCCTTCTGCTGTCAAATCACTATTTGTCAGCTCATATTTTTTTGGGTATCATTAATAGAATATACTTCAACGTGGTTACACAGATTAATTAACCAATTTTCTTATATGTCTGTTTAAGTTTACCTCTTAATTATTTATCTGTCTTATCATATTCTTCTTTGTCATTTACTTTTTTCCATTTGTTTTTGAATTTTAAGATTTCTTCCGGCGTCCATTTCTTCTTAGCTTATCCGTCCCCCCCCCCCCCCCCCCCTGCCGTAATATCTCTTTGCTTGTTTGTGGGCCAGCTATGTGGCAAAGGTATTATGGATGCAATTCATAACCCCGCATACAGCAGTCAAAACACAGCTGCGGGAGATTTAGCAGCAGACCGCCGAGCATTGGTTTTAATACAATGGCATGAGTGCTGGTCGTTCAGAAAACAATGGCAAACTACTGAACGTAAACTTACCGAGAAATCACAACCAAAAAATGTTGGGGTTGACTGCGACGTCCTGTAACGGATATGCAACTAACTTTTTTAATTTGTTTGTTGCATGGGTTTTCAGCATTTCCCATTGTTCATTTTTGCTTTGAATGTAAGTTATTGCATTATATCTATTCCTCATAATCACTTAGTATTGTTTTTGAATGTCTTTGTTATGTCTAATGTTGTTTTTCTCTTTTCAATATTACACTTATTTGTCCTCATGTGAGACAGCGCCAGGCCAATCCTTTTCAAACATTTGAAAATCTTTCATTAATCAGAATGTAGGCAATATAATTTAATGTTTGTCTATCAGGGCTCTACCATGTGTATAGCAGTCTCTTACATTGTTTAGAATAGATAATCCCAATCAACATAATTATTTATGTTTGTCTCTTCTGTCAGATTTTTTCTTTTCTTTTTTATTTCTAAGCCATGAAGCACACTTCCATTCTCCCCTTTCCTACTTTTGCATTTGAAGAGTAAATATTTAAAATATGACAACATACATCAGTGACAAATATCCAAGGACATGAGAAGAAAAAAAATCAAAAATCAAAGACCTACATATTTCTGTGCTACAAAAGAAACACCATAACTAACAATTCAGACATCCTTAGCATAGAGGAACAGTCTGTAATATGTTAACGGTTGCTGTAAAGGCAGCAAACTTTAGCAATGCCACACCAGCTCTTCATAGCAGTCCAACAATCATCATCAAGTGTCGTGCCGGCTGGCATAGGCATTTATGGCTCTCCACAGATCTCGGTCTTTGGTGTTCTGGATCAACTCTGCTGATGCTTGCTTGTTTGCTTGTGTTCGTTGGCTTGAGCTCCAACGCAAGGTCCTGTATGTCGGATGAAGGCATCCTGTTGTCCAACATCAGTGTGATGTCATACAGGACCTGAGGTTTGCTTGAGTATCCGTTGTCCCATGTCTGGCTTATTGGTGTGCAGACTGGTGGTTCCTCGCCGTACAGGCAGACACTCTCCGACTTCGGAGGAATCGGCGATCCTATTGACTTTAGCCAGGACCCCGAAGGGACCTGTTGCCCAGGACGCTCGACGAGGACGCGTCAATAGGTCTTGGCCAGTATATAACCCGGCCCTGGTGCCTTGGAAACACCTCTGCGTCCCACTCTGCTGATGATATTCCTCCATGCCACCATCTCAATCCGTCCAGTATCATTTCTCTTGGTCTGCCTCTGCCTCTCTTCCCCTCGATCTTTCCAGTTGTCACGATGTTCTCCAATGCCTCTCTTCTCATCACATGACCAAAAAAAGCTGTTTGTCTCTTTCTTATTGTTGTATATAGTGTTCTAGTTTCATTAGCCTCTTTCAGGCAATCGTTGTTAGTTACTCTGGCAGTCCAACAATACTGATGAAATATTCCATAATAAACATACTACAATAAGAAAATTTTTGTTTAGCGCTTGCTTGCTCTGAACTCAAGCATAATTCATACACACTACTTCTAGTAGTACTGGATTAGCTTTCCCTATTAACAGTGATAATATCATATATCACCATCAGGCGAACCCACTCCAACTTCAGAGGTACTTGTAATTTACGCCCCCAAGTCAAGGATAATAGGTCAACATCTTAGTCCAACTGTCCGATGTAGGGGCTGAACCCCTTGCCTTAGCACAACGGATGTTTAAGAACACACGTTCTAATCCATTTTACCATGCTGATATACTACAATAAACAATGAAGCGAAGGCTTTGGAAAACAAAAGCAACTAGGGGTCTCTAATTCTAAGACCCATCCATCATGTGCCATGCCGGTAAGAGTGGGCGGTCAT
The DNA here is from genome assembly GCA_963921405.1 of Cepaea hortensis. Taxonomy (NCBI): domain Eukaryota; kingdom Metazoa; phylum Mollusca; class Gastropoda; order Stylommatophora; family Helicidae; genus Cepaea; species Cepaea hortensis. Next base: position 128,557,789 of record OY992878.1, on the reverse strand, counting down.
GTTCTGCCATCTCACTCGATCACCAGAGTCGTGGATCAGCTCTGTGTTCCTGTCTCCACCATGCCACATGGCCAAGCCATCCAGGTATTTACTTCTGTCTTCCCCTTGGTCTCTTCCCTTCGATTTTACTAGTCGTCACCAAGTTCTCCAAGTCATTTCTTCTCATAACATATCCAAAAATTTTTGACTGTCTACGCCTAATGACTCTAATCAGTTTACAATCTTAATGTGTTTCTTGAAGGACTTACTCATTAGTTTTTCTGTCTGTCCATGGTATTCTTTGCATTTTTCTCAGAAACCACATTTCCACAGCCATCAGCTGTTTTTCATCTTGACTGCTTATTGTCCATGCTTCACATCCTTACAAAAGTATAGGTTCTATATAGCACCTCAACACTCTTTTTCTCGTTTCAACTGATATCTTTTTAATGGTCATTATGTTTTTCATCTTGCAAAGGGCTACCTTTGCAATGGCAATTCTTGTTCTAATCTCTTCAAGCAGATGTTATGACTGTGCCGAGATAACAGTATTGATTCACTTGTTTAAGAATATGTCCATCTACTCGTATATCACATTGTGGTATTTCCTTCTTCCCAGTGACTACAATAATCTGTGTATTCTTAATATTCAGTTCTAACCCCGATACCCGAATACAGAAAATGGGCACAATAAAATTATTTTGCTTTGTACCATCATGTGACCTGAAAAGTTGGGGTAAATATGATGACGGAATTTAAAAGAAATATCACTTATTGCCATACCAATGGCCATCTCTGACTCTGTAACAGTGTCCATCGGAGATGACACCAGCGGAGATTTCAGACTGTTGTTTTTAGCCAGTGCCGAAGTCAGAACCTGGTAATGATATTTGATACATGTCTTCAAGACAAGTTTCACTTGCAAAAATGTAATTCTGGCAAACAAAATTATTGAGCCTGTTCTAAGGGGATATTTAAAATCCATGATTAGAAAATGAAACAAAGCTCTCCCATGCTTAAGGTTTGGAAGTAACCACTTATCCAATATCACTATTTTTGTTAAATAGTTCAGGAACACAATAAAATATAAATGAAAGAGCAGATGAAAATGAACACACAAAAATATGAATGAAAGAGCAAATAGAAATAAACAATCAGAATGCTAATAGGTTTTACTGGCAGTAATTCAATAGTAGCCTTGGAATGTGATCAACATAGAACAATTAGTATAATGAGATTTTGCTACGAGTTATCATGCAAAGAGTGAGGAAGAGAATACAACCTGAAATAGGGGAAGAACAATGTGGGTTTGTAGAAGGAAAGGGTACAGTAAATGCTGTATATATGCTGCGAACAGTTATTGAACGTGCTATAGAAGTAAACAAGGATATACATCTTTGCTTTATTGACAACACAGGGACGCAGAGGTGTTTCCAAGGCACCAGGGCCGGGTTATATACTGGCCAAGACCTATTGACGCGTCCTCGTTGAGCGTCCTGGGCAACAGGTCCCTTCGGGGTCCTGGCTAAAGTCTGTAGGATCGCCGACTCCTTCGAAGTCGGAGAGTGTCTGCCTGTACGGCGAGGAACCACCAGTCTGCACACCAATAAGCCAGACATGGGACAACGGATACTCACGCAAAACTCAGGTCCTGTATGACATCACACTGATGTTGGACAACAGGATGCCTTCATCCGACATACAGGACTTTGCGTTGGAGCTCAAGCCAACGAACACAAGCAAGCAAGCATTGACTACACAAAGGCTTTTGATAGAGTTAGACATGTCAACATGGTGGATATGCTTGCAGATCTACAAATTGATGGGAAAGACATTAGACTTATAAAAAACATATATTGGAAATGACAAGCTGCCATATGGATTGATAATGAAGTTGGACAATATCAACCTGTTAAGAGAGGTGTTAGGCAGGGATGTGTAATGTCTCCAGATCTTTTTTTTTCCCTATACAGTGAAAATATTTTCAGAAATGTAGAAGATATAAATGGAATCAGCATTGGAGGACGAAACATCAATAACATTAGATATGCAGATGATACAGTATTGATTACAGACAATGCACAGGATCTGCAACAATTAGTTGACGCGGTTGTTGTCCACAGTGAGTAGCTGGGGTTGGAGTTAAACTGTAAGAAGACACAGGTTATGGTCGTCACTAGGAAGAACGAAGTGCCACAATGTAATATACAAGTAAATGGGAATATTCTTCAACAAGTGAATCGGTACAATTATCTTGAAACAGTCATAACATCTGATGGGAGATGCCTTGAAGAGATTAGAACAAGAATCGCCATGGCGAAAATAGCCTTTAGCAAGATGAAAAACATTCTGACCAATAAAAAGATGTCAATTTAAACGAGAAAAAGAGTGTTGAGGGGATACATAGAGCCTGTTCTTTTGTATGGATATGAAACGTGGACAATGTGCAGTCAAGCTGAAAAACATCTGATGGCTGCAGAAATATGGATTCTGAGGAAAATACAAAGAATACCATGGACAGACAGAAAAACCAATGACCAAGTACTACAGGAGACAAATGAACATCGTAAACTGATTAGAGAAATTAGACGTAGACAGTCAAAACTTTTTGGACATGTTATGAGAAGAAATGGATTGGAGAACTTGGTGACACCTGGCTAGATCAAAGGGAACAGACCAAGAGGAAAATACCTGGATGGCTTGGCCACATAGCATGGACGAGACAGGAACACTGAGCTGATCCACAACACTGGTGATCGAGTGAAATGGCGAGTCATGACCGCCCACGCTTTCCGGCATGGCACATGATTGATTGATTGAGCATTCCTGGGAGACTCTCACTTTTGTGGTGCCATCTACAACCCAGCTGGCCAAGTTGGAATGGTCGAAGACAACGGCCATCCCTCAAAGGAAGGCAGGGACAGTCCATAGCATTTTCCGCCATCCAAGGTTGCTTCCATAGTTGCAGGGCCGACACATAGCGCCCTGGTGCTGGGCTCACCGAGGGAATCGTCACGTCCTGCTCATGGCTGCTTTAAATCCTCACTTCAATATATTGGGCTTTCCTTCACCATGGGCCGTTCCCGCACAAACCAGGCCAGTCTGCAGACGGTATCCACTCAGCGAGTTTTCGGTTCGGACATGTGCTTGTCTTTGTGCCCTTCAGAGCTGTTCCAGGCACGACGGACATTCGGAAAACTACCTAGTCAGAGCTGTTCCAAACAAGAGCGGCATTCAGAAACTAGGTAGTCAAGAGCTGTTCCTAGCACGAGAGACATTCGGACGAGACATTTCACTCGGACATAAATGCGTAGTGCCAATTTTTATTTTGCCACCCGTAGGACGGCACTTCCGGCTTCAGCGGGCATTTTTTAATGAGGTTAGCTTTCCTCGGGTTTCGAGGCACGTTATACTTATTGTTGTGATGCCGCCCAAATCTCAGCTGGTCAAGATAGAACGGTCAACGACATCATGGTCAACCCTCAAGGGAAGGCAGGGGCAGACCATGGGCATTCCCTCGCTATCCAAGAAGGCTGCCATAATTGCAGAGCCGGCACATATTGCTCTTAGACTGGGTTCACCCGAGGAGTTGCTACGTCCTGCTCATGGCTGCTTCAGTTCCTCACTTCCATGTGTTGGGCATCTCGCTTGTCACTGGTCGCTCAAGCACATACCAGGAACGGTCAGACACTTGGTAAGCTTTTGCTTTTGACTTTGGACCACGCAATAGGTTCGCTCGCTGTGCGTTCCCTTTCGTGTTATTGAGACATTTTTCCACTTTTGTCTACACTCTCTATGAGTTAGATACAGACAGTTTTCGTAACCATTTAATTCGACTGGAGCACTTTTCTGACTTTTTGTACTCGCTCACAAGGTAGGCTACATGTGCTGCCGGCTCAGCACCTTACCTTCGTGCAGCAGTGAACGAGAAACGGCCAGGCCCTCTCATCCGGGAATCCCTCATATCCCCCAGCTGAGAGCCTTCGAACATGTATCAGCCCTGAGCATGTAGCTTGCGCAGTACCTCACCTCTATTTTTCGGTAGGTGGGTATCGGCCCGGCTCTCAGATCCGAGGGTTTGTGGCTTAGAGGCTTTCAGCCACAGCCCTTGACAGAGAGCCTTAGAGTATTGTCCGGACCAAGGTCTTCTGCCTTCGTGTACCTGATGTAATCTTTTGACTGCTATCCTCAGTCTACCTGCAGAGCAGCAGGTTGTGTCTCTTAGTCTGGCCCCTATCCCATAAGCTGTCCGATATGCAGTTTTCATCCATCGGCAAGCAGACGGGGTCAATGGGACACGCAAGCTCCCCCACCACGGCAAGGTGGAGACACATCTGGGGAGCTGTGGTGACTCTAAGTGCTTGATTTTGCACCTTGTCCAGCTCTTGTAGTGTGGTTGCAGTTGACCCATATTCCAGGTGTGGTCGTATGCTCTGTTGGTAAACTTTGCTAAGTATTTTCCCACTGGATCCCCATGTGGTTCCACTTAGCTTTCTCAGGATGGCTATTTTCCTTCTGGCTTTTACTACTGCTTTGTTGATGTGCTTTCTCCATGTCAGCCTGCCATCAAATGTTACTCCAAGGTTCTTTATCTTCTCTTAGGGGTGTTCTATTTATCTGGATGATCCCTGCCTTTTGTTTTGAAGAGAGGGTAAATAGAGTGGTGCTACACTTGTCAGTGTTTATGCTGATACACCATCTATTTGCCCATGCAGCAAATGTATCTACAGCTCTTTGTAGCAATTTGGTGGCCACTATTGCATGTTCATTTGTGCTCCATAAAACCAGGTCATCGGTGTACAATGCCGCTTTAATTCCATGCGGTAGATTAGCAACAAGATCATTGATGAAGATTTGAAAAAGTGTGGGGGAAAAGACTCCGCCCTGGGGAACACCGTGACGCAGTAGTACTTTTTGCTCTTGAGTCCGTCTATCTGTACTCTGGCTCTTCTATTGTGCAAGTATGCTTTCACCCATTTGTACATTCTTCCATTGACTTTGCAGTTTCTCAGTTTCTTCATCAGACCCTCTTTCCAAACTTTGTCAAAGGCTTTCTTCAGATCTATCCATGCCGCAAGCACCAGCTTCTTCTCTTGGAATGCATCCTCAATTTCTTGAGAGAGGTAGGTTGTCTGATCTTCCGTAGAGTAGCAATGCTTAAAGCCAGCCTGCTGTGGCACAAGGATGTTTTTACTTTCAATGTACCACTGCAGTCTGTGATTGATGATATGCTCCAGTGTTTTGCAGAGACAGCTGGTGAGGCTAATTGGTCTGTAGCTAGAGGCAATGGAACTATCTTTCCCTGATTTATGGAGGGGTATCATGATTGCTTCTCTCCAGGCTTGTGGAACACTGCCTAAGGTCCAGCTGTTATTGAAGATCTGCAACAGCTTTGCTTTGGCCTCTGTTCCTAGGTTCCTGATAATTTCATTGGAGATACCATCAGCTCCTGGTGACTTTCTCATTTTCATTTTTGATATGGCTTGCTCCACTTCGCTGATTGTGATGGGTGTCTCCAGAACCTCATGTACTATTTCCTTCTGTCCTGTATGTTGTCATTTCTCTCGAATCTCTTCTTGTTTCTCTGGACTAATTTTGATATTGTTATCTTGTGCGAATAAGTCCGCAAAATGGTCAGCTGCTCGCTTTCTTATTAAGATGTTTCCATCTTTATGTAGTGCAATTTTTGAGTTTCTCCCTGTGCCCTCATTGTTAAGTTGTTTTATTAGCTTCCACAATTTCCTTGCGTCTCTTTCAAAGTTCAGAGACTCCGTTTTCTCCTGCTAGCTTTTCCGTCTAGCCTGCAGCTCGGCCCTTTGAAATTTGGCTTTTGCGTGCTGGAATTTATTGTGGTGCTCTTGGCTGGGTGTGGCCTCTGCTTGCTTTCTACACACTTCCACATCATTATGCAACTGTTCCAGTTCACTACTCCAGTAGGGTGTATATTGTTTACGGGTTCCTCTTGGTACTGTTTCTCGTGCTGCCTGTAGTATGCATTTCCCAAACTCTTCAACTACTTTCTCAGTGTTCAGGTTTCTAACCAGTATGCTGGTGCGATGCTTGTACATTGCCCAATCTGCTTTCTTGTAGTTCCACCTCAAGAGGGTGCTGCTCTCACTTACAAGCTCATTTTCTACAGTTAGAAAGACTGGCCGATGGTCACTACCACCAAGTTGATTCCCAACAATTTGTGTAATGTTCCACTCCAGGTCTGGTGAGTGAAAAGCCAGGCCAGGTGTAGTTGTAGTGTGCCATGATCTCGAGTAGAAAGTATGTGGGTCAGAGGCTTGTTAATCAAGATGAATCTATTCTCATCCTGCCAGTCTTCCAGTCTTTCTCCTCTCTGGTCCATGTGATCATAGCCCCAGCTCTGCTAGTGGCTGTTGAAATCGCCACACACAATCATGTTTTCTTTTAATGGTAGTGTGTCCAGTGCCTGTGGGCAGTCACTTGGGCAGTAGTAATTGATCAGATGTAGGTCTGTATTACCTGTCTTAAGTTTAAGTGTCTGATACTCAGCCCCTTCCATGTAGACTTTGATTTGGGAAGCAATGATGTTATTTTTGACAAGGGTCAGTATCCCACCCTTTCGCCTGTCCTTTCGGTCAGATCGGTGATATAATAATGAAGGACCATCAATTTTGAAGATGGAGGTTAAGAATGCTTAGTTTAGTTTAGTCGACAGATCAACATCACGGCACACGGTTGTAACCCATAAGTGCTACATTCTACTCCTAACTCAAGCCTGAGTCCGGAGAATCTCAGCTCAGTGCATGAACTCCGTAGCACCGGCAAGGATCCTGAAATACTTTGGGTAGATTTTTAACACAAAATTTTGCCTGGGAAGCGTCGTTATGCTACTCTTTTCCGATTTCAAACTGCCATGGGATATTTTACGTGTGCAAACAATACACACTGGCGTCTGATCTAACTACCCAGAGACCATGGGATATTGTATTCTAGAAGTCCACATGAAAAAATCCCGGCCCTCACCAGGGCTTAAACTTGGGACCTCCAGCACTCGGGGGGACACCATACCTCACGACCACTCATCCCCCAGGTTCAGAATGCTCTTACCCATATGAAAACTGACAAGACCCCCAGTTCAGACACCATCACAACAGAAATGAGCAATGCCTTAGAAGAAAATGGAATAGATCATAGACTGCTGAGTACTATATATGATACTGGATTTATACCTCCTGATTTATGCAGTTCTACATTTATTGCAACCCCAAAGAAATCAGTAGCCTGGGAATGTGATCAACATCGAACAATTAGTATAATGAGCCACATCACATAGATTTTGCTAAGAATTATTATATAAAGAATTAGGAAGAAAATACAACATGAAATAGGAGAAGAACAATGTGGGTTTGTAGAAGGCAAAGGTACAGTAAATGCTGTGTATATGCAGAGAACATTAATTGAACGTTCCATAAAAGTAAGCAAAGATCTATACCTTTGCTTTATTGACTACACAAAGGCTTTCGATAAAGTAAGACATGTCAACATTACCGTAGACTTGTAAATAACATATATTGGAAACAGCAAGCTGCCATAAAAATTGATAATGAAGTAGGTCAATGTCAGCCTATTATGAGAGGTGTGAGACAGGGATGTGTAATGTCTCCAGATCTTTTTTCCCTGTACAGTGAAAATATTTTCAGAAATATAGAAGACATGGAAGGAATCATCATCATCATTCATTGGCACCTTGCTGTCTTGACAGACGACAGTTTGTTACATTGTGCTTCTAAAAGGCATAATAACTACAACCCATGGCCATGGCGAATGTGACTGTTAAGGCCAATTCGCGCTGTAAATGTACATCCATAGTGGATGCATATGCATATGAACACATGGTCATTTCCACCATCATGCACCATCTTACATCTCACATGCTCGGTGTGTGACTTATCTGGAATCATTTTCTCCTTTGTCTTTATTCCATTTCTGATATTTGCCCTCTATGCAACACGTTTAGCTGCGACTTTCCCCCAATGTGCATTATCAATGCCTGTATCAATCATGTCCTGCTTACACACATCTTTGTATCGTAGTAGAGGCTGACCATCTGTAATTCACCAATAAAGATGTCCTTTGGTATTCTACCATCATTCATCCTCCTAACATGTCCTACCAATCTAAGTCTACGAAGACTGAGCATGGAACAAATAGTCACACAACCTGATCTTTCCAATACTTCAGTATTTGTGATTTTGTCTTGCCACTTAATACTAAGTATTCTTCACAGACACCGCATATGAAAGCTGTTTAAACGTTTCTCTTGGTGTGAGTAAGTTTCACTGCCATAAAGAGCACTAAGGACACAGGCTTGATAGACAAGTACTTTTGTTTTGGCAGTAAGCTTTCTGTTATCCCAGACTCTTTTTGTTAACCTGTTCATTGTTGTTGCTGCTTTACCAATCCTGGTGTTGATTTCCTGATCTAGGGATAATTTGCTATTTACCTCTGATCCTAGATATGTAAAATGGTCTACCAGCTCTAGTTCGGCGTTGTTAATAAAGATTGATAGTACCCAGTGTGCACCTTGTGACAAACTCTGCGTCTTCTTTTTGCTAATTGTAAAACCAAATTCAGAACAAGCATTGGAGAATGCAGATAGTAGACGTTGTAATTCTTCCTCAGAGTGGGTCATAATTGGAACATCATCTGCAAAAAGCACTCTATGATCAGTACCCTCCTAATTTTGGTCTTGGCATTCAATCTCTGAGCATTGTAAAGGCCACCATCTGAGCATGAGTGAATGTATATACCACCATCCTGATCATAAAAGGCATATTTCAGAAGAAGAGAAAAATCATCACCGGAGGACATAACATCAATAACATTAGATATGTGGATGATACAATATTAGTTGCAGACAATGAGCAGAATCTGCAACATTTAGTAGAAGCGGTTGTTGTACACAGTGAATAAATAGAATTAGAATTAAATTGTAAGAAGATACGGATTAATGTTGTCACTGGGAAGAAGGAAATATCACAATGTAATATAAAAGTAAATGGGAATATTCTTAAACAAGTGAATTGGTACCCCCTCTGCCGTGTGTCCACCTTGACGAGGTAGAGGGGCTTGTGTGTTCCAATGACCCCAAGAGCTATGCCGACGGTAGTACAGCTACTGGTAGGGTCACCCATGTCGGGCAGGTCAAGGGAGAGGGACCAGACCAAGTGAAACACAAACCTGCTGCCTTGTAGGTAGACTGGGGACAGTCAAAGGCTAGGGAAAGCACCCCGAACAAATGCTTGTCGAAATCGGATGTACTGAGCCACAGGCTTGACAAATCAGTGCAACGTAACTTAATTCATGATGTCATAAATTAAAATTAATCGTTATGGTGCTAATCCTGCGAAGTCCCATCAGGCGGTGATAGTGCTGGGCCCCCTGCCTCGAGGGGGTCCAACCATGACTACTGGTGGTCACCTTCCTCTGTGCTGTGGAGTCAAGGCACAGAGGAGTAGGTTAAGAGCTACTGACCAAACACCCGGGACACTCAACATACTACAGTGGAATGCCGAAGGAGTTTATAACAAGAAAGTCTCCCTAACACAGCGTCTTCATAAAGATAGAACAGATGTGGCATGCATTCAAGAGACACACCTCAACGCCAATCACATAACCTATATAGCTCAGGAAATAGAGGATGCCTTCCAAGAGAAAAAGCACACACTAGCAGTCTGGATAGATTTAGAAATAGCATTTGATAAAGTATGGAAGGAAGGACTGAAAGTAAAACTGCAAAAAATGCATATTTGTGGAAAAATGTATAAATGGATCAGCCACTACCTTGAGAACAGAACTGCCAGGACAAAAGTACAAGGACAAACAAGTAAAATGATGCTGTTGGAGCAAGGTGTCCCCCAAGGAGGAGTTCTTTCACCAACATTATTCCTAGCATATATAAATGACATCACAGAAAATTTTCCAGCCAGAGTATGCACATCCTCCTTTGCAGATGACCTAGCCATATGGACATCTGAAGAATATATTAGTACAGCTAACAGCAGAATACAGCAATCCTTATTAGCGCTAGAGGACTGGTCAAAATCATGGCTGGTGAAGATAAGTGAGGAGAAAACAACATGCACAGTGTTCTCCCTCTCAAATACAACTCAGCAACCTAAGCTGGTATTGAATGGAAAAATATTGTGCCATGAAGAAAATCCAAACTATCTAGGAGTCACCTTTGATCGTCGCCTGACATGGAAGACACAGGTTGAGAAAAATCGAACAAGAGCAAGGCAGAGAATGGCAATCATGAAAAAGCTTGCTGGTACAACGTGGGGAGCAGATGAGAAAGTTCTCAAGAAGTTATATACTGGACGGGTGAGGCCAGTACTGGAATATGGCATTGCAGCTTGGGCAACAGCAGCTAAGTCAAACTTTAACAAAATAAATAGAGTCCAAAATCAAGGAATGCGAATCATAACTGGAAGCCTGAAGACAACGCCTATTAATGAACTTGAAAAGATCACTTGTTTACAACCAATGCAGGATAGAAGAGATAGTAGAGCCCAGCAATAAGCAGAAAAATTTAGAAGATTGACAGACCACCCTATGTATAAAAGGTTTAATGGTTTTGGAAAGGGAAGACTGAAGCGTAGCAACTTTGTAGAAACTGCAAAACAAAAGATTAGGGCAGATCCCGTACTTAACATCAACAGTCAAATCCATTTACAATGCAGACAAGTTCCCAGCTTGGAGACAGCAGCAACTGCCTGAGATGATAGAAAACATTCTTGGTATTGAGAAAAAGAACACTCAGCATGAAACCGAAAGAAGAGAAATAACCCTAAACTACATAAAAGAACATTACCCAAGCAGCAATTGGACCCATGCATATACAGATGGATCAGCCAAAAATTCAATAGAGAATGGAGGAGGAAGAATCCTCCTAAATTTAAAAAATGGAGTGAAAAAAACACATTCAGTGGCAACTGGAAAGTTTTCAAGTAACTTCAAAGCGGAGGTAGAGGCTCTGAAAACTGCAGCAGAAATGCTCCTGATGGAGGAAAATAAAGAGAAGCAAATAGCTATCTTCACAGATGCAAAGTCAGCTGTCTCAATACTGAAGAGCAATAACAGCACAGAAATAGCTGACCTAAGAGCAGCACTCCATGGTCTATGCCAGAAATCCAAAAATGTTGTAATACAGTGGATCCCATCACATTGCAGTATACCTGGAAATGAAGAGGCTGACAGACTGGCAAAAGAGGGCGGATGACTACCACAGCCTGACATAGATATAACCTATAATGAGGCAAAGAGGTTGATAAAAAGCACCTATAGAACCAAATGGGAATCAGAGCATCCAGGCCACCAGAAGGATGATGCATATTACAAACTCGACTGAAGAGAACAAGTAGCAATCTTCAGACTCCGCACAGGACATAACAGGCTGAAATACCACTTGTTCAATAAACTAAAGATAGGAGATACCGATGAATGTAATTGTTGAACTGGAAAAATGACAGCAAAAAATTTGCTTCAGGATTGCCCAATATATGCAGAACAGAGAAAGATATTTTGGCCCACACCTGCTTCATTTGAGGACAAGCTCTATGGAGATATCAACAAGCTCAAGTTGACCGTAGCTTACTTTAACTACATACAGGTTGACATTTAAAGGTGTATGAAGAAGTATTCAGACTGCCACACTTCATAACACAAGTATGTCGGTTACAAAAGCCTCCCAGAGTCATGAAATGGAATATTGCTTGGATAGCAGATCTTCTTCTTCTTCTTCTTTTCGTTCATCCGGAGTGTGTTTTCAGATGTGATTGCGGTGTGCGTTAGGCACCCTTGGGTTGAAAACCCTTAGGTCACACATCCGGCTTTCGCGTGCATTTTTGACCAGGTTAGCAATCCTGGGAGACTCTCACTTTTGTGGTACCGTCCACATCCCAGCTGGTCAAGTTCGAACAGTCGAGGACTTCGGTCATCCCTCAAGAGAAGGAAGGCACAGTCCATAGCATTTTCCTCCATCCTAGGTTGCTTCCATAGTTGCAGGGCCGACACATAGCGCCCTGATACTGGGCTCACCGAGGGAATGGTCGCGTCATGCTCATGGCTGCTTTAATTCCTCACTTCAATATATTGGGCTTTTGGTTCGCCCCGGGCCGTTCCCGCACAAACCAGACAGGTCTGCAGAAGGTATTCACTCAGCGAGTTTTCGCACATGTGCTTGTCGTTGCGCCCGTCAGAGCTGTTCCAGGCACGACAGACATTCGGAAAACTACCTAGTCAGAGCTGTTCCGAACAAGAGCGGCATTCGGAAACTAGGTAGTCAGAGCTGTTCCTAGCACAGGAGACATTCGGACGAGACATTTCACTCGGACGTAAATGCGTAGTGTCAATTTTTAGTTTGCCACCCGTAGGACGACACTTCCGACTTCCGGCGGGCATTTTTTTTAGTGAGGTTAGCCTTCCTCTGGTTTCGAGGCACGTTAGACTGTTGTAATGTCACCCACATCTCAGCTGGTCAAGATGGATCAGCCACTACCTTGAGAACAGAACTGCCAGGACAAAAGTACAAGGACAAACAAGCAAAATCATGCTGCTGGAGCAAGGTGTCCCCCAAGGAGGAGTTCTTTCACCAACATTATTCCTAGCATATATAAATGACATCACAGAAAATTTTCCAGCCAGAGTACACACATCCTCCTTTGCAGATGACCTAGCCATATGGACATCTGAAGAATATATTAGTACAGCTAACAGCAGAATACAGCAAGCCTTATTAGCGCTAGAGGACTGGTCAAAATCATGGCTAGTGAAGATAAGTGAGGAGAAAACAACATGCACAGTGTTCTCCCTCTCAAATAAAACTCAACAACCTAAGCTGGTATTGAATGGAAAAATATTGCGCCATGAAGAAAATCCAAACTATCTAGGAGTCACCTTTGATCGTCGCCTGACATGGAAGACACAGGTTGAGAAAAATCGAACAAGAGCAAGGCAGAGAATGGCAATCATGAAAAAGCTTGCTGGTACAACGTGGGGAGCAGATGAGAAAGTTCTCAAGAAGTTATATACTGGACGGGTGAGGCCAGTACTGGAATATGGCATTGCAGCTTGGGCAACAGCAGCTAAGTCAAACTTTAACAAAATAAGTAGAGTCCAAAACCAAGGAATGCGAATCATAACTGGAAGCCTGAAGACAACGCCTATTAATGAACTAGAAAAGATCACTTGTTTACAACCAATGCAGGATAGAAGAGATAGCAGAGCCCAGCAACAAGCAGAAAAATTTAGAAGATTGACAGACCACCCTATGTACAACAGATTTAATGGTTTTGGAAAGGGAAGACTGAAGCGTAGCAACTTTGTAGAAACTGCAAAACGAAGGATTAGGGCAGATCCTATACTTAACATATCAACAGTCAAGCCCATACACAATGCACACAAGTTCCCAGCTTGGAGACAGCAGCAACTGCCTGAGATGATAGAAAATATTCCTGGTATTGAGAAAAAGAACACTCAGCATGAAACCGAAAGAAAAGAAATAACCCTAAACTACATAAAAGAACATTACCCAAGCAGGAATTGGACCCATGCATATACAGATGGATCAGCCAAAAATTCAATAGAGAATGGAGGAGGAGGAATTCTCCTAAATTTAAAAAATGGAGTGAAAAAAACACATTCAATGGCAACTGGAAAATTTTCAAGTAACTTCAAAGCGGAGGTAGAGGCTTTGAAAACTGCAGCAGAAATGCTCCTGATGGAGGAAAATAAAGAGAAGCAAATAGCTATCTTCACAGATGCAAAGTCAGCTGTCTCAATACTGAAGAGCAATAACAGCACAGAACTAACTGACCTAAGAGCAGCACTCCATGGTCTATGCCAGAAATCCAAAAAAAGTTGTAATACAGTGGATCCCATCACATTGCAGTATACCTGGAAACGAAGAGGCTGACAGACTGGCAAAAGAGGGCGGACGACTACCACAGCCTGACATAGACATAACCTATAATGAGGCAAAGAGGTTGATAAAAAGCACTTATAGAACCAAATGGGAATCTGAGCATCCAGGCCATCAGAAGGATGATGCATATTACAAACTCGACCGAAGAGAACAAGTAACAATCTTCAGACTCCGCACAGGACATAACAGGCTGAAATACCACTTGTTCAATAAACTAAAGATAGGAGATACCGATGAATGTAATTGTAGAACTGGAAAAATGACAGCAAAGCATTTGCTGCAGGATTGCCCAACGTATGCAGAACAGAGAAAGATATTTTGGCCCACACCTGCTTCATTTGAGGACAAGCTCTATGGAGATATCAACAAGCTCAAGTTGACCGCAGCTTACTTTAACTACATACAGGTTGACATTTAAAGGTGCATGAAGACCCAGAGGCATGAAATGGAATATTGCTTGGATAGCAAATCCATTATGTGGAAAGTCCAAATCGAAAGCTCGCTGTGTGGGCTTCATAAAAGGTGGAAAAGTGTCCTAGTGGCACGAAATGGAATATTGCTTGGATAGCAAATCCATTACGTGGAAAGTCTGAACCAAAAGCCCATTGTGTGGGCTTCATAAAAGGTGGAAAAGTGTCCTAGTGGCATGAAATGGAATATTGCTTGGATAGCAAATCCATTACGTGGAAAGTCCGTATCTAAAGCCCACTGTGTGGACTTCATAAAAGGTGGAACAGTGTCCTAGTGGCACGAAATGGAATATTGCTTGGATAGCAAATCCATTACATGGAAAGTCCGAATCGAAAGCTCACTGTGTGGATGTCATCTGCAGACTGCATACTTCTGGTTTCCGGAAGAACAGCCTATGGTGAACGGAAGGCCCAATATACGGAAGTGAGGCTAAGCAGCCATGTGCAGGACGTGACGATTCCTTGGGTGAGCCCAGTACCAGAGCGCTATGTATCGGCTCTGCAATTATGGAAGCCTCCTTGGATGGCGGGGAATGCCCATGGTCTGCCCCTGCCTTCCCTTGAGGGCTGACCAGGATCTTTGGCTGTTCTATATGGACCAGCTGGGATGGGGGATAACACCACAACAGTGAGAGTCAAACGTCCTAAGAAACCCCCGGGAAGGTTAACCCGGTCAACAAATGCCCGCAGAAGTCGGATGTGTCGGCCTAACGGCGCAAGAACGCAGCTCTGCTGTAAACAGGCACAACGCAATCACATCCGAAAAAAAACTCCGGATGAACGAAGAAGAAGAAGAAGAAGTTCCAGCAATAAACGATAATGTTGAAGTCAAACATCGGGGAGCGGCTGGCCAAGTGGCTAGACGCCGGACTCTCCTTCGGGAGACCCGGGTTCGACCCTTCGGTAAGGTGTGGGATTTTTTTCTGTCGGGGGCAAAAAGAAAATCTTAACCTGTACAGTTCGAGGCGACTGCAATAGCCAAGCGGCCTTAATTCCCAGGCTCACAGACCCCTCTGCTTTACACCGCAAGGTACTATATTGGCAGTAAATGACAGTTTTAAATGACAGTTGAAGTCAATGAATAACTTCTAGGACTTAAATCGATGCATGCAACTACCAAAGGGACTGATCTGTTTGAAACTCTGAAGTTGTGTGCAGAGAAAAACAACATAGAATGGACCAAATTGCACTGTGTATGCACCGATGGTGCTCAGGCTTTGACGGAGTAAAAAGTCTGGATGTCTAGCATTATTGGAACAGTTTCTTGGCCGCACTATATTAAAATATCATTGTATCATTTACCAAGAAGCTCTGTGGGAAGACTTTAAATCTGAAACATGTCATCGATGTTGTTATGAAATGTGTGAACAAAATTCGAAGTAAGCCGCTGAAGAGTCGTGAGTTCAGACAGTTTCTATCAGACCTGAATGAGGAATACTGTGAGCTACTGTTACAGTCCTGTCGCGTTTCTGGCCTTGAAATGTAGTGTTTATCTGTTTCTGTCTGAAATAAATGAATTGCCTACAGAACGGGAGTGTCTGTTGAACGGTGACTGGCTTAATGACCTGGCATTTTTGGTGGACATCACGTCTCATTTAAATTCATTAAATGCGAATATCTAGGGGGAAAAACAAACTATTCACAAATTTGTGTCATTTCTTCATTGAAAATGAGACTACGACTGTTTATTGGACAGCTGACCGAAGGGACTTTAGAGGCGTTTCCAACTCTGAAGACGCTTGTGGTGGAAAAGAAATGTGACTTACAGTACAAAGTAAAAGTTGAAATTCTTCTGGATATCTTTCAGTCGAGATTTCAAGAGTTCACAATAGAGGAGGATAATGTTGCCCTCTTCATAAATCCGTTAATATTTCCTTAAGCCAAGCTCCGTCAATTACAGCAAATCCTTCAGCAAGAAGTAATTGATTTGAAATGCAATTCTACACTGAGATGTAAATTTCTGGAGCTGCCTGCTTCACCTTCAGCTGATCAAATGATTTCATTCTGGCGACTATTGCCTGTCGAACAATTTGAACATTTGCGTTCATTCGCCCAGAGATAAATTTGTCGTTTTGGTTCTACTTACAGATGGGAGCAGTCATTTTCGCAATGACCGTTATAAAAAACAAGCAACGTCCAAGACTCACCGACAGTAATTTAGCTTATGACTTTGGGCACGACAGATTTGTGCCCAGACATTGATAAATTGGCATCTGAACTAAAGTAACTGGTTATAAAAACAGTTACAACTGTAAATTAATTACATTAATAGCAATTTTCTAAATTGATTAAAAATTTATTGTTAAATGAACTTTTGATTTTAAACCAAAAAATGACCGCAGTGTAGTAATGACATTGACTGCCTTTAAAGTTTTAGAAGTTTGTTGACGAAAGTTAAGAAAGTTAAGGTAAGAATGATATTGCAAGAATTTTATAATTTTATAACGTTGTGGCCCGCTTAACTACAGAAAATAGTAGATATGGCCCTCTGCTTGAAAAGCTTGGGAACCACTGGTCTAGATCTGACTTGATGTTCTGTGGGAATGTCGTTGCAGTCTTCTGGTTCAGAAAGAGTCAATCTTATTTTGGTCATATTTCTAAACATTCTAAAACATGCTGGGACCACTGGAAAGATGTATGGAAAGAGAGACCGAAGAAGACAAGGAGAACAGATTGTTCACAGCCTGGTTTCATGGCGAGGAAATGTGCCAGCATGCGAGTTGATAAATAATGTTGGTGATCAATTGTTTATGAAAACATGAGTTAACAGGCGAGAGGGACTATTCTTTCCATGGGTTTTTATCCTACATAGCTGGGTCGCTCTAGTTTTTATCCTACATAGCTGGGTCTCTCTGGTGTTTATCCTACATAGCTTGGTCTCTCTGGTGTTTATCCAACATAGCTGGGTCTCTCTGATGTTTATCCTACATAGCTGGGTCTCTCTGGTGTCTATCCTACATAGCTGGGTCTCTCTGATGTTTATCCTACATAGCTGGGTCTCTCTGGTGTTTATCCTACATAGCTTGGTCTCTCTGGTGTTTATCCTACATAGCTTGGTCTCTCTGGTGTTTATCCTACATAGCTTGGTCTCTCTGGTGTTTATCCTACATAGCTGGGTCTCTCTGGTGTTTATCCTACAAAGCTGGGTCTTTCTGGTGTTTATCCTACATAGCTTGGTCTCTCTGGTGTTTATCCTACATAGCTTGGTGTCTCTGGTGTTTATCCTACATCGCTTGGTCTCTCTGGTGTTTATCCTGCATAGCTAGGTCTCTCTGGTGTTTATCCTACATAGCTTGGTCTCTCTGGTGTTTATCCTACATAGCTGAGTCTATCTGGTGTTTATCCTACATAGCTTGGTCTCTCTGGTGTTTATCCTACATAGCTTGGTCTCTCTGGTGTTTATCCTACATAGCTTGGTCTCTCTGGTGTTTATCCTACATAGCTTGGTCTCTCTGGTGTTTATCCTACATAGCTGGGTCTCTCTCCACACAACAGATAACAGGCGAGAGGGTTTATTGTTTCCACGGGTTTTTATCCTACATAGCTGGGTCTCTCTGTTGTTTATCCTACATAGCTGGGTCTCTCTGGTGTTTATCCTACATAGCTGGGTCTCTCAATATAACCAATATAACCAATATATAACCAATATAAACAATACCATGTACTGTAGACGTTTTGATGATGAGAGACAGTCCTCCGGACAAACCCACAAGTGCTCAGTCTCACGCCAAAAAAAAAAAAAAAAAAAAAAAAACAAGACACATAGCGAACTCTTGTGCATTCAGGAAGATTGCTGAAATGGTTAATGTCTATAAATAGGTGGTCAAAAACGTCCACCTCCATTGACATTGACCTAGATGGAAGAAATGCCAGTTCACGAAGAAATAGTCCACAGTGATAGAGTGGCTTCCTTCCTTAAGTAGTCCACTTCACTCGTGAAGTACAAAGCATGGCCTCCTTGTTTAGAAGTTATTCTAGAAGGTAAAAACCATGTTCCTCCTTCTTCAAGAGGAACATGGCCCCCTGACTACGTCCCACTCACTAGTAAAATGGGTCGTCTCTACTAGTACCATGGTTCCCTCATCAGGAGTAAAGGGGGGCCGGCATCAGTACAGCCAGCCTACACCAGGGACTTACTTCTTCAGGAGGCAAGCTGCTCTACCACCACGGTTACAGCTTCATGACGGAGGCATTCCTTCTCTCTAAGTCCACGTCAACTAAAGTGAACTCTCTTGACCACTGATTGATTGCCATCGCCACCAGGCTTTTAAATAATGTCGCGGACCTCAGAGAGAAGTGTCCCAGTAGTCGTCCGGCCCCTTGTCCCCTGCTCAGGTATACAGACAACACAGCGGTACCGTTCATCCTCTACGGCCATACCACGTGACACATACCGGGTCTCCTCCCATAATCCAAGTCAAGCAACATCGGGCCCATAGTTGCCATTCTAGATATTTTATATCCAGATCTAGAGGTTTTTTGCCGGCGTCTGGATATCGTTTTCTGACGATTGGATGCTGGATGCAATTCTAGATATTTTTGGTCAAAAAAAAGTGGCAACCCTGGTCGGGCCTGGTTAGTACTTGGATGGGTGACTGCTTGACAACACCACCTGCTGTAGACATTTTTATTTTATTTTTGTTGTGTCTTGTGTTTATAGCCCTGCACAATTTGGCTGTTTTAGTACCCGCCTGTAGCCCTCCGGACAAATCTACAGGTGCTTAGTCTCCCAGTGAAACAGTCCACAACAACACAACACGTGTTGCTGGCCTTCTTAGTTTTAATTTTTACCCCCTTGAAATTTTTCTGTTTTAAGTAAGTCCCTGCCGGTCTCTCTGGCCGAGGAGTTACAACACTTTCTCCGTAATCCCGTTTATGACGCAGAGTCTCGTAGCGAGCGAGAACTGGGAGCGGTTCGTCCCCCGCTGGTGACTTGCGGGATAACTAAGCCGGCTGCTCAGAAAGCACTGGCAAACTACTGAGCGTATGTAGGATAATCACCAGAGAGACCCAGCTATGTAGGATAAACACCAGAGAGACCCAGCTATGTAGGATAAACAACAGAGAGACCCAGCTATGTAGGATAAAAACCCGTGGAAACAATAAACCCTCTCGCCTGTTATCTGTTGTGTGGAGAGAGACCCAGCTATGTAGGATAAACACCAGAGAGACCAAGCTATGTAGGATAAACACCAGAGAGACCAAGCTATGTAGGATAAACACCAGAGAGACCAAGCTATGTAGGATAAACACCAGAGAGACCAAGCTATGTAGGATAAACACCAGATAGACTCAGCTATGTAGGATAAACACCAGAGAGACCAAGCTATGTAGGATAAACACCAGAGAGACCTAGCTATGCAGGATAAACACCAGAGAGACCAAGCTATGTAGGATAAACACCAGAGACACCAAGCTATGTAGGATAAACACCAGAGAGACCAAGCTATGTAGGATAAACACCAGAAAGACCCAGCTTTGTAGGATAAACACCAGAGAGACCCAGCTATGTAGGATAAACACCAGAGAGACCAAGCTATGTAGGATAAACACCAGAGAGACCAAGCTATGTAGGATAAACACCAGAGAGACCAAGCTATGTAGGATAAACACCAGAGAGACCCAGCTATGTAGGATAAACATCAGAGAGACCCAGCTATGTAGGATAGACACCAGAGAGACCCAGCTATGTAGGATAAACATCAGAGAGACCCAGCTATGTTGGATAAACACCAGAGAGACCAAGCTATGTAGGATAAACACCAGAGAGACCCAGCTATGTAGGATAAAAACTAGAGCGACCCAGCTATGTAGGATAAAAACCCATGGAAAGAATAGTCCCTCTCGCCTGTTAACTCATGTTTTCATAAACAATTGATCACCAACATTATTTATCAACTCGCATGCTGGCACATTTCCTCGCCATGAAACCAGGCTGTGAACAATCTGTTCTCCTTGTCTTCTTCGGTCTCTCTTTCCATACATCTTTCCAGTGGTCCCAGCATGTTTTAGAATGTTTAGAAATATGACCAAAATAAGATTGACTCTTTCTGAACCAGAAGACTGCAACGATATTCCCACAGAACATCAAGTCAGATCTAGACCAGTGGTTCCCAAGCTTTTCAAGCAGAGGGCCATATCTACTATTTTCTGTAGTTAAGCGGGCCACAACGTTATAAAATTATAAAAGTCTTGCAATATCATTCTTACCTTAACTTTCTTAACTTTCGTCAACAAACTTCTAAAACTTTAAAGGCAGTCAATGTCATTACTACACTGCGGTCATTTTTTGGTTTAAAATCAAAAGTTCATTTAACAATAAATTTTTAATCAATTTAGAAAATTGCTATTAATGTAATTAATTTACAGTTGTAACTGTTTTTTATAACCAGTTACTTCAGTTCAGATGCCAATTTATCAATGTCTGGGCACAAATCTGTCGTGCCCAAAGTCATAAGCTAAATTACTGTCGGTGAGTCTTGGACGTTGCTTGTTTTTTATAACGGTCATTGCGAAAATGACTGCTCCCATCTGTAAGTAGAACCAAAACGACAAATTTATCTCTGGGCGAATGAACGCAAATGTTCAAATTGTTCGACAGGCAATAGTCGCCAGAATGAAATCATTTGATCAGCTGAAGGTGAAGCAGGCAGCTCCAGAAATTTACATCTCAGTGTAGAATTGCATTTCAAATCAATTACTTCTTGCTGAAGGATTTGCTGTAATTGACGGAGCTTGGCTTAAGGAAATATTAACTGATTTATGAAGAGGGCAACATTATCCTCCTCTATTGTGAACTCTTGAAATCTCGACTGAAAGATATCCAGAAGAATTTCAACTTTTACTTTGTACTGTAAGTCACATTTCTTTTCCACCACAAGCGTCTTCAGAGTTGGAAACGCCTCTAAAGTCCCTTCGGTCAGCTGTCCAATAAACAGTCGTAGTCTCATTTTCAATGAAGAAATGACACAAATTTGTGAATAGTTTGTTTTTCCCCCTAGATATTCGCATTTAATGAATTTAAATGAGACGTGATGTCCACCAAAAATGCCAGGTCATTAAGCCAGTCACCGTTCAACAGACACTCCCGTTCTGTAGGCAATTCATTTATTTCAGACAGAAACAGATAAACACTACATTTCAAGGCCAGAAACGCGACAGGACTGTAACAGTAGCTCACAGTATTCCTCATTCAGGTCTGATAGAAACTGTCTGAACTCACGACTCTTCAGCGGCTTACTTCGAATTTTGTTCACACATTTCATAACAACATCGATGACATGTTTCAGATTTAAAGTCTTCCCACAGAACTTCTTGGTAAATGATACAATGATATTTTAATATAGTGCGGCCAAGAAACTGTTCCAATAATGCTAGACATCCAGACTTTTTACTCCGTCAAAGCCTGAGCACCATCGGTGCATACACAGTGCAATTTGGTCCATTCTATGTTGTTTTTCTCTGCACACAACTTCAGAGTTTCAAACAGATCAGTCCCTTTGGTAGTTGCATGCATCGATTTAAGTCCTAGAAGTTATTCATTGACTTCAACTGTCATTTAAAACTGTCATTTACTGCCAATATAGTACCTTGCGGTGTAAAGCAGAGGGGTCTGTGAGCCTGGGAATTAAGGCCGCTTGGCTATTGCAGTCGCCTCGAACTGTACAGGTTAAGATTTTCTTTTTGCCCCCGACAGAAAAAAATCCCACACCTTACCGAAGGGTCGAACCCGGGTCTCCCGAAGGAGAGTCCGGCGTCTAGCCACTTGGCCAGCCGCTCCCCGATGTTTGACTTCAACATTATCGTTTATTGCTGGAACTTCTTCTTCTTCTTCTTCGTTCATCCGGAGTTTTTTTTCGGATGTGATTGCGTTGTGCCTGTTTACAGCAGAGCTGCGTTCTTGCGCCGTTAGGCCGACACATCCGACTTCTGCGGGCATTTGTTGACCGGGTTAACCTTCCCGGGGGTTTCTTAGGACGTTTGACTCTCACTGTTGTGGTGTTATCCCCCATCCCAGCTGGTCCATATAGAACAGCCAAAGATCCTGGTCAGCCCTCAAGGGAAGGCAGGGGCAGACCATGGGCATTCCCCGCCATCCAAGGAGGCTTCCATAATTGCAGAGCCGATACATAGCGCTCTGGTACTGGGCTCACCCAAGGAATCGTCACGTCCTGCACATGGCTGCTTAACCTCACTTCCGTATATTGGGCCTTCCGTTCACCATAGGCTGTTCTTCCGGAAACCAGAAGTATGCAGTCTGCAGATGACATCCACACAGTGAGCTTTCGATTCGGACTTTCCATGTAATGGATTTGCTATCCAAGCAATATTCCATTTCGTGCCACTAGGACACTGTTCCACCTTTTATGAAGTCCACACAGTGGGCTTTAGATACGGACTTTCCACGTAATGGATTTGCTATCCAAGCAATATTCCATTTCATGCCACTAGGACACTTTTCCACCTTTTATGAAGCCCACACAACGGGCTTTTGGTTCAGACTTTCCACGTAATGGATTTGCTATCCAAGCAATATTCCATTTCGTGCCACTAGGACACTTTTCCACCTTTTATGAAGCCCACACAGCGAGCTTTCGATTTGGACTTTCCACATAATGGATTTGCTATCCAAGCAATATTCCATTTCATGCCTCTGGGTCTTCATGCACCTTTAAATGTCAACCTGTATGTAGTTAAAGTAAGCTGCGGTCAACTTGAGCTTGTTGATATCTCCATAGAGCTTGTCCTCAAATGAAGCAGGTGTGGGCCAAAATATCTTTCTCTGTTCTGCATACGTTGGGCAATCCTGCAGCAAATGCTTTGCTGTCATTTTTCCAGTTCTACAATTACATTCATCGGTATCTCCTATCTTTAGTTTATTGAACAAGTGGTATTTCAGCCTGTTATGTCCTGTGCGGAGTCTGAAGATTGTTACTTGTTCTCTTCGGTCGAGTTTGTAATATGCATCATCCTTCTGATGGCCTGGATGCTCAGATTCCCATTTGGTTCTATAAGTGCTTTTTATCAACCTCTTTGCCTCATTATAGGTTATGTCTATGTCAGGCTGTGGTAGTCGTCCGCCCTCTTTTGCCAGTCTGTCAGCCTCTTCGTTTCCAGGTATACTGCAATGTGATGGGATCCACTGTATTACAACTTTTTTGGATTTCTGGCATAGACCATGGAGTGCTGCTCTTAGGTCAGTTAGTTCTGTGCTGTTATTGCTCTTCAGTATTGAGACAGCTGACTTTGCATCTGTGAAGATAGCTATTTGCTTCTCTTTATTTTCCTCCATCAGGAGCATTTCTGCTGCAGTTTTCAAAGCCTCTACCTCCGCTTTGAAGTTACTTGAAAATTTTCCAGTTGCCATTGAATGTGTTTTTTTCACTCCATTTTTTAAATTTAGGAGAATTCCTCCTCCTCCATTCTCTATTGAATTTTTGGCTGATCCATCTGTATATGCATGGGTCCAATTCCTGCTTGGGTAATGTTCTTTTATGTAGTGTAGGGTTATTTCTTTTCTTTCGGTTTCATGCTGAGTGTTCTTTTTCTCAATACCAGGAATGTTTTCTATCATCTCAGGCAGTTGCTGCTGTCTCCAAGCTGGGAACTTGTGTGCATTGTGTATGGGCTTGACTGTTGATATGTTAAGTATAGGATCTGCCCTAATCCTTCGTTTTGCAGTTTCTACAAAGTTGCTACGCTTCAGTCTTCCCTTTCCAAAACCATTAAATCTGTTGTACATAGGGTGGTCTGTCAATCTTCTAAATTTTTCTGCTTGTTGCTGGGCTCTGCTATCTCTTCTATCCTGCATTGGTTGTAAACAAGTGATCTTTTCTAGTTCATTAATAGGCGTTGTCTTCAGGCTTCCAGTTATGATTCGCATTCCTTGGTTTTGGACTCTACTTATTTTGTTAAAGTTTGACTTAGCTGCTGTTGCCCAAGCTGCAATGCCATATTCCAGTACTGGCCTCACCCGTCCAGTATATAACTTCTTGAGAACTTTCTCATCTGCTCCCCACGTTGTACCAGCAAGCTTTTTCATGATTGCCATTCTCTGCCTTGCTCTTGTTCGATTTTTCTCAACCTGTGTCTTCCATGTCAGGCGACGATCAAAGTTGACTCCTAGATAGTTTGGATTTTCTTCATGGCGCAATATTTTTCCATTCAATACCAGCTTAGGTTGTTGAGTTTTATTTGAGAGGGAGAACACTGTGCATGTTGTTTTCTCCTCACTTATCTTCACTAGCCATGATTTTGACCAGTCCTCTAGCGCTAATAAGGCTTGCTGTATTCTGCTGTTAGCTGTACTAATATATTCTTCAGATGTCCATATGGCTAGGTCATCTGCAAAGGAGGATGTGTGTACTCTGGCTGGAAAATTTTCTGTGATGTCATTTATATATGCTAGGAATAATGTTGGTGAAAGAACTCCTCCTTGGGGGACACCTTGCTCCAGCAGCATCATTTTGCTTGTTTGTCCTTGTACTTTTGTCCTGGCAGTTCTGTTCTCAAGGTAGTGGCTGATCCATTTATACATTTTTCCACAAACATGCATGTTTTGCAGTTTTACTTTCAGTCCTTCCTTCCATACTTTATCAAATGCTTTTTCTAAATCTATCCAGACTGCTAGTGTGTGCTTTTTCTCTTGGAAGGCATCCTCTATTTCCTGAGCTATATAGGTTATTTGATCTTCAGTGGATCTGTATTTTCTGAATCCTGCTTGGTGTGGTGTTAAGAGTTTGTTTTCTTCCAGATGCCATGTTAGCCTGCCATTGATAATGCGTTCCATTAATTTTCCTACACAGCTAAGTAGACTGATAGGTCGATAGCCATTTGGTTCTTCCAGGTCTTTTCCTTTCTTTGGAACTGGTATTAGTATAGCTTCCTTCCATGCCTGTGGGACTATTCCTCTCTTCCAGCTGTTATTTAGGACTGCTAGTAGTTTCTTCTTTGCTTTGGTGCCTAGTCCTATTAGCATTTCATTTGTGATTCCATCCTTTCCTGGTGATTTCTTCTTTTTTAGGGTATTCATTGCCTGTTCCATTTCTTCCATTGTTAGATTTGCCATCATATATTCTGCTGCTGTCTCTGTATTTCTATGATGTATCTGTTTGTCTTTGATTGCTTTCTTCTGTTCGGTTGTAATATCAATGTGGTTTGCATTTGCATAGTGTTCCATTAGTGCATTTGCAGCCTTTTTGCCTGTAAGCAAGGCATTTCCTTGTTTAATTGTTATTTGTTTGTTTCTAGGTCCTTCATTGTTCATGGCTTTCACTAGTTTCCATAGTTTGTTTCCATCCCTGTCAAAATTCAGGTTTTCTGTTTTTTCCCTCCAACAATCTCTTGTTGTTTGATTTACTGTTCTTTTATATTTTGCTGAGATGGCTTTGAGAGAGATGTTTGCTTCAATTGTTTGTTCTCTCTCTGCTGTCTTCCTGGCATCTTCAACTTTGTCCTCCAAACTTTGTAGTTCTTCAGTCCAGTATGGTTTGTAATTTTTCCTCGCTCCTCTTGGAATGGACTCAGTGGCTGCCTGTATTATCGCTCTGTTTAGACTTTCCACCATTTGCTTTATGTTGCCATATCGTGTATTTATGTTTTCACAATATTTGTCTGTTAGTATGGCAAATCTGTCCCAATCTGCTCGTTTGTAATTCCAGCGGGGCAAGGGCTTTTGCTCCTGTGGAACATACTCCATATTCATTTCAAGCTTGATTGGTCTGTGGTCACTACCTGCTAATTGGTCCAGTACATGGCGATCGATTTTGTGGAGGATGTCTCCTGTGCAGAAAGCTAAGTCTGGAGTAGAAGTGGTAAGCCATCTTCTGGAGTAGAAGCTCGGTGTGTCATCCGCTTTGTTGAGTAGATGGAGATTTGAGTCTATTTCCCAGTCCTCCAATTCATCTCCTCTTTTGTCAGTATCTGGGTATCCCCATCTTTCTGAACGGCTATTAAAGTCTCCGACAATAATGCAGTTTGTGTCAGTTATTTTCATGTTTGAGAGTGTAAGGTCCTTATCTGCTGGGCTATACAGATTGTAGATTCTTATTTTCACTTCCTTTATCATTATATCAACACCTATAATTTCCGTTTGGTTGTTAGAGATCACAGATACTTCGCTGCAAGGTATTGTATTTCGTGTAAGTATTAGAACTCCTCCTTTGTGTCCTTCGCGGTCGAAACGTGTGGCCTGATATCCTCTGACTGAGAATTTGTGATTGGCGTTGAGGTGTGTCTCTTGAATGCATGCCACATCTATTCTATCTTTATGAAGACGCTGTGTTAGGGAGTCTTTCTTCTTGTAAACTCCTTCGGCATTCCACTGTAGTATGTTGAGTGTCCGGGGTATTTGGTCAATAGCTCTTAACCTACTCCTCTGTGCCTTGACTCCACAGCACAGGGGAAGGTGACCACCAGTAGTCATGGGTGGACCCCCTCGAGGCAGGGGGCCCGGCACTATCACCGCCTGATGGGACTTCACGGGATTAGCACCATATCGATTAATTTTGATTTGTGATATTGCTGGAACAAAAACTACGACCTGAGCTGTGTCATAAATGTCAATGGATTCATCCATTGCCAATGAATAAAAATTTACAATTTACAAAATCCGGAAATTAAGCAAACTGGTTTACCACTATGGCTAGGCATAAACATAAATTTATCCGTCCAATCGTCGTTGAATTCACGACAAGCAACGTCTTCACATTTTCGCTTTTTAGTTAGTTAGTTAGTCTTTCCTCTTGAGCCTAAGGCGGCGCATAGGGCAGAAGTCCTGTCTCTCCATGCTTGGCGGTTCGCTGCTACCTGTTGTAGATCTTGGATATTTACTTGGCCATTGAATGAGCCTTCTCTAATGATGGTTCTACGCAGAGTCTCTCTTGGTCTTCCCCGTTTTCTTTTCCCTACTGGTGACCATATGAGGGCTTGGTAGGGGAGTCTTGACTTGTCCATTCTGAGTACATGGCCGATGTAGTTCCAACGGCGTCTTCTTATGAAATTGGATACTGTATCTTGCTTAGTCTCTTGTCTTATTTGCGAATTGGTTCTGAAGTCTGTCCAGTGGATGTTTAGAAGTCTTCTAAGACATTTGTTCTCAAAATTGTCTAATTTTTTTTTTTTTTTTTTTTTTTTTTTTTTTTTTTTTTATCTAAAGCTACCGTTGATTTCCAACTTTCACATCCATACGTTAACACTGGAATCACACAAGAGTTGAAGATTTTAAGTTTTGTGTGTTTGCTGAGTGTCTTTGACTTCCAGATGTTTGACAGTTTATTGAAGGCACTAGATGCCAGTGCGATTCTAGATGATATTTCTGGTGTTGAGTCCCCTGTAGATGTCATTTTGCTTCCTAGGTATGTAAAGCTGTTGACTTTTTCAAGAACGTAGCTGTTCAATTTGGTGTCATCTGAACTGTTGGTAAGATCAATAGTCTTTGTTTTTGTGGTGTTAATTTGGAGACCAATTTGCCCTGAAACATTTTGGAGGTGGTTTATTTTCTCTTGGGCATCCGGGTGTGTTGAACTCAAAAGCACTATGTCGTCGGCAAAGTCCAGGTCTTCTAGAATTTTGTCAACCCAATGGATACCCATATTTGTATTGTTTGTGCATTTGCGCATGACCCAGTCCATAGCTATTCCAAAAGGCATCGAAAAAAAATAATCTAATTTCAACACAATACTACCGACTGTGCTAAATAGTTGTAACAGACGACAAAATGGTGCCTTGCACACTCTGATTGGTCTACAAAGCTGGGATATGGGAACTTCGTAACGTTTCGTTGTGAACTGAACAGGTGCATTCGATAATATCTGAGCATAACAACCATGAGCAGAGTAAATTATTGCACGCTGACGGGACGCTCTGAGTGCATTTATGAAATTATTAAATTATATTATATTAAATAACGAGGCCTCGCGTGCCACTTTCTGACGGCTGGCGGGCCACAAGTGGCCCGCGGGCCGTGGGTTGGGAACCTCTGATCTAGACATACGGAATACACACAGAACAATGATGGACAGGTGCAATGTTACTGTAGCGGGCGCGTTGACGTAGCGGTCGGGAATGTGTGGTCTCAATGGCTTGAGCAATTGTTTTGGTTGTCAATAACACACATCAACATCAACCGCGGAGTTGATCCAGAAAACCAAAGACCGAGATCTGTGGAGAGTCGTGAACGCCTACGCCAGCCAGCATAACATATGATGATGATGATGATGATGATGATGATGATGATGATGATGATGATGATGATGATGAAAGACATAAGCACGGCTCTCTCTCTCTCTCTCTCTCTCTCTCTCTCTCTCTCTCTCCCCCCCCCCCCCCCCCCCAACATTTCTTTGTGAACTCCGGAGTGAATAATGTGCTGGTCCTAACACTAGCAGTTGATTATGTGTTCATGTGGCGTTTCCTCGAAGTACTGAGTATCGGCCGGATCCTCTGGTCACTCCCAGCAGGTCCTTTCGTGATCGGGGCCCTTAGGGATCATGTGTATAGTGTCAAAAATTAGATACACCTTTACGGTAAGGAGGGAATGGTTCTGCAGTGCGTGACCTCAGGATTCTGCCGATAAGCAGGGCCCCGAGGAAAGGTCAGACGGACACATAATCACACTGCTACTGGTACCATTCGTATTTGAACTCTTCGCTGGCTGTTGAAGAAGAGGACTGAGAACGTCTGGGAATGCCCCGAAGGTTGTGATGTCGGTTTTTGACTCAACTCGGCTCAACTCGCGCCATGTCCCATGTAATGAAATATTCATCAAAACATTGACTATGGCCTTTGTTAAGAATTGGGTTAAAGGTAAAAACAGACAAATGATTCATTGATAGTACACAGTGCATCGAGTATAAATAATCTGTGCCAGCAGGACTCTCAAATAGATCATAGAAGAAAGAGGACACATAGAACTCCACAAGTGTTTCAACAAGACCGAAACACCAGAAGCAGAAGATGCAAAGGCCCAGATAGAAGAAGAAGCAACAGAAGAAGAAATAGAATTGGAGGAAGAGAACCAGAACGACAGTTACCAAGACCAAGAGTGAACGGGGGACTTGAGAAGAAACTGCTGGTCACATCATTGACCGAATGGTCAACCAGTACACGATACAAGGCAGCAGAGAAGACCCAGACGATATGAAGATAGACCAAGACGGGGAAATAGGTGGAACACCAGGAGAGACGACAACTAGTAAAACTCCCTGAAGGAAACAGCACCATATGACGGGGTTGCCACACAATTACACCAGGCCTTAACAAGTGTGCGACTCTGTCCAGACGTGTAAAACCACAAGGATGAAACGAACACAATATCAGCAATTCAACTCTTTCAAGGAAGCAAAAATAAGCATCTATATTTTCGAAAGAAGAAGTTTTAGATACACTATAATGCCCCTAGTTAGATAATTAGTTAGTTAGTTAGTTAGTCAACAGATCATCCTCATTGCATATCGAACCATTCAGTCCATAAGTGCTCGGATCCCCTCCTCAGCAAATCCCGCAGAATGTAGCGGCTAACAACACCAGTTCTGTGTTGCTTTATCAATCTTCTTTGGCTTCCTGCGTAGTGTTCTTATTTGGCCACCCCTCTTTTGATTTGCTGTTCTCGCAGTCTGACCATGGTTGTAGATTCGCAGTCATCACTTGGTTCTCGCAAAAGTCTTACTTCTCGTAGAGCATTCAGAATGACAGCCTGGTCCATGGCGCGTCCGCCCTCCACAGTAGCCTCACCTGCGAGCTTGTCAGCCCGCTCATTTCCTTGTGCTCCCGCATGTCCTGGCACGAATATGAAACTAATCTTTGCCAGCCGAGACCGCTCCAGAGGCAGCAACCATTCTCTTCGGATCCACCCCTCCTCTATCCTCTTGATCATGTTCATTGAGTCGCTAAGGAAACAAGTCCTAGTTAATGTCTGTGTCTCGAGCCATGTTATTGCTTTACTTACTGCCACGACTTCCATAGTCAGGCTACATGTGGTCTCAACAAAAGCACCAGAGTCCTCCTTCACAATTCTCCCTCCGGCCTGAGCCGTAAAGGCCCATGAGCTTCTCACATGTCGGACGACCGACCCAACTGTGTAGATGACAGCATCACCGTCTAACGAATTCTCAAAAATCAACGCTTGTACTCCACAGCAGACGGATTTTCTTGTCTGCATTTTCTGTCTAGTTGGATGCAAACAGAAAAGGGCGTACAGGAATCTGTTGGCACTTGTACCCACTCCTTGCCAGGTTCTAAGTCCTCAAGTGCACATATCTGTTGAAGAACGTTTTCGGCTTGACCCAACCACGACCTTCCTCTTTTTAACCTGCTGCCCTTCACCTTCCTAATTTCACTATGCAGTGGATATTGTGTGTTTGTGTTAACTTTGAGGTAGGCGCGTGCTCTGCAAATTTGTATTCTGTCTTCAATAGTTGGAAAATCAAGAATATAGCGCATCGCCCTGCATGCTGTATCTCTTGTACATCCAAGAATAATGCGCATAGCTTCGTTCTGTATCCTTTCCATCCTTTCTATCTGCTTACGGCTGAGAGTCAGGATCGCCCTAATGGCCCTAATTACAACTAATTCGATATGGTCGAGGGTTGAAAGGAGTCATTCGTCTCAAGCAAAGCAAGCAAGCAAGCACGGACTATTCCCGTGTTTTACCGGGGAACCAAGGGGAAGTAAAGAATAGTGGGGTTTCTCATAAGTCTTTAGCCTGACCATGAAGGAGTATGCGGAGAAAATTGAAATTTGGCACATGTATAGCTCATTCAATTTGTAATAGATATATGAATTATGAATTTCCCACCTCAAATTGTTTTCCCGATATGGTACATGGCACAACACACCCTATTGACCAGATCTGCACATCCACCGGTTTGTCATAACAATGGAGAAATCAGATGCCACGACTGTGGTAAAATTCTTGATGTTACAGGGTAAAACACCTACAGACATACACACGGAGATGGGGCCAGTGTTTGAGGAAGTCTTTCCCTCGTATGCTTCTGTAAAAAAAATTGGTGTTTGCAGTTTAAGTGTGGCCGTTCCCAACTTGCAGATCTGCCAAGACCAGGACCGCAGTCCTCAAAGTGCAATGATGCAAATGCTGCAAAAGTGAAGAAAATCATAGACCAGGATAGGAAAATGACAATTGCAGAGATATCGGAATCATCAAAACTGAGTAAGAGTACAGTGTTTAGAATTTTACACAACAGACTGAACATGAACATGTGTGCCCTGCTGACATGTGAACAGAAACAAACACGGGTTGATTTCTGTGGCAAGTTGCTCAATATATGGCGGTCGGAAAACATGTAAAAGACCATGGGGACGGTAGATGAGACTTGGATTCACCAAATCGTAAAAACCAGCTGAAAGGAAAACATCTTGACCAGGGGTAGCCAACACGAGGCCCGCGGGCCACATGTGGCCCACCGGGGATCATGTTGCGGCCCGCGGAGCTAGGTCAAATGAACATAAATGTTAACTTTATTGTACATATCACCAAAAGAACATTACATCATGAGTCGTTGTGACATATTTCAAATATTGTCTGCCTATCAACGACACTTGGATTCCCTATTAAATTGTGTATTCAGAGGTTACAATATTAATTCGAGACCAAGCCCAATTTTCTAACCACAACCTTAAGCCGCCGGTACGTTTCGTTTGAAGTTGACAGGAGTTGGAAACTGCGCCCACACGACCATCTGGTTGGTGACAAGAAGATGGGAGATAGCAACACTACTGTTCCCCCCCCCCCCCACACACACCTCTTTCTCCAGCCCGGCCCTTTCCGATACACCATCCCCATCAAGCTGTCATGTTTCGTGCTAAAAGTGCGCCTAGGATAGGTACATGAAAAGAAATCGAGTGTGTGGATTGAATTGAGAAGTTTTTAAGGTTTTAACATTGAGAACTAAGGAGTCTGAGAAATGCTTTTCTAGCGACCAGCTGTATTTTCCGTATTGCATACAGTGGGGTTCTTTGGACTCCAGGATGGTGGACTGTGTCTTGGCCGAACCTGACGCATAGTACAAATGCTCTAGTTCTCATTTGGAGTGGCTGATTCATCGGCATATGATGAAAAGGATTCGCCTTTATATTGCTGTAAGAGTGGAATTTCCTTAATATTATTTGCTCTCAACATTACAGAAGTCTATTGAGTGAATGATCAATGTATATAAGAGGATGGCCTGGCCAATACCAATGTACCTACTACTCAAGTAAATGCACCAGTTGAGTCCTCCCTTCATGGCTAGTTGTTAAATTCAGGAGAAGGGTTATGAACATTGTCGAAACCTGGCAGTTATCCAGATGGACATTTACAAAACATGGATTGTTTCCACCTGGACATTTTTAAAACCTGAACGGCATTATCGTGGATATTTTTCACCCCCTGAAACTTATTACTGCCCGTCGTTTATCATGTATGGATAATTTCCATCCTTGACTGGTATCATTATGGATATTTATGACTCTTGAAGTTTATCTGCCCTATGGATGTGTATAACTCCTGAAGTTTATATGCCCTTTGGATATTTATAACTCTTGAAGTTTACCAGCCCTGTGGATATTTATAACGTCTGAATTTTATCTGAACTATGGCCATTTATAACTCCTGAAGTCTCCCCCGATGTGTCTCCACCTTGCCGTGGTGGGGGAGCTTGCGTGTCCCATGGACCCCATCTGCTTGCCGATGGATGAAAACTACATATCGGACAGCTTATGGGTTAGGGGCCAGACTAAGAGAGACACAACCTGCTGCTCCGCGGGTAGGCTGGGGATAGCAGTCAATAGACTAAATCAGGTACACGAAGGCAGAAGACCTTGGTCCGGACAAAACTCTAAGGCTCCCTGTCGAGGGCTGTGGCTGAACGCCTCTAAGTCACAAACCCTCGGATCTGAGAGCCGAACCGATACCCACCTACCGAAAAATAGAGGCGAGATACTGAGCAAGCTACATGCTCAGGTCTGATACATGTTCGCAGGCTCTCAGCTGGGGGTTATGAGGGATTCCCGGATGAGAGGGCCTGGCCGTTTCTCGTTCACTGCTGCACGAAGGTAAGGTGCTGAGCTGGCAGCACATGTAGCCTACCTCGTGAGCGAGTATAAAAAGTCAGAAAAGTGCCCCAGTCGAAGGAAATGGTTACGACAACTGTTTGTATCTAACTCATAGAGTGTAGACACAAGTGGTAGAACGTCTGAATGACGCGAAATGGAACGCACGGCGAGCGAACATATTGCGTGGTCCGAAGTCAAAAGCAAAAGCTTACCGAGTGGATGTCGCCCGCAGTCGGACCGCTCCTGGTGTGTGCTTGAGCGACCAGTGGCAAGCGAGATGCCCAACACATGGAAGTGAGGAACTAAAGCAGCCATGAGCAGGACGTGGCAACTCCTCGGTTGAGCCCAGTCTCAGAGCAATATGTGCCGGCTCTGCAATTATGGAAGTCTCCTTGGATAGCGAGTGAATGCCCATGGTCTGCCCCTGCCTTCCCTTGAGGGCCAACTGCTATGTCGTTGATCGTTCTATCTTGACCAGCTGAGATGTGGGCGACATCACAACAGTCTAACGTGCCTCGAAACCAGAGGAAAGCTAACCTCATTAAAAAATGCCGCCGGAAGTCGGAAGTGTCGTCCTACGGGTGGCAAACTAAAAATTGACACTACGCAATTACGTCCGAGTGAAATGTCTCGTCCGAATGTCTACTACCTAGTTTCCGAATGCCGCTCTTGTTCGGAACAGCTCTGACTAGTTAGTTTTCCGAATGTCTGTCGTGCCTGGAACAGCTCTGACGGGCGCAACGACAAGCACATGTCCGAAAACTCGCTGAGTGGATACCGTCTGCAAACCTGTCTGGTTTGTGCGGGAATGGTCCGGGGCAAACGAAATGACCAATATATTGAAGTGAGGATTTAAAGCAGCCATGAGCAGGACGTGACGATTCCCTCGGTGAGCCCAGCACCAGGGCGCTATGTGTCGGCCCTGCAACTATGGAAGCAACCTTGGATGGCGGAAAATGCTATGGACTGTCCCTGCCTTCCTTTGAGGGATGACCGTTGTTTTCGACCGTTCCAACTTGACCAGCTGGGTTGTAGATGGCACCACAAAAGTGAGAGTCTCCCACGAATGCTACCTGGTAAAAAAAAAAAAAAGCACGCAATAGTCGGATGTGTTGGCCTACGGATTTCAGCCCAAGGGCGCGTAACAGATACACCGCAATCACATCTGGAAAAAAAAACACTCCGGATGAATGCAAAGAAGATAACTCCTGAAGTTAATCTGCCCTGTGGATATTCATAACTTCTGAGAAAATTTATTATCAGGTATATTTCACCGCTTGAGGAATGCTTCATGGATACTCCCAAATCCGGAACATTTAGCAGAATGAATATGTGCACCTTGGGAACTTATTAACTTGGCTAGTTCTACTCCAGGGAGTTAAACATGAACATTCGTAAAGGGAATATTATGGACCATAGACTGTAGGAACCATGGTGGTTTAGTTTGTGAAAAGACCTTGTGGTATTAGGTATAAACTCTCTGTTCCTGATATTTCTCTGAGTGGATGTTGTTGAAGGAAGAAATAATATTGGTTGGATATTGTCTGAGAACATCAGAGAGAAAGGTATGATTAATATCGATTTTTAATATTATTTTGATGTGGGTTTTTGTTGTGTGAGTATTCATTATGTGTATTTGAGGTATTACGTAACTATGTCGTCAGCTAGTAAAGACGTTGGACCAAAGAAGAGAAGAATCACAGAAGAATTAAGAAGTATTCAAGACAGGTGGACTATATTCTATTTTTTCGTGGAAATTAAAACAAAACTCATATGCTTGATATCCAACGAACCTGTTTCTGCGTTGAAAGAGAATAACATCAAACGGCACTACGAGATTAAACATGCAAATAAGTTTTATAAGTACAAAGGGCAATTTCGACAAGACCAAGTAAATGGCTTTACAAAAAAAAAAACATATCTGCACAACAAAGGATAATTACTAGAGCCGGTTCAGAGTCAACATGCTATGTAAAAGCTAGTTATGTGTTATTTAATTTAAAAAAACCGAAGCAATATTCAGATGGTGAAATGGTTAAGGGATGTTTGGAGAGCGTCGTTGAAACTTTGTGTCCAGAAAAGAAGAAGGATTTCTCAAAAAATAAGTCTGTCTCGTCAGGCTATTACTAGGCGTGTGGACGACATTGGAAAATATATTGAAGATAATTTGAAAAGTCGAGCATCCGAGTTTATATTTTATGCTCTAGCAATGGATGAAAGCACAGATATGGCAGATACTGCAAAACTGGCAATTTTTATCGTGGGTGTTGATCATCATCATCTTCTTCCACTTTTGCCATCAAACGTCGTGGGGAGGAATAATTTGCGATCCAGAGCCCGGTGGGCGGCACTGGATAGTGTCATTCCGTGTGGCTGTACAATGTCTTTGATGTCGTACATACCTACCTACCTACCTACCTACCTACCTACCTACCTACCTACCTACCTACCTACCTACCTACCTACCTACCTACCTACCTACCTACCTACCTATCTACCTACCTACCTACCTACCTACCTACATACATACATACATACATACATACATACATACATACATACATACATACATACATACATACATACATACATACATACATACATACATACATACATACATACATACATACATACATACATAACTAATTCTTAATTAAACAAAATGGTATATGTAATACATAAATACGTATTAATAATGTAGATTTAACGCACCATGGTTGCAGAGAATGACATATTTTTAGGGCAAGAAATGCCCTATCCCCGAAGGGAAATGCCGACTTTCTTGTGTGCTCTCTTGAATAGAAATGGCCGCTTTAGTGCCTTTGTTTTAAAACTAGCCTGTCTTGGCCAGGTGCGTGAACCAAAATAGGGCCAAAATTTAATTAATGTCAATTAAATTTGGCTGCTTTACTTTTCCTTTCTCCTACATTAAGTAAGATACTTAAACAGTAATTATTAGGATTGCTATTTTTAAGGGCGTCCATAGATGGATGTTACTAGAGACGTTTTTGTATACCACAATAGAATGTTAGAACATTTAATGAGTTGGGAAAGTTGAACAATGCTATGAGAGAAATAGAAAGCAAGAAAATGAATATCATAGGCATAAGTAATATAAGATGGAAGGTAACGGGTAAAATTATAATGGACAAACACAATAATTTATTCTGGAGGGGATGCACACGAAAAAGGAGTAAGACTACTATTTTATTAAAACTTTGTATTTCATATAGAGTCATTATGGTCAAAATCAAATACAAACGAAATATCTATACATACTCATATTATACAAATATTCGCAACAACAACAAGCAGTAGTGATGAAGAAATACAACACTTTTACGATGCAGTAGAAATGGCCATGTCTCAAATTAAATCACAAGACATAAAACTTATGCTAGGAGAGTTTAATGCAAAAATAGGAAAGCGAAAAATGGAGAATGTAGTGGGAAATTATGGTTTAGGTACAAGAAATGAAAGAGGAGAGAAACTAATAGAATGGGCAAATATCAATGATATGATAATTGGAAACACCTGGTTTAATCACTATGGACGATGATTATACACATGGAAAAGCCCTTATAAGAAAATACTTAACTAAATTGACTTTTTGTTTGCATATCCCTTACAGGACGTTGCAGTCAACATCGGCATTTCTCAGCTACTGTTGATATACTAGGCACGATTACGCTCAGTAGTTTGCCATGGCTTTCTGAGCCACCGGCTCACACACCCCTAAGTTACCAAAGCGGCGAGAAACGCTACCGATTCTCGAGCAGGTTACGTTACTCGCGAGAATATACGGGATTACGGAGAAAGACGTTAACCACTAGGCCATTGACTAAACACTAATTAATAAAAGATCTAGAAATGCTTTAATTAATGCTAAAACGATGCCTGGTGTTGACTGTATTAGTGATCATGTACCACAATGTGGACAAATAAAAATAACGAGAGGGGAAAAAGGTAGTTAACAACATGAGACTTATTAAGAATGTTGTGAAAGCAGATTTAAAAAAATAAATCAGGAACAATACAGAGTGACTGTGAAAAATAGGTACAATGCAATAGCTAAAATACAGAGTGTAAATGAGCAATGGGAAATGTTAAATGACTCCATTCATAAAACAAGCAAAGAAATATTACCAGAGAGAAGCCAAAAGCTAAGAAAAAAATGGATGATTGAAGAAATCTTAAAGTTGATGGACAAAAGAAGACAGAGTAAAAATGACAAACAAGAATATGATAAAATAAATAAAGAAATAAGTTATAAATGTATGAAGGCAAAAGAACGTTGGTTAAACGAGCAGTGCAAGAAAATTGATTTAAATTCTATTAATGATACACAAAATATGCACAGACAAATCAGTGAGATCAGGGGAAGAAAAATAAGAATAAATACACGGTGTTTGTAATCAAAAACAGAGAAGGCATTATTGGAGAAAGGTGCTATAATGAAGAGGTGGAATTAGTATATAAAAGAATTATATGGTGGAGAAAGGGGGAAATTGACAGTAGGAAGTATCTTAGAAGGTCCACCTAGTTTAAAAGAAGAAGTCGCTGGCGCTGTCAAACATACGAAGAAAGGGGGCCAATATCTGGGCCAGAAGGAATCACAATAGAAGAATTAGAAGTACCGGGAGAATTTAGAGTAGATATATTAACCAAAATGTTAAATGATATTTACAACTGTGGATATTTACCGAGTGATATGCTGACATCTGTTTTTATAGCTTTACCAAAAAGACCGGGGTGTTCGTACAGTTAACCTTATAAACCATGCCACTAAGCTTCTACCCAGAATTATAGTGAGAAGAACAAGAAAGAAAATAAAAATGGACATTGGTGAAGAACAGCAAGGATTTGTGGATTTAAAGAGCACAAACAATGCAATATATACATTAAAAGTTATTTGTATATCCTTTACAGGACGTTGCAGTCAATACCATCATTTTTTTTTTTGCTGTTGTGATCTCTTGGCAAGTTTACGTTCAGTAGTTTACCAAAGCCTTTTGAACGATTGGCACCCATACCATTTCGTAAAAAACCAACGCAACGCGGTCTGCTGCCAAATCGCGCGCATCTGTGGTTTGAACGCGGTATGTGGGTTCACGAACCGCGTCCGTAACTTCTTCGCCGCGGAGCTGGCATATATACATTACGAACATTAATATAAGGATCAAAAGAGACACAGAAAGACATATATTTGTGCTTCATACAGAATGAAAGAGGTTGCAGACTTGTAGAGTGGGCAAAAGAGCATCATATGATTATTGGAAACACCTGATATCAACATCACCCAAAGAGATTATGTACATGGAGGAGTCCTGATTATAAGAACAGAAATCAGATTGATTA
This sequence comes from Cepaea hortensis, assembly GCA_963921405.1. NCBI lineage: Eukaryota > Metazoa > Mollusca > Gastropoda > Stylommatophora > Helicidae > Cepaea > Cepaea hortensis. The sequence goes on along the minus strand of OY992878.1, from coordinate 128,518,975 downwards.
CATTCTCATCTACATAAGATTTTGAAATGCCTTAAAAGTCGCAAAAACTATACCAAGCGCAGGCTGCTACAGTGACCATAGATAAATCGTAAGCAATTTACATATAAAATTAAAGAAAGTCAAATATACACCTAGAAACACAAAACTTGATCTATTGTCACTGAAGAGTGAGGAGATAAAAAATATATTCAAAGCAGAGGTAAAGAACAGCTTTGATATGGAAATATTATTTCAAGCTCTCAGCGACCAATGGGAAGTATTAAAGAAATCAGTCAACCAAGCTGCAGAAACAATAATCCCAAAAAATAAAGATAAAAGGAAGCAAGAAATGAACGACGAAGAATCTTAAAACTCATGGAAATAAGAAGAAATAACGGGATCCCCGGGAAGGTTAACCCGGTCAACAAATACCCGCAGAAGTCGGATGTGTCGGCCTAACGGCGCAAGAACGCAGCTCTGCTGTAGACAGGCACAACGCAATCACGTCCGAAAAAATCCCCCGGATGAACGCAGAAGAAGAAGAAGAAGAAGAAGAAGAAGAAGAAGAAGAAGAAGAAGAAGAAGAAGAAGAAGAAGAAGAAGAAGAAGAAGAAGAAGAAGAAGAAGAAGAAGAAGAAGAAGAAGAAGAAGAAGAAGAAGAAATAACAAAAGCAACCATGAAAAATATGAAGCGATTCATGGGAAAATTAGGAAACTACGCAAAGAGGCAAAAGAAACATGGCTTGACGAAAATTGCAGGTAAATTGAAAACCAACACAACAACCGGAATACTAAATTAATGCACAAAAGAATTAATGACATCACTAACAAAAAACACACACATCTACACCGGTTGCCTAAAAACCATAGATGGCAAAATGATAATAGAAAAAGATCAGATTTTACATGAGTGGTCAGATTATGTGAAAGACCTTTATGATGATACAAGAGAAGAACAGTATGATCTACGGAATAATAATGAAGGACCATCAGTATTGAAGATGGAAGTTCAGAATGATTTTAACCATATGAAAACTGGAAATCCCCCAGATAACATCACAACAGAAATGATCAATGCCTTAGAAAAGTGGTTCTCAACCTTTTTTGGCCTATGCACTCCTTCACCATATCTTCAGAATTTCACCCCCCCCCCTTTCGTATTACCCCCCACCCCCTATAAATTTCCCCTCCCTAGCCCCTACACATTATATGTAAAAATGGAAGTTAAATTCATAACACATACTAAAACAAGTTTAGACATATACATAAAACGTGATGTGTAGGTCTACTTACGTTATAAAAGGAAATTCAGAAGGGCGAGAAGTACAGAACCGTACAGTATGGAGGGAAAAACAATATAAAGTAATCGGTTCTTGTATAGAGGAGCGGCTGGCCGAGTAGCTAGAACTCCGGACTCTCCTACGGGAGACCCGGATTCGATCCCTCGGTAAGGTGTGGGATTTTTTTCTGTCGGGGGCAAAAAGAAATTCCTAACCTGCACAGTTGGTGGCGACTGCACTAGCCAGGCGGCCTTTATTCCTCAGGCTCAAAGACCCCTCTGCCATACACCGCAAGGTACTATATTGGCAGTAAATGACAGTTTTGACAGGTTCTTGTATAAACACGATCTTGAAATAATCTTAATCCCCCCTCCCCCGGATACCCTAAAATTCCCCCCCCCCACCACCACCCCTACTGGACCGGTTGAGAACCACTGCCTTAAAAAAATATGGAATAGACCAGGTCACCAGACTGCTGAACGCAATATATGATACTGGAGATATACCTCATGAATTATGTAATTCTATATTTATTGCAATCCCAAAGAAATCAGGAGCCTTGGAATGTGATCAACACCGAACAATTGGTATAATGGGCCACATCACGAAGATTTTTCTAAGAATTATCATGCAACGAGTTAGGAAGAAAACACAGCTAACAACAGAAGAAGAACAATGTGGGTTTGTAGAAGGCAAGGGTACAGTAAATGCTGTATATATGCTGAGAACATTAATTGAACATTCTATAGAAGTAAACAAAGACTTATACTTTATTGACCTTTATTGACTTATGCCTTATTGACCACACACAGGCTTTTGATAAAGTAAAACATGTCAACATGATAAAAATGTTTGAAAGTCTACAAATGGATGGAAAGGACCTTAGACTTGTAAAAAAACATATACTGGAAACAACAAGTTGCCATACGGATTGTTAAAGAAATAGGCCAATATCAGCCTATTAAGATAGGTGTGAGACAGGGATGTGTAAAGTCTCCAGGTCTTTTTTCACTGTACACTGAAACTATTATCAGAAATGTAGAAGATATGAATGGAATCATTGGAGGACGAAATATCAATAACATTCGATATGCGGATGATACAGTATTGATTGCAGACAATAAGCAAGATCTACAACATTTAATAGATGCGGTTGCTACACATAGTGAACAACTAGGGTTAGAATTAAATTGTAACAAGACACAGATTATGGTCGTCACAAGGAAAGAGGAAATGTTACAATGAAATGTACAAATAAATGGGAATATTTTTAAACAAGTGAATCGGTACAATTATCTCGGAACAGTCATAACATCTGATGGGAGATGCCTTGAAGAGATTAGAACAAGAACAGCCATGGCGAAGGTAGCCTTTTGCAAGATAGAAAACATACTGACCAATAAAAAGATGTCATTTGGAACGAGAAAAAAGAGTGTTGAGGTGTTACATAGAACTTGTGCTTTTGTATGGGTGTGAAGCGTGGAAAATGAGCAAACACGCTGAAAAACAACTGATGGCTGTGGAAATGTGGTTTCTGAAGAAAATGCAAAGAATGCAGACAGAAAAACCAATGACCAAGTCCTACAAGAAACAACTGAAAATAGTAAACTGATTAGAGAAATTAGTCATAGACAGTTAACATTTTTTGGGTCACGTTATGAGAAGAAATATATTGGAGAACTTGGTTACAGCTGGCTAGATCGAGGAGATGAGAACACGGGGAAGGCAGAGAAGTAAATACCTGGATGGCTTGGCCATATGACATGGTTGAGACAGGAACACGGAGCTGATCCGCGACTCTGGTGATTGAGTTAGATGGCGAAACATGGCCGCCCACGCTTATCGGCATGCCATATGATGATGATGTTGATGATGATGATGAGGAGGAGAAGGATGATGATGATGATGATGATGATGATGATGATGATGATGATGATGATGATGATGATTGTGCTTGATATGGTGGCCATTTGGGACTGTGAGTACTTGACACACATTTTAAACTATGGACAACATAGTAGGTAGTACAATTATTCTCATATAACGTGCTTGATATGGGGGTCATTTGAGACTGTGAGTACGTGACACACATTTTAAACTAGTTCTTTGTCATGTTTCTTTCTAGCATTATATTGGCTGCTATACAGCCACTGGAACTTCAATAACCTCTCCCTTCGACGCTTAACAGCATTATTTAAAGACAACAACCAACAGCTTGCCATCCTTATCACAATAACTCATCTTATCTATACATAGTATTTACTAGTTCAGTGTCATTTTATTAAATAGCATTTACGAGCTCCTTGTCGTTCTTTTATTTAAACGCCATTTACAATGTTCGTCTTATGGCTTAGTTTTTAGTCAGCGACATCTACAATTTCTTCGCCACTCGCATAAACCATGTGAACTAGTTCCATAACAGTCGTCTTCATAAATCTATTCCTCGTATTATTGTTTCTGGACGTCATTTACACGTCATTAGAAAACTTCAATTGAAATGGTTCGACCACATAACTAGACTTCCAACTGACAGTATATCACAACAAGCAATGATGTACAGACTAAATAGAATCAAAATAAGAGGCCGACTGTGTAAACCTTGGACAGAAGGAATAACAGAGTCCATGGGAATAATGATATATGAAGTCCATAAACAAGCACTTTCCCGCTGTTTTCGCTTCACCTTGACACCACAAGATACAAGAGGAATAGGATGACAAGATGATGATGAAGATGATGATGAAGATGATGATGATGATGATGATGATTTACACGCTTTTTCATTTATTCGTTAGATCAATCGTTCTAAATATAGGGGATATATATAGGGGACTTTCACTATCTCCTATTATCAACAACTCTAGCTCCACATAAGTGTGTCCGCTATCATGCTCGCCTGATGTAGCTTTATGACATCCTATATTTTTATTTTCTATTTGTTGGCATTCAGATTTCCAGTAATGGGCTTCCATGACTAATATTGTTTTCAGGCCAAAATAACATTCCGTTTTTTTTTTTTTGGTTTTTTTGGGGGGAGGGGGGGGGGGAATTGGTATAATATTCAACAATTGACGCGGATTAATATATCTCTTTATGTGATTTCATAAATAAACACTAATTATTATTTGCTAACGATTATACAAGGAGAAGAATGAAGTAGAGATCTGAGGACGAATTGATATTTCTCTGTATTTTATGTAAAGTAAGTAAGTAAGTTAGTTAGTTAGTTAGTTAGTTAGTTAGTTAGTTAGTTAGTTAGTTAGTTAGTTAGTTAGTTAGTTAGTTAGTTAGTTAGTCGACATATCATCCTCATTGCACATCGAACCATTCAGCCCATAAGTGCTCGGATCCCCTCCTCAGCAAATCCCGCAGCGTGTGGCGGCTAACGACACCAGTTCTGTGTTGGTTTATCAATCTTCTCTGGCTTCCTGTGTAGTGTTCTTGTTTGGCCACACCTCTTTTAACTTGCTGTTCTCGCGGTCTGAGCATGGTTGTAGATTCCCAGTCATCACTTGGTTTTAGCAAAAGTCTTACTTCTCTTAGCGCATTCAGAATGTCAGCCTGGCCCATGGCGCGTCCGCCCTCCACATTAGCCATACGTGCGAGCTTGTCAGCCCGCTCATTTCCTTGTACTCACGCATGCCCTGGCATGAAGATGAAACTAATCTTTGCCAGCCGAGACCGCTTCAGAGACAGCTACCACTCTTTTCGGATCCACCCCGTCTCTACCCTCTTGAGCATGCTCAATGAGTCGCTAAGGACTCATGCTCTAGTGAATGTCTGTGTCTCGAGCCATGTTATTACTTTACTTACTGCCATGACTTCCATAGTCAGGTTACTTGTGGTCTCAATAAAAGCGCCAGAGTCCTCCTTCACAATTCTCCCTCCGGCCTGAGCCGTAAAGGTTCATGAGCTTCTCACATGTCGGACGACCGACCCATCTGTGTAAATGACAGCATCACCGTCTAACGAATTCTCGAAAATCAACACTTGTACTTCCGCTTCACAGCAACCGGATTTTCTTGTCTACATTTTCTGTCTGTCTGGATGCGAACTGAAAAGGACGTTCAGAAATCTGTTGGCACATGTACCCACTCATCGCCAGGTTCTAAGTCCTCCTGTGAACACACCTATTGAAGAATGTCTTCCGCTTGACCCATCCACGACCTTCCTCTTTTTAACCTGCTGCTCTTCACCTTCCCAATTTCACTATGCAGTGGATGTTGTGTGTTTGCGTTGACTCTGAGGTAGGCACGTGCTCTGCAAATTTGTAGTCTGTCTTCAGTGGTTGGAAAATCAAGAAGGTAGCGCATCGCCCTGCATGCTGTATCTCGTGTACATCCAAGAATAATGCGCATAGCTTGATTTTGTATCCTTTCCGTCCGTTCTATCTGCTTATGGCTGAGAGTCAGGATCAGCATCGCATACTCAAAAACAGACATGACCAGTCCCTCGTATTGGAGGCATAGATGGCGCTGCTCACAGTTTGCTGCCACCATCACCCGCATCGCAGCCAAACCCCGCTTGGTCTTTGTTATCACCTGGTCTATCTGCTAATTATAAACAAGGCTTCGATCAAAACGTATCTCCAGGTCATTCATTGCCTGTGTTTATTCCACAGTCCATGAACACAGATTAACTGTTGGTGTTAAAGTGTTGACAATATGATTATTCAAAGAGAACCATGTTGCTGTTGCCTTTGTTGGGTTGACCATTGCCCCAGCTTCAGCACACCAAGTACTTATGCGTTTGAGTTTGGTTTGCAGTTTCACAGCAACCAGATCTCTATTCTTACCCTGACGATACACTAAAACATCGTTGGCATATGGCAATGTCCTCCCTGGTCCCGTGATCTGCTCGCTTGTGATTCTCACAGTGTTGGCGTTGAACAGCACCGTAGATAATGGTGATCTCTTTGGTAGGCTAGGATATATTGTTGTTGGTTCTAACGTCCAACTGCCACATATAAAAACTACTTACCGTTGGAAGAGGACTGCAGCGATCCAACTAAGGAGGAACGGACTTATCTAGTGCTCTAGAAACTGAAGCATTAGAAAATCCAATGGTACTCTGCTGTACGCGTCCTAAAGATCAATAACTGCAGCAAAGGATTCAATGCCTGAGTGGAAACCTTCATAAACATCATGGGCAAAACTGCTGCATTGGTCCAGGTTTCTCTTTTAGGACGTTACCCTCCCAGGGTGGGTGGGAAAACACCTTGCTTCTCTAGTTGGCTTCATATTTTTCTTGCATTTAAATTTTCCAGCAGCTTGCCTATTGTATGTTACATGGTTATTACTCGATATCCTTGAATTTTATGTGGTCTTTGCCAGGCTTCGACAAGGGAATCAGATAACTGTGTAACCACTCTTTCTTGATGCTAGCACTCCCTATACTGTTGTTGCACATGTCTGCTAGTTTCTCTAACTCGTTGTCGGTACACCCATTGATGTCGTCATATCTTATGCCATCTGGCCTTGGAGCGCTGTTTTTTGACCGTCGAAGCACAACCTTGATTACTTTCACTGTCACGGTGTCTTCATCCCAAATGTTTTGGGCCTTACACCTGTCTGAGATGACCTCCTTGTCAAGATTTCGGCCTCTCACGTCTGTCTGGTTGCTCTGCTCTAGATAGCGTTCGAAGAGGGCTTTGCCCTTGTTCTCGTCAGTCCTCTGCCAGATGAGGTCAGCACCTTGGAAGTCAGAAATTCTCTTATTCTTGACTACCCCACTCATGCTTTTATGTGGTCGCCAGAACAATTTCAGTGACTTGTATGTGCTTACTCGTTGACATACCTCTGCCCATTTTTCTCTTTTAACCATCTTAACCAGCTTTTTTTTTTTTTTTTTTTTTTTGGAAATAGCTTACTTTTGTGTGCATCTCTCTTTCTAAGTGCATGCGGGGATTAGGATGGGCAACTCTGTTCTTCTTGGCATTGTGCCATTTCCTTACAGCACTACGCTTATCCATCCTGGCCTTCTCCACCTTAAAATTCCACCAGGGTGACTGCTCCTAGATGTTTTTTCCTGCCATGATAGTTTCTGCGCTTGTCGCGCCTTATTTTACTCAATATAAAATGACACAAAGTAGTGCAGACCACGTCTTGCCCTGTACTGTCATACTGGAAGGCCTTGACCGTTGACTTGTGGTGCCTGGTTCTGCCTTTCTCCACCAATATACTGCAAGGGTGGCGGTCCTTGCCGTGGTGTCCTAGGACACCCCATCTACACACTGTAGTGAGTGAATTAGAAACCAGCGCCAGATCAAAAGCACCGTCCTCATCACATGGCCGGCTTACTGTTCTGGTGACACAGCCATTTCAGTCGTTTCAAGTGCAGTCTCGAGTTCCTCCCGCTGTGTTTTGGAGGAAATGTTTCCTCATGATCTGCCTTTAGCGTTGAAATCGCCACAGAAATTTTTTCATGACCTGCCACTTCTGGGAATCCACACTCGCATTACGGGCATAAACATTAAACAACACGAATGGTAGACCGGATTGAACTCTAAACGCCTGTATTTGTATGTCATCATTGTCCCACATGGACATGTCTAACTTTTAAGCCACCATACTGTCGCGAATGAGTATCGTCCTTCCCAGATGTTGCCTGTTGTAGAAACATTTGAAACCGGCCTTTTGGAGTAGCTGATCATCCAGTCTCGTCTCCTGGAGTGCTACAATGTCATTCCTGTAAACCAGGTATTCGAGAATAGGGCCTCGTTGTTTTACGCTGGAACAGTTCCAATATAGAATACGAGCATACCTGAGGCCCAGATGGTTACATGTAAGTCTAAAACGTTTTACACATACACCGTCTTGTTTTGTTGACTGCCGTCGGCAAGGAACACACACATTGTTACGCCATATTGAAAAAACCGAACACCACAGAACCACACACGCTGCGAAAATTCACTCAAGGATTCCTTCGCTCAATGCACGACCTCCGTAGCATCGGCGCAGATCTTGAGAAGAAACTCCTGGTTTTACATCTTGGCTCAGAAATTACACGTAGATGATGAAAATATCAATCTCCCACGCGTAAAGGGGAAGGATCACAAAAACAACACAACCGCCCGTCGCCATCTTGACCGGAAGATGCAAGGAAGATGTAAGGTAGGTTACACTGTGTCAGTATTCACTGCTTTCCTTTAAGGATCTCATCCACACTCGACTGAAAACCTTCTTAGTCGTCCCCTACGACATGTATGGTCGATTACTATGCTATTATTCTCAGCTTCCACGTAGGAACGTGGTCACATTCTGGCATAACCATGCACGCCGGTCTCTGTGGTCTAGAGGTTACACCACTTTCTCCGTAATCTCGTGTACTCTCGTAAGTAACGTGATGTTGCGCGAGAATTGGAAGTGGTTCTCTCCTCGTCGGTAACTTACGGGGTATGTGAGCCGGCCGCTCAGAAAGCAATGGCAAACTACTGAGCGTAATCTTGCCAAGAAATCAACAATCAGCTGAAAGATGCTGATGTTGACATCGATGTCATGTAAAGGATATGCAAAACATTTTTATATAACCATGAACACATTCCTTCCAGTCTGTTATCAAAATAGCTCTAACGGCTCCTTAAAGCCTACATCACTATCACAATGAAATGAGAACTCAATGAACCGACATCCAGAAATATAAACGGAAAAATACTGATACGAAAAGTCAAAGCCGTTTGTAGTAGTGTCAAATGAAGTAACAAGACTTGATCTGTACTAAAACTTTATACTTTATTCTCAAGATGACAAGCCGTGTCTTCTCAGCTGGACTATCGGATGTTGACTGCCCCTCACAACAACAATACGTCACGATTGAGCATCTCTCTCCGCTTTCACTCATAATGCTCAATCGTGCTGTATCTCTAATTCCCCACTAGATCCTAATTATAACCCAAACTACACATACTGTTACACCTCCCCATGTTTATTAAAGAATTTTCCTTATAAAGGAAAAATCTTTACTCCTAATCCCCTTACTCTATTCCCTCTTTTTCCTCTAATCTTCCATAGTTCTTCTAATCCTCCCCAAACCAACTCCAATTTAATTAAACATTCTATTTCTTTAACTCTTTCCCCAGCTATATAATCAACCCACTTCTTCTTCCATTTTACCTCTATACCTCGTACCATGTACTGTAACCCTTTTTTAACTTACCATTTCTACTCTTCTTTCATTTCCCCAAACTATATAGCAATCCACTATATATTCCTTGGCTCCTCAAGTTCCTATATAAAATATGCATATTATAAACAAAATGGCTCGTAAAATCGTATTTGTACAACTGGCATTAGGAAATCACTCGCATTTCTCAATACAAGACAACCCGAACAACGAGAACAACGTATTTAGAAGAAGTAAAGAAGGGGTGCACCCAGTAAAAGGAATAAATAGTCAAGATAAGCACAAAGAAACGCATATTCCACACAACCACATTTACCTCCTTTGCCAATAAAAAAATTTGTACAATCAAATTTTTTCTTATAAATACGTCATACAAAAATAGATCTTTGTTTTCTATAAACCAAGTTGATATAATGTTTTACAAGCTTTATATATACAACCCTATATGAAATAAAACTTTTTACGTAAGTTTCAAGCCTTATATCATCAACATTTAAAATTTCCAACCACAATCTTGTCCAAATTGCGTTATCTCACCTTTTAGCATGAGATCCTGTTCAATTTTTATGAACACCTTTAATATAATTAAAGCTGGTTTTTCACAGCACCTATTTCTTGCCCCCTTCATGTCCCATGATCTGCCCTTTATCCCCCTATGTATTTCTTCTATATGCTGCTATTCACAGTTTTTCCCTTAAACTTCTATCTAGTTATACTCTACTTATATATTCGAAGCTTTTCAAGCAACCTAACCTTCCCAACAGCCTATGTCTCCATACCCTCCCTCAATAATTTTATAATTCCTTTCTGAACGAAAGGGCTTTTTTTTTTTTTTTTTTTTATAAAGCCCCCTGTATTTGAAAAGTTAACTAATATTCTAACCAAACTTAAAACCAATTCATTAACCACATCACTTAATCTATCAATCCAACTGTTTACGCAAAACTAAATCAAAACAAGGCGTCACAATTATCCAATTAAAACACATTTTCAAAATTAATATGGCATGCATTTTATCAACCCAAAAGCAAATATTATATCACTATTAGACACTTTTACGGTCCAATAGTGTTTTACTCAAAGCACTATAAACTCAACGATCCTAACTTACTTAAACTAACTTTTTATAAAACCAAACCAAGCATGAAATAAAACATAATACATATACATATAGCATTGAAACATAGTCTCAATAAAATAATCAATTAACAACCATCATTGCCCAGTTACACGAAAATAAAACTCCAAGTGAATAAACAAAGATTTTCCAAGTAAACTTTCTTAAAATTATTACGTATAGTGGCCCCAACAACCATACTAATAATGTACCAGATCTCTATTTATTCAGGCCATTCCATTTATATATTTCCTAACTCCATTCTCATTTTCCTACCTCATCATAGCCAATTGCTAACCAGAGACATACTTCCCAGTATATCAATAATACCAAAAACTCCCCACCAAATTCTCTATAAAACTTCCTACAACTCTCTGTAAGCGAACCGCTTTTAAATTTAAATTGTTCATTAAAATTATGATTGACAAAACTGAAGATATTTCCCTTATCCCCTATTTCACATTCTCACAGAAAAGATATGTTAGATTGAGTTAGTGCGCACTTAGGAAAATAAGAAAAAGAAAGGAAAAAGTAAGAAGTAATCACACTTCTCCTTCCATACATACTTTATGAATAAAGTTTCAAAATTTATCTTCAGTTTCCGTCAATAATAATTGTTATTATCAAAAAAAATATTGATTCAACACTACTAGCTTTTTTTTTTTTTTTTTTTCTTCATTCCTCTCGTCAATTTCAAGTTTACCATTCCAAGTAAACCCATCAATTCAATGCTACATATGTGTATCTGTTACTTACAGACCAATATCCAAATCTTATAAGCATATCTGCCGATATCAATGATAACAAACAGTACAAACATTAATTCCTCCTTTTTCTAGCCTAACTCCAAACACATCATACTACCCGGAAAATCCTCTTAATTAATCACTGTAAACTACAGTACAAGTCCTCTTATCTATACTAATGTAGTATTCACCATCCACTCATCTATTTACTTGTGGCCCTACCTGCCAATTATTTCCCTTCAATTTGTCCAAGCTACTAAAAAATCAACCATCAATTCCACCCCATAGAGAAATAACCAAATATATACATATACTTCATTCAAAACTACCTCCATATTGATTATAAAAATACCAAGAGTCATCTTCTTCATTTTCGAATTCTAACACTTATAAATTGCTATCTGCAATATTCTCTACTTATCTACTTCCTACGGTTCCACTTCTTCAATAACTCCAAATTTCTTTGAACCAATGCTAATTCTACATCAATGTCTTCTTCTTCGTACAATCCATTTGTTTCCTCCATACTACTACTACTTGACTCTGACTTTTCATCCATTTCTTCTTCTTCGTCTGTATGTCTCTCTTTAGCTGCCGCTAATCTCTTTTGTTCAATATCCCATCTAATTTGTCGATCACTATTCCTCAAGGATCTTTCTAGTAACGGCATATCCTCCCCGCTCGTTGAATAATCCCTAATTCTCCTCTGTCTTTTCACTTCTCTATCTCTTTGTCTATCCATTCTCCTTTTCGTTGCCTGTCTAGTGTTCCTAAACGGAGCACTTATTTCCTCTTCCATACTATCATAATGAGTCTCATTCAACTTTTCTTCTTCTATTGTTTTCGGTATCGTCTGTTCTTGAGTATCATCAAAGCCTGGAGTTGCTAATAAGCGATTTTGTGCTGGATCTCTTCTAACGCCTGGGGTTACTGTAGCACCTCTAACGAGTTGTTCATCTAAAAACCTTGTGTCTGAATAATAATTATTATTATTATTATATTCTATCTCTTCTTCATCTCTCCTTAAGTGTTCCACGTGTGCCCTTGCTACATGTCCCGTGACCTGGTTCTTAATTTTATACGATACTTTACCTAGTTTTTCCAAAATATAATACCCTGGAATCCAACGATTATCAAACTTAGAGTTTCTCCTATGCTTCTTGTAATAGACCCTATCACCAACCTTAAATTCCTGCAAGTTTGTATTTATATTCTTGTACTTTTTCTGCCTTTCCCTAGCTTTAATTATATTATTCCTTAGTCCTACGTGTGCTTTATGCATTTCCTGTATTATAACCTCTTGAAAGTCTTCACCCATATATTTCCGTCTAGGTTTTAATAGATTGTCTATAGGTAGTATCGGTTCTCTCCCGTATATTAAATAATATGGTGAAAAACCCGTGCTTTCATTTTGATTAGTACGAATGGCGTTAAGGGCAGGTCCTAAAAACAAATCCCAATCCCTTTCATGTTCATCTACAATCTTTGATATAATCTTATATATAAATTAGGATGTGTGTATGTATTTATGTATCTCCGTATGTCCTTTATACGCTCGCGAACGGCCCATCCGATTGAGATGAAATTTTCTACACGCCTTCCTTTCATTCCAGAGATGCCAACTGTCGTAGTTTTTTTTTCTTCTTCCTCCTCCTCCCTCCTCCCTCCTCCCCCTCCCAAAATACGTACGTCCAGGAAATGGTCTTCTACATAGACACTTCTCTCTGAGGTCCGCGATAACATCGGGAACGAGAACTTATATGACTACTTATATAAATTAAATGAGATGCTTCACACCAGGAGCTGTGCGATGCCGGGCCGGGTCAGACAGACAGACAGACAGACAGACAGACAGACAGATAGTCGGTAACGGGAACGGGAACTTATATGACTACTTATATGAATTAAATGAGATGCTCCCCACCAGGGTCTGGGCGAAGCCGGGCAGGGTCAGCTAGTGCTATATAACGTCTGATGTTGACGCTCGTTTCTAGCATTGGAAGTAGGTCTATAATATGATGTCTTTATATGTTTTATATTTAAATCATTTAACAACTTTTCAAATTTCTTATTTATAAATTCTTTACCATTGTCTGTAAGTATACTTTGTGGACAACTAAATCTTGGGACAAACTCTTGTAAAAAAATATTGACTACTGTATCTGCACTCTTATCCGGAATTGCATAAACCTCCGGCCAAAGACTGTAAACATCTACTATATGAATCAAATACACGTTTCCTGACAATGTTCTGGGGTGTGGACCCGATATATCTAAACTAATCTTTTGCATTGGGAACTGAGGAATGTCAGTATCCTGCAAGGGACACTTTATTGTTTTCATGTTCCTCAATCTGCACTTCTCACAGGTATCCACATATTTATATGCAGATTTAAATAAATTTGGCCAGTAATATTTACTTGTAAGCGCCTTCACCAATTTGTCTCTACCTAAATGTCCATTTTCATCATGATATGCCTTTAAAAGTTCATTTTCCAAATGTTTTGGAATGTATTTCCTCAGTTGTTCGTTCCTTTCAGACATGTAGTATAAATGTCCATCCTCTTGTAAAACCAAATAATTCCTTTTATATTTGTTATCTTCTGTTTCTCTTAATTTTTCTTTTATTTGTATCACTTTTGGGTCTAGGTCCTGCTCCTCTTTCATGTTAAATGTTTCTAAGTGTAGATCATCTTCCCTATGTTCAGACTCTTGTTCCGATGGTAGACTATCAAATTCTTCTCTATTTATTATAGCAGAATCTAAAATATTTACTTGCCAATTTCGATCGTCAATCTCTGGTTCTCCTTCATCTTCTGTGTCACCTGACGACTGTGGATAGGGAATCCTAGACAGTAAATCAGCGCATGTGTTAATCTTACCTGGAATGTACTCAATTTTCGTATTATATCCCTGTAAGTTCAATGCCCAGGTTTGTATTTTCCTGTTCTGTACTGGGGCTTCTAAAAAAGACTTTAAAGGCATATGGTCAGTTCTAATAACAAAATTTGCGTTATGTAAGTAGTAATTTAGTTTTTGAAGAGCGTAATGTATTGCGTAAGCCTCCTTCTCAATAGTCGTCCACTTTCTTTGTGATCTGCTAAGTTTATGCGACAAGAAGTATATAGGCCTTTCATTTTTAACCCCTGGTATTCCAGACTCTTTCCCTTCATATGGTTGCACCAAACACGCTCCTACTGCATTGTCTGAAGCATCTGTGTACAGTATCAACTGTTTGTTTAAGTCTGGATGCGTCAACAGTGGTACCAGTGTTAAACTGTTTTTTAAATACTCGAACGCTTTTTGACACTCATCATCCCACTTAAACCTAGCGTACTTGCCTGTTAAGTTTGTAATAGGTTCAGCTATTTTTGAAAACGCTGGGACAAACCGCCTATAATACGCGCATGTTCCTATAAAGGCGCGTACCTCCTTAACGTTAGTTGGAGCAGGTAACTCTTTAATAACCTTTATTTTGTCCTGGTCTGGTTTTATACCTTCTCTATTTATAATATACCCCAAATATTTTGTTTCTGTCTTTAAAAATTGGCATTTACTGAGCTTTAACTTCACATCATGTTTTCTTAACCTGTCAAACACTAACTTTATATGTTTCAAATGATCCTCCACATTTCCAGAAGTAAAGATCAGAATATCATCAATATAAGCAAGAGCGAACCTTTGCATACCTTCTAAAACTTCATTTATTAAGAGCATGTAGTGAGATGGCGCAGTTTTGACTCCAAAAGGCATACGTAAAAATTCATAAGAACCCATATGAGTACAGAAAGCACTTTTTCTCTGCGCGTCTGCCGACATCGGAATGCACCAAAATCCTGCTCTTGCGTCTAACGTCGTAAAAAATGTAGCGCCATTTAGCAACCCCAAAATATCATCTATCACTGGTAGTGGATATGCAACATTTTTAGTAATTTTGTTCAACGCCCGATAGTCGCAACAGAATCGACTCGAACCATCAGGTTTGGCCACAATTACCACCGGAGATGACCACTCTGATTTTGATCTTTTGATTATCCCTGCTTTCAACATTTCTTCTATTGCCTTTTCTACAATTTCTCTATTTCTTAAGGGAGTTCTATATGGTTTTAAGCTAATCGGCGGATGGTCTCCCGTATCTATCTCCATTGTTACCGTTTTTGTCTTACCCAACTCTAAATCACTAATTGCAAACACATCCTGATTCTCCTTTATAAACTGTTCCAATACTTCTTTATTTTCTGGTGAAGTCTTTAACTGTGCCAACAATTCCTGTTCTCTTGTCTGTTTATCTAGTGAATGTATTTGTGCTGTATTTCTTTTGAATGGATGGATCAATTCATTCATTCGTGTGTTTCCTCTACTTCCGCGTCCGCGTCTGTTATTACTTCTTTCACTAGAAGACTGTGAATAATTAGTTCCCGGCATTTCTACTCTATCCGTTGCCAATATTTCACTAACGTTCTGTTCAATTTTTGCTACTACACACCCTCTGTATAATTTAATTTCTCTACCTGTGTTGTTAATCACCATAACTGGAAAGGTTAAGTGTTTATCTAACGCTATTATTCCATCCGGAACTTCCAAACCAGGCTCATCAATTATTTCCTCTTGTAATTCAGTGATTCTGACTGTGTTTCCTTCTACATAATATGGGTTTTTCTTCAGCTTCACTTGTATCAAATTAACCGACTGTGGTTTTAACGTCGTTGTCATTTTAACTCTAACTAGTGCTGATATATGCATGTCTTCTTGCATATCTATATAGACGTCCCTGAATTTTAATTTGTGTAAATCATAGAAAAGTCTTACTCCATTTTTTATTAAAAAATCTCTTCCTATTAACATGTTTCTATTTAAACCCTTCACTACATGAAAAAGGTGTCTTATGTTGATCCCTCCTAACTTAAAATTTATTATTGTTTGTCCAACTACTTGTAAATTCTGTCCCGTAACAGAGTGTAAATTATTATGACTCTTAAATACTCTACAATTTCTTACTATTTTGTATAGAAAACTTTCTTTTACTACACTAACCTGAGCTCCCGAATCAATTAACGTACGAACTCTATACTTTCCTATTTCTAATATACAAGAACTATAATCTGTTTTATCTTCTATAAATTTCTTGACTTCATCTAGTTGAAAATATTCTCTGTTCGACCTATTATACCTGTTATTAACATATTCTCTAACCCTTGGGACCTTATTATTTACCCTCCTATCATAGGTCCTGTCTAATAGGTAGGGCGCCGATTTTCCTGTGTTCTTGTACCTGTAAAATTCCTGTGTCCATCTACAACATTCCTACTCACCCTATTATTGTCATGTCTACCCTGTGTATTCGACTGGACATGCCTGTTATTACAAAACCGAAAAACATGTCCCCGTTGACCACAATTCCAACAGACAATATTTGTACTATTTGTGTTACCTACTGTTTCTCTTGTAGGGTATCTCATATTTCTTCTTTCCTCATTATCATACCTATTTCTACCTTGTAACGTCTGTATACCTCCTCTCCTATTCCATCCGAATCTTGTTTGTCCTATTTCCATAGGTTCCTCAACTCTGTCATCTCGATTACTTCCCACTTCTCGTCCTGTTCTTAATCTAAACCTACGTCTCAAATTTTCTTCTTGTACCGCGATATCCACCGCTTGTGATAACCTCTCAGGGTTTTCCCTCATTAATTTAAGTTTCAAACCATCAGACTTTATGCCATCCACAAAGATCCCTACCAACATCCTTTCCACCTCCTCTCCTCGTACATTCTGTCCTAAGAATGCCTCTTCAGCCAGATTAATTAATCTATCGCTAAACAATTGTACCGTCTCTCCGTTATTTTGTTTAGCCTGCCTCAACACCGAAAATGCATGTTGTGGATCCGTTATTTCTGCATATTTCCTTGCTAGGTCTTCCTTGAATTGTTCCCATGTCTCATCTACTCTAGCTTCTAGCTTTCTTCTTATATGATCCGAGACCGGTTCCGTTGCCGTCTGATAAGCCAGTCTCATTTTTTCTTCATCTGTTGCTGAGATCAAATAGGCATATTTTTCTATAGAGGTGACCCATTTCTTATAGTCTCTGGCCTGTCCACTAAACTTTACAATTTCTGTTGCCATGCCTTGTTGTTTAATCACCATATTAAGTCGGCCTACTGCTGTACCCACGCCTGTCAAAACCTGGGCCAAGTTATCCGGTTCCGCCATGCTGAAAAATACTGAAACAAAGCAAGCAACCAATCACACAATTACAATTTCCCAAATCCCAAACAGCACAATTCAGTTGGTTATAATATTGTAAGATATTACATTAATCAGAGGAAGCATCAACAATATCCTGTCTGAGCATAGGAAGAATGAACCCTGTCCTCAATAAAAAACTCAAATTTGTGGCAATCAGAAGGTTCCTTGTAGATATTTGTTTCTTAAACCACAATAATGTCCTGTACTCCACTCTAATTAATAAATTCGGAAGCTCACGGGAGACCTCGAAATACACAACTTTTACTCCGAGTCTATTTCCTTAATTAATCCGTCATCTTCTTTTACCAACTTACGGATTCAGTTCAACCAACCAGAGCCCGCATCAAGTGAAAGTCTCGGAATTCAGGTGGTGGAGTTCAGATATCACTTCTCTTCCCTCAGGTAATTTCGTCCTTCTCGTGGGCTGCCAGAAAATTTTCAACCCCTGGTTGGGTCACATCTCATGGGCTGCCAGACAATCTTCGACCCCCTGGTTGGGTCCCTTCCTTGATCTCAAGTGGGTACTTCATCGTCGTATGGAATGGGTCATAGGAATATAACGAGGCCCAAAAATGGATTAGGTGTGTTTGGGTCATAGGAATGACAAGGCCCAAAAATGGATTAGGGGTGTTTGGGTCATAGGAATGACAAGGCCCAAAAATGGATTAGTATCAATCAGCCAACGGCTAGTGATGAGCTGACCTTGAACGAGTTCTGACTTCCGATAAAATCTTGAAAGTGGCAAGGTTCAGGCAACGGCCAGGTTAGGCCCCTTATAAATGATACGATTCAAATGTTCAGCCACGGCTCCAGGAAACCCTTCTTGTCCTGGCAGTTTTGTCTGGATTCTTTAGTACTTCGCGTGGTAGGCCATTATCTTCATAATTTGTCTTACAGCATGCCGCCAGTGGATAGTTGTTGTTGGCCGGCCTAGATCAACCTCAGATCCTGGTCACGGCACCATTTATTACTTCTGTAGTAGTGTCAAATGAAGTAACAAGACTTGATCTGTACTAAAACTTTATACTTTATTCTCAAGATGACAAGCCGTGTCTTCTCAGCTGGACTATCGGATGTTGACTGCCCCTCACAACAACAATACGTCACGATTGAGCATCTCTCTCCGCTTTCACTCATAATGCTCAATCGTGCTGTATCTCTAATTCCCCACTAGATCCTAATTATAACCCAAACTACACATACTGTTACACGTTCTAATAACTTTACACCTGTTTACGTCTACTCATTTTCCAATCTGCTAAAGTCTATCTTCTTTCTGAATCCATACTAAATTCTCAGGGTTTGTGAAGAGGTCGCATTTATATCATGTTATGAGTTTAACGGGAATTAAAAAGCAAGGGAATCGAATTCATTACGTCATTGCATTAGGTTTTTATCCCATATGACTCGATCTATTTCCCCAGGACTTCATGCCGAAAGCGTCGTACAGAGCACGAACTCAGCAGCCTCAGTAACGACCCCCAGGGGTCTCAGAGAAAACCGCACCCGTGAACCGAACGACTGGGCTCAAAATCGAACCCACAACCTTCGGAGGGAGAGGCTGGGGGTAACCACTTCGCCAAACCCTCATTTTACTAGTGTCCTTAAACAATGTCATCAGGGCACTGATAAATTTTGTCAGCGGGATATGTTCGTGTCCAACTGGAGACAGTCTGCCCAAGTACTCGTCGCGCAGAGTACGGGATAACATTTTCATTTCACTTCCCAGAAGCCAAAATACCCATCCACATCGTGGATTTGAACGCAAGTCTTATGATGTGGGAGGTGGGCATGCTATCCTTATACAAATTTCCACGTGACTACTGACCTAACGAACAATAAATGCAATTTCTATTTCCCTATGCACATATGTACACAGGCAGATGCACACACACACACACACACACACACACACACACACACACACACACACACGCATACTACCGCGGTTCTTACAATCAATCCATGCAAATCTCTGCCTTTTATTTGTCCTTACAAACATACAAACCATCGCCATTTTACGTGTCCTCAAAAATATATAACACACCGCATATTAAGTGCCCATACAAACATACAAAATATCGCCTTTTAATATTGTCCTAGCATAATACAAATCACCGCCTTATAATTTTACATACAAACATACAAACCACCAATTTATCAATGTCCTTGCAAAAAGTCCATCAATCAACCAATCATGTGCCATGCCGGAAAGCGTGGGTGGTCATGACTCGCCATTTCACTCGATCACTAGAGTCGTGGATCAGCTCCGTGTTCCTGTCTCGACCATGCCATGTGGTCAAGCCATCCAGGTATTTTCCTCTCGGTCTTCCTCTTGGTCTGTTCCCCTCGATCTTGCCAGTTGTCAATAAGTTCTCCAATCCATTTCTTCTCATAACATGTCCAAAACATTTTGACTGTCTACGTCTAATTTCTCTAATCAATTTACGATTTTTATTTGTCTCCTGTAGTACCTGGTCATTGGTTTTTCTATCTGTCCATGGTATTCTTTGCATTTTCCTCAGAAACCACATTTCTGCAACCATCAGATGTTTTTCAGCTTGACTGCTCATTGTCCAAGTTTCACATCCATACAAAAGAACAGGCTCTATGTACCCCCTCAACACTCTTTTTTCTCGTTTCAATTGACATCTTTTTATTGGTCAGAATGTTTTTCATCTTGCTAAAGGCTACTTTCGCCATGGCGATTCTTGTTCTAATCTCTTCAAGGCATCTCCCATCAGAGGTTATGACTGTTCCGAGATAATTGTACCGATTCACTTGTTGAAGAATATTCAAATTTACTTGTATATTACATTGTGGTACTTCGTTCTTCCTAGTGACGACCATAACCTGTGTCTTCTTACAATTTAATTCCAACCCCAGCTGCTCACTGTATACAACAACCGCGCCTACTAATTGTTGCAGATCCAGTGTATTGTCTACAATCAATACTGTATCATCTGCATATCTAATGTTATTTATGTTTCGTCCTCCAATGCTGATTCCATTTATATCTTCTACATTTCTGAAAATATTTTCACTGTAAAGGGAAACAAATATCTGGAGACATTACACATCCCTGCCTAACACCTCTCTCAATAGGCTGATATTGTCCCACTTCATTATAAATCCTTATGGCAGCTTGTTATTTCCAATATATGTTTTTTATAAGTCTAATGTCTTTCCCATCAATTTGTAGATCTGCAAGCATATCCACCATGTTGACATGTCTAACTCTATCAAAAGCCTTTGTGTAGTCAATAAAGCAAAGATGTATGTCCTTGTTTACTTCTATAGCACGTTCAATATCTGTTCGCAGCATATACACAGCATTTACTGTACACTTTCCTTCTACAAACCCACATTGTTCTTCCCCTATTTCAGGTTGTATTTTCTTCCTCACTCTTTGCATGATAATTCGTAACAAAATCTTTGTGATGTAACTCATTATACTAATTGTTCTATGTTGATCACATTCCAAGTTTCCTGATTTCTTTGGGATTGTAATAAATGCAGAAATACATAATTCAGAAGGTATATCTCCAGTATCATATAATGTGTTCAGCAGTCTGGTGACTTGCTCTAGTCCAAATTCTTCTAAAGCTGTAATCATTTCTGTTGTGATGTTATCTGCACCGGGGGGGGGGGGGGGGGGGGGCCTTGCAAGCTTTCATATGCTTAATAACATTTTGAACCTCCATCTTTAAAATTGGTGATCCTTCATTATTAAATCTAATATCATACTGTTCCTATCTGTTTTCATTATACAGGTTTTTCACATAATCTGTTCATACATGTAGAATCTGCTCTTTTTCTATTATGATTTTGCCATCTTTAGTTTTTAGACAGCCTATTAATGTACTTGTTCTTTTGTTAGTAAGTTCCTGAATTGTTCTGTGCACTAATGTGGTATTTTGACTGTTGTGTTGTTTTTCAATTTCTAAGCACTTTTCCCCAAGCCATGATTCTTTTGCCTTCCTACATAATATTCTGACTTGTCTGTGAATTTATTCATATTTGGCAGGATTATTTTTGTTGAGTCTTCTTGTTTCCATTTGGTGTAAAAAAATTTCAGTCATCTATTTCTTACGACCCACCTTCTGTAATTTTGGAATAGTTGTTTTTGTAGCCAAACTGATTGAATTCTTTAACATTTCCCATTGATCATTCACATCCTGGAATAATATCTGTAGATCAGACAATATATCAAATCTGTTCTGTACTTCTATGTTGAATTTGTTTTGTATTTCCTTGCAATGTACACAAATCATATTTAGTGTTTCCTGACTTTCTTCAGCTTTATCCTTAATGTTCCTGTAAGTAGTCTGTGGTCACTATAAAATCAGCACTGGGAAATGATTTTGTTACTGTTAGTGCGTTTCTAAATCTTCTGCTAATCAGAATGTAGTCAATCTGGTTTCTGATCCTGCTATCAGACTCCTCCATGTCCATAATCTTCTAGGGTGTTGCTTAAACCAGGTTTTTCCTACAATCATTTCATGTTCTTTTGTCCACTCTATGAGTCTGTTTCCTCTAAACCCCAAACCCTTAACCCCTTGACATTTTTGAGGGTTCTGTTTAGCGAGTTCCTGGGTTTCTAAGAACCATAGCCCTCCGAACAATCCCTCAAGTGTCTCTCCAAGGAAAAACAAGATCATATGTTGTAGACGTTTTCATGCTGAGAGACAGTCCTCCGGACAAACCCACAAGTGCTCAGTCTCACGCAAAAAAAACAACAAAAAAAAAAACAAACAAGACATAGCGAACTCTTGTGCATTCAGGAAGATTCCTGAACTGATTAATGTCAATAAATAGGTGGCCAAAAACGTCCACCTCCATTGACATTAACTTAGAGGGACGAAATCCCAGTTCATGAAGAAATAGTCCACAATGATAGAGTGGCTTCCTTCCTTAAGTAGTCCACTTCACTCGTGAAGTACAAACCATGGCCCCCCTGTTCGGAAGTTATTCTAGAAGGTAAAAACCATGTTCCTCCTTGTTCAAGAGGAACATGGCCCCCTGACATGTGCGTACCACTCACTAGTAAAATGGCAAGCGTCCACTAGTACCATGGTTCCCTCATCAGGAGTGAAGGGGGCTGGCAACAGTACAGCCAGCCTACACCAGGGACTTACTTCTTCAGGAGGCAAGCTGCTCTAACACCACGGCTACAGCTTCATGACGGAGGCATTCCTTCTCTCTAAGTCCACGTCAACTAAAGTGAACTCTCTTGACCACTGATTGATTGGCATCGCCACCAGGCTTTTAAATAATGTCGCGGACCTCAGAGAGAAGGGTCCCAGTAGTCGTCCGACCCCTTCTCCCCTGCTCTGGTATACAGACAACACAAGCGGCACCAGTCATCGTCTACGGCCATACCACGTGGCACATACCGGTTCTCTTCCCATCACCCAAGTTAAGCAACATCGGGCCCATAGTTGCCATCCTAGATATTTTATATCCAGATCTAGAGGTTTTTGCCGGCGTCTGGATACCGTTTTCTGGCGTTTGGATGCTGGATGCAATTCTAGATATTTTTGGTCAATAAAAGTGGCAACCCTGGTCGGGCCTGGTTAGTACTTAGATGGGTGACTGCTTGGCAACACCATGTGTTGTAGACATTTTTATTTTATTTTTGTTGTGTCTTGTGTTTTTAGCCCTGCACAATTTGGTTGTTTTGGTACCTGTCTGTCTACTAGCATTGTAGCCCTCCGGACAAATCTACAGGTGCTCATTCTCCCAGTGAAACCCACCACAACAACGCAACACGTGTTGCTGGCCTTCTTATGTTTTAATTGTCACCCCCTTGAAATTTTGTGTTTTAAGTAAGTCCCTGCCGGTCTCTCTGGCCGAGGGGTTACAACACTTTCTCCGTAATCCCGTTTATCACGCAGAGTCTCGTAGCGGGCGAGAACTGGGAGTGGTTCGTCTCCCGCTGGTGACTTACGGGATAACTGAGCCGGCCGCTCAGAAAGCAATGGCAAATTACTGAGCGTATGTAGGATAATCACCAGAGAGACCCAGCTATGTAGGATAAAAACCCGTGGAAAGAATAAACCCCCTCGCCTGTTATCTGTTGTGTGGAGAGAGACCCAGCTATGTTGGATGCACACCAGAAACACCCAGCTATGTAGGATAAACACCAGAGAGACCCAGCTATGTAGGATAAAAATCCGTGGAAACAATAAACCCTCTCGCCTGTTATCTGTTGTGTGGAGAGAGACCCAGCTATGTAGGATAAACACCAGAGAGACCAAGCTATGTAGGATAAACACCAGAGAGACCCAGCTATGTAGGATAAACACCAGAGAGACCAAGCTATGTAGGATAAACACCAGAGTGACCCAGCTATGTAGGATAAACACCAGAGAGACCCAGCTATGTAGGATAAACACCAGAGAGACCAAGCTATGTAGGATAAACACCAGAGAGACCCAGCTATGTAGGATAAACACCAGAGAGACCCAGCTATGTAGGATAAACACCAGAGAGACCAAGCTATGTAGGATAAACACCAGAGAGATCCAGCTATGAAGGATAAACACCAGAGAGACCCAGCTATGTAGGATAAACACCAGAGAGACCCAGCTATGTAGGATAAACACCAGAGAAACTCAGCTATGTAGGATAAACACCAGAGAGACCCAGCTATGTAGGATAAACACCAGAGAGACCCAGCTATATAGGATAAACACCAGAGAGACCCAGCTATGTAGGATAAACACCAGAGAGACCCAGCTATGTAGGATAAACACCAGAGAGATCCAGCTATGAAGGATAAACACCAGAGAGACCCAGCTATGTAGGATAAACACCAGAGAGACCCAGATATGTAGGATAAACACCAGAGAGATCCAGCTATGAAGGATAAACACCAGAGAGACCCAGATATGTAGGATAAACACCAGAGAGACCCAGTTATGTAGGATAATCACCAGAGATACCCAGCTATGTAGGATAAAAACCCGTGGAAAGAATAAACCCTCTCGCCTGTTATCTGTTGTGTGGAGAGAGACCAAGCTATGTAGGATAAACACCAGAGAGACCCAGCTATGTAGGATAAACACCAGAGAGACCCAGCTATGCAGGATAAACACCAGAGAGACCCAGCTATGTAGGATAAACACCAGAGAGACCAAGCTATGTAGGATAAACACCAGAGAGACCCAGCTATGTAGGATAAACACCAGAGAAACTCAGCTATGTAGGATAAACACCAGAGAGATCCACCTATGTAGGATAAACACTAGAGAGACCCAGCTATGTAGGATAAACACCAGAGAGACCCAGCTGTGTAGGATAAACACCAGAGAGACCCAGCAATGTAGGATAAACACCAGAGAGACCAAGCTATGTAGGATAAACACCAGAGAGACCCAGCAATGTAGGATAAACACCAGAGAGACCCAGCTATGTAGGATAAACACCAGAGAGACCAAGCTATGTAGGATAAACACCAGAGAGACCCAGCTATGTAGGATAAACACCAGAGAAACTCAGCTATGTAGGATAAACACCAGAGAGACCCACCTATGTAGGATAAACACCAGAGAGACCCAGCTATGTAGGATAAACACCAGAGAGACCCAGCTATGTAGGATAAACACCAGAGAGACCCAGCAATGTAGGATAAACACCAGAGAGACCAAGCTATGTAGGATAAACACCAGAGAGACCAAGCTATGTAGGATAAACACCAGAGAAACTCAGCTATGTAGGATAAACACCAGAGAGACCCAGCTATGTAGGATAAACACCAGAGAGATCCAGCTATGAAGGATAAACACCAGAGAGACCCAGATATGTAGGATAAACACCAGAGAGACCCAGTTATGTAGGATAATCACCAGAGATACCCAGCTATGTAGGATAAAAACCCGTGGAAAGAATAAACCCTCTCGCCTGTTATCTGTTGTGTGGAGAGAGACCAAGCTATGTAGGATAAACACCAGAGAGACCCAGCTATGTAGGATAAACACCAGAGAGACCCAGCTATGTAGGATAAACACCAGAGAGACCAAGCTGTGTAGGATAAACACCAGAGAGACCCAGCTATGTAGGATAAACACCAGAGAAACTCAGCTATGTAGGATAAACACCAGAGAGACCCACCTATGTAGGATAAACACCAGAGAGACCCACCTATGTAGGATAAACACTAGAGAGACCCAGCTATGTAGGATAAACACCAGAGAGACCCAGCTATGTAGGATAAACACCAGAGAGACCCAGCAATGTAGGATAAACACCAGAGAGACCAAGCTATGTAGGATAAACACCAGAGAGACCCAGCAATGTAGGATAAACACCAGAGAGACCCAGCTATGTAGGATAAACACCAGAGAGACCAAGCTATGTAGGATAAACACCAGAGAGACCCAGCTATGTAGGATAAACACCAGAGAAACTCAGCTATGTAGGATAAACACCAGAGAGACCCACCTATGTAGGATAAACACTAGAGAGACCCAGCTATGTAGGATAAACACCAGAGAGACCCAGCTATGTAGGATAAACACCAGAGAGACCCAGCAATGTAGGATAAACACCAGAGAGACCAAGCTATGTAGGATAAACACCAGAGAGACCCAGCAATGTAGGATAAACACCAGAGAGACCCAGCTATGTAGGATAAACACCAGAGAGACCAAGCTATGTAGGATAAACACCAGAGAGACCCAGCTATGCAGGATAAACACCAGAGAAACTCAGCTATGTAGGATAAACACCAAAGAGACCCACCTATGTAGGATAAACACCAGAGAGACCCAGCTATGTAGGATAAACACCAGAGAGACCAAGCTATGTAGGATAAACACCAGAGAGACCCAGCAATGTAGGATAAACACCAGAGAGACCAAGCTATGTAGGATAAACACCAGAGAGACCCAGCTATGTAGGATAAACACCAGAGAGACCCAGCTATGTAGGATAAACACCAGAGAGACCCAGCAATGTAGGATAAACACCAGAGAGACCCAGCTATGTAGGATAAACACCAGAGAGACCCAGCTATGTAGGATAAACACCAGAGAGACCCAGCTATGGAGGATAAACACACATTGTTTTCATAAACAATTGATCACCAACATTATTTATCAACTCGCATGCTGGCACATTTTCTCGCCATGAAACCAGGCTGTGAACAATCTGTTCTCCTTGTCTTCTTCGGTCTCTCTTTCTATACATCTTTCCAGTGGTCCCAGCATGTTTTAGAATGTTTAGAAATACGACCAAAATAAGATTGACTCTTTCTGAACCAGAAGACTGCAAAGACATTCCCACAGAACATCAAGTTAGATCTAGACCAGTGGTTCCCAAGCTTTTCAAGCAGAGGGCCATATCTACTATTTTCGGTAGTTAAGCGGGCCACAACGTTATAAAATTATAAAAGTCTTGCAATATCATTCTTACCTTAACTTTCTTAACTTTCGTCAACAGACTTCTAAAACTTTAAAGGCAGTCAATGTCATTACTACACTGCGGTCATTTTTTGGTTTAAAATCAAAAGTTCATTTAACAATAAATTTTTAATCAATTTAGAAAATTGCTATTAATGTAATTAATTTACAGTTGTAACTGTTTTTATAACCAGTTACTTCGGTTCAGATGTCAATTTATCAATGTCTGGGCACAAATCTACCGTGCCCAAAGTCATAAGCGCAGCTAGGTTACTGTCGGTGAGTCTTGGACGCTGCTTGTTTTTTATAACGGTCATTGCGAAAATGACTGCTCGCATCTGTAAGTCGAACCAAAACGACAAATGTATCTCTGGGCGAATGAACGCAAATGTTCAAATTGTTCGACAGGCAATAGTCGCCAGAATGAAATCATATGATCAGCTGAAGGTGAAGCAGGCAGCTCCAGAAATTTACATCTCAGTGCAGAATTTCATTTCAAATCAATTACTTCGTGCTGAAGGTTTCGCTGTAATTGACGGAGCTTGGCATCAGGAAATAAGAACGGATGTATGAAGAGGGCAACATTATCCTCCTCTATTGTGAACTCTCGAAATCTCGACTGAAAGAAATCCAGAAGACTTTCAACTTTTACTTTGTACTGTCACAAGTCACATTTCTTTTCCACCACAAGCGTCTTCAGAGTTGGAAACGCCTCTAAAGTCGCTTCAGTCAGCTGTCCAATAAACAGTCGTAGTCTCATTTTAAATGAAGAAATGACATCGCACACATTTGTGAATAGTTTGTTTTTGTCCCTAGATATTCGCATTTAAAGAATTTAAATGAGACATGATGTCCACCAAAAATGCCAACTCATTAAGCCAGTCACCGTTCAGCAGACATTCCCGTTCTGTAGGCAATTCATTTATTTCAGACAGAAACAGATAGACATTACTTTTCAAGGCCAGAAACGTGACAGAACTTTCCCTTTAAATAGGCATCTGACATTACAGTGTAACAGTAGCTCACAGTATTTCTCATTCAGGTCTGATAGAAACTGTCTGAACTCCCTGTTCAGCGGCTTACTTCGAATTTTGTTCACACATTTCATAACAACATCGATGTTTCAGATTTAAAGTCTTCCCACAGAGCTTCTTGGTAAATGATACAATGATATTTTCATATAGTGCGGCCAAGAAACTGTTCCAGTAATGCTAGACATCCAGATGTTTTACTCCATCAAAGCCTGAGCACCGTCGGTGCATACACAGTGCAATTTGGTCCATTCTATGTTGTTTTTCTCTGCACACAACTTCAGAGTTTCAAACAGATCAGTCCCTTTGGTAGTTGCATGCATCGATTTAAGTCCTATAAGTTATTTATTGACTTCAACTGTCATTTAAAACTGTCATTTACTGCCAATAAAGTACCTTGTGGTGTAAAGCAGAGGGGTCTTTGAGCCTAAGGAATTAAAGCCACTTGGCTATTGCAGTCGCCTCGAACTGTACAGGTTAAGATTTTCTTTTTGCACCCGACAGTAAAAAATCCCACACCTTACCGAAGGGTCTAATCCGGGTCTCCCGAAGGAGAGTCCGGCGTCTAGCCACTTGGCCAGCCACTCCCCAATGTTTGACTTCAACTTTATCGTTTATTGCTGGAACAAAAACTACGACCTGAGCTGTGTCATAAATGTCAATGGATTCATCCATTGCCAATGAATAAAAATTTACAATTGACAAAATCCGGAAATTATAAGCAAACTGGTTTACCACTATGGCTAGGCATAAACATAAATTTATCCATCCAATCGTCGTTGAATTCACGACAAGCAACGTCTTCACATTTTCGCTTTTTACTATTCTTTACGCCAGATGAAACAACTGAGCCACAGGGAATAAATGAACTTCTATTTGCAGACGATCAGTGCCTGTTTTACAGCGATGAGGGCAGACTACAAAATCATATTACTAATCTGAGTTCAACCTGCAGCAGATACAATATGAGCATAAACACAGCCAAAACCGAAGTAATGCAAGTTAGCAGATCGCCGGGCCCACTAAGTATACAGATAAATAACACACCTCTGAAACAAGTTAAAGAATTCAAATACCTTGGAAGTATGATCACAGAAGATGGCAGATTGGACAGAGAAATTGAAATCAGATGTCAAAAAGCTAGTGCACTTACATATCAACTATCACCCTTACTGAAACATCCAAACATACCCATGTTCGCAAAGCGACAGATAATAAACAGCATATTCACACCAACCCTATGCTACCAATCTCAAACCTGGACTTTATCCAAAAAGACCTTCGCAAAATCAACACCTGTGAAATGAGATGCTTGAGGAGAGCTGCCAACTTAACAATCCGAGACCGAGTAAGAAATGCTACTATCAGACAGACTGTGGGATCAACACCTTGTGCCACATTTATTGAAAGACAGAAGATCAAGTGGTTTGGCCATGTCGTTAGAATGCAACATCAGCAACTACCATCACTGGCCTTACATCAAAGATCATCTGCGACAAGACCACGAGGACGTCCAAGAAGAAAATGGATTGATGACATCAGAGACATTGTACAACCACACGGAATGACACTATCCAGTGCCGCCCACCGGGCACTGGAACGCAAATTATTCCTCCCCATGACGCTTGACGGCAGAAGTGGAAGATGATGATGATGACTATTCTTGTATTTTAGATTTTTCACACACATGTTTATCGGCTTTAACAGTACATTTTTATTTGAAAAAAAAAATATATAATTTCAACACAATACTACCGACTGTGCTAAACAGTTGTAACAGACGACAAAATGGTGCCTTGCACACTCTGATTGGTCTACAAAGCTGGGATATGGGAACTTCGTAACGTTTCGTTGTGAACTGAACAGGTGCATTCGATAATATCTGAGCATAACAACCATGAGTAAATTATTGCACTCTGACGGGACGCTCTGAGTGCATTTTTGAAATCATTAAAATATATTATATTAAATAACGAGGCCTCGCGTGCCACTTTCTGACGGCTGGCGGGCCACAAGTGGCCCTCGGGTCGTGGGTTGGGAACCTCTGATCTAGACATACTGAATACACACAGAACAATGATGGATAGGTGCAATGTTACTGTAGCGGGCGCGTTGACGTTGCGGTCGGGAATTTGTGGTCTCAATGGCTTGAGCAATTGTTTTGGTTGTCAATAACACACATCAACCGCGGAGTTGATCCAGAAAAACAAAGACCGAGATCTGTGGAGAGTCGTGAACGCCTACGCCAGCCAGCATAACATATGATGATGATGATGATGATGATGATGATGATGATGATGATGATGATGATGATGAAAGACATAAGTACGGCTCTCTCTCTCTCTCTCTCTCTCTCTCTCTCTTCCCCCCCCCCCCCACCATTTCTTTGTGAACTCCGAAGTGAGTAATGTGCTGGTCCTAACACTAGCAGTTGATTATGTGTTCATGTGGCGTTTCCTCGAAGTCCTGAGTATCGGCCGGACCCTCTGGTCACTCCCAGCAGGTCCTGTCGTGATCGGGGCCTTTAGGGATCATGTGTATAGTGTCTAAAATTAGATACACCTTTACGGTCAGGAGGGAATGGTGCTGCAGTGTGTGACCTCAGGATTCGGCCGATAAGCAGGGCCCCGAGGAAAGGTCAGACGGGCACATAATTACACTGCTACTGGTACCATTCGTATTTGAACTCTTCGCTGGCTGTTGAAGAAGAGGACTGAGAACGTATGGGAATGCCCCGAAGGTTGTGATGTCGGATTTTGACTCAACGCAGCTCAACTCGCGCTATGTCCCATGTAATGAAAGATTCATCAAAACATTGACTATGGCCTTTGTTGTGAATTGGGTTAAAGATAAAAACAGACAAATGATTCATTGATAGTACACAGTGCATCGAGTATAAATAATCTATGCCAGCAGGACTCTCAAACAGATCATAGAAGAAAGAGGACACATAGAACTCCTAAAGTGTTTCAACAAGACCGAAACACCAGAAGCAGAAGATGCAAAGGCCCAGATAGAAGAAGAAGCAACAGAAGAAGGAATAGAAGAGGAGGAAGAAACCAGAACGACAGCGACCAAGACCAAGAGTGAACGGGGGACTTGAGAAGAAACTGCTGGTCACATCATTGACCGAATGGTCAACCAGTACACGATACAAGGCAGCAGAGAAGACCCAGACGATATGAAGATAGACCAAGACGGGGAAATAGGTGGAACACCAGGAGAGACGTCAACTAGTAAAACTCCCTGAAGGAAACAGCACCATATGACGGGGTTGCCACACAATTACACCAGGCCTTAACAAGTGTGCGACTCTGTCCAGACGTGTAAAACCACAAGTATGATACGAACACAATATCAGCAATTCAACTCTTTCAAGGAAGCAAAAATAAGCATCTATATTTTCGAAAGAAGAAGTTTTAGATACACTATAATGCCCCTAGTTAGATAATTAGTTAGTTAGTTAGTTAGTCAACAGATCATCCTCATTGCATATCGAACCATTCAGTCCATAAGTGCTCGGATCCCCTCCTCAGCAAATCCCGCAGAATGTAGCGGCTAACGACACCAGTTCTGTGTTGCTTTATCAATCTTCTTTGGTTTCCTGCGTAGTGTTCTTATTTGGCCACCCCTCTTTTGATTTGCTGTTCTCGCAGTCTGACCATGGTTGTAGATTCGCAGTCATCACTTGGTTCTCGCAAAAGTCTTACTTCTCGTAGAGCATTCAGAATGTCAGCCTGGTCCATGGCGCGTCCGCCCTCCACAGTAGCCTCACCTGCGAGCTTGTCAGCCCGCTCATTTCCTTGTACTCCCGCATGTCCTGGCACGAAGATGAAACTAATCTTTGCCAGCCGAGACCGCTTCAGAGGCAGCAGCCATTCTCTTCGGATCCACCCCACCTCTATCCTCTTGAGCATGCTTATTGAGTCGCTAAGGAAACATGCCCTAGTGAATGTCTGTGTCTCGAGCCATGTTATTGCTTTACTTACTGCCACGACTTCCATAGTCAGGCTACATGTGATCTCAACAAAAGCACCAGAGTCCTCCTTCACAATTCTCCCTCCGGCCTGAGCCGTAAAGGCCCATGAGCTTCTCACATGTCGGACGACCGACCCAACTGTGTAGATGACAGCATCACCGTCTAACGAATTCTCAAAAATCAACGCTTGTACTCCACAGCAGACGGATTTTCTTGTCTGCATTTTCTGTCTAGTTGGATGCAAACAGAAAAGGACGTACAGGAATCTGTTGGCACGTGTACCCACTCCTTGCCAGGTTCTAAGTCCTCAAGTGCACATATCTGTTGAAGAACGTTTTCGGCTTGACCCAACCACGACCTTCCTCTTTTTAACCTGCTGCCCTTCACCTTCCTAATTTCACTATGCAGTGGATATTGTGTGTTTGTGTTAACTTTGAGGTAGGCGCGTGCTCTGCAAATTTGTATTCTGTCTTCAATAGTTGGAAAATCAAGAATATAGCGCATCGCCCTGCATGCTGTATCTCTTGTACATCCAAGAATAATGCGCATATCTTCGTTTTGTATCCTTTCCATCCTTTCTATCTGCTTACGGCTGAGAGTCAGGATCGCCCTAATGGCCCTAATTACAACTAATTCGATATGGTCGAGGGTTGAAAGGAGTCATTCGTCTCAAGCAAAGCAAGCAAGCAAGCACGGACTATTCCCGTGTCTTACCGGGGAACCAAGGGGAAGTAAAGAATACAAGGGGTTTCTCATAAGTCTTTAGCCTGACCATGAAGGAGTATGCGGAGAAAATTGAAATTTGGCACATGTATAGCTCATTCAATTTGTAATGGATATATGAATTATGAATTTCCCACCTCAAATTGTTTTCCCGAAATGGTACATGGCACAACACACCCTATTGACCAGATCTGCACATCCACCGGTTTGTCATAACAATGGAGAAATCAGATGCCACGACTGTGGTAAAATTCTTGATGTTACAGGGTAAAACACCTACAGACATACACACGGAGATGGGGCCAGTGTTTGAGGAAGTCTTTCCCTCGTATGCTTCTGTAAAAAAAAATGGTGTTTGCAGTTTAAGTGTGGCCGTTCCCAACTTGCAGATCTGCCAAGACCAGGACCGCAGTCCTCAAAGTGCAATGATGCAAATGCTGCAAAAGTGAAGAAAATCATAGACCAGGATAGGAAAATGACAATTGCAGAGATATCGGAATCATCAAAACTGAGTAAGAGTACAGTGTTTAGAATTTTACACAACAGACTGAACATGAACATGTGTGCCCTGCTGACATGTGAACAGAAACAAACACGGGTTGATTTCTGTGGCAAGTTGCTCAATATATGGCGGTCGGAAAACATGTAAAAGACCATGGGGACGGTAGATGAGACTTGGATTCACCAAATCGTAAAAACCAGCTGAAAGGAAAACTTCTTGACCAGGGGTAGCCAACACGAGGCCCGCGGGCCACATGTGGCCCGCCGGGGATCATGTTGCGGCCCGCGGAGCTAGGTCAAATGAACATAAATGTTAACTTTATTGTACATATCACCAAAAGAACATTACATCATGAGTCGTTGTGACATATTTCAAATATTGTCTGCCTATCAACGACACTTGGATTCCCTATTAAATTGTGTATTCAGAGGTTACAATATTAATTCGAGACCAAGCCCAATTTTCTAACCACAACCTTAAGCCGCCGGTACGTTTCGTTTGAAGTTGACAGGAGTTGGAAACTGCGCCCACACGACCATCTGGTTGGTGACAAGAAGATGGGAGATAGCAACACTACTGTTCCCCCCCCCCACACACACACACCTCTTTCTCCAGCCCGGCCCTTTCCGATACACCATCCCCATCAAGCTGTCATGTTTCGTGCTAAAAGTGCGCCTAGGATAGGTACATGAAAAGAAATCGAGTGTGTGGATTGAATTGAGAAGTTTTTAAGGTTTTAACATTGAGAACTGTAAGGAGTCTGAGAAATGCTTTTCTAGCGACCAGATGTATTTTCCGTATTGCATACAGTGGGATTCTTTGGACTCCAGGATGGTGGACTGTGTCTTGGCCGAACCTGACGCATAGTGCAAATGCTCTAGTTCTCATTTGGAGTGGCTGATTCATCGGCATATGATGAAAAGGATTCGCCTTTATATTGCTGTAAGAGCGGAATTTCCTTAATATTATTTGCTCTCAACATTACAGAAGTCTATTGAGTGAATGATCAATGTATATAAGAGGATGGCCTGGCCAATACCAATGTACCTACTACTCAAGTAAATGCACCAGTTGAGTCCTCCCTTCATGGCTAGTTGTTAAATTCAGGAGAAGGGTTATGAACATTGTCGAAACCTGGCAGTTATCCAGATGGACATTTACAAAACATGGATAACAGGCATTATCGTGGATATTTTTCACCCCCTGAAACTTATTACTGCCCGTCGTTTATCATGTATGGATAATTTCCATCCTTGACTGGTATCATTATGGATATTTATGACTCTTGAAGTTTATCTGCCCTATGGATGTGTATAACTCCTGAAGTTTATATGCCCTTTGGATATTTATAACTCTTGAAGTTTACCAGCCCTGTGGATATTTATAACGTCTGAATTTTATCTGAACTATGGCCATTTATAACTCCTGAAGTCTCCCCCGATGTGTCTCCACCTTGCCGTGGTGGGGGAGCTTGCGTGTCCCATGGACCCCATCTGCTTGCCGGTGGATGAAAACTACATATCGGACAGCTTATGGGTTAGGGGCCAGACTAAGAGAGACACAACCTGCTGCTCTGCAGGTAGGCTGGGGATAGCAGT
This sequence comes from Cepaea hortensis, assembly GCA_963921405.1. NCBI lineage: Eukaryota > Metazoa > Mollusca > Gastropoda > Stylommatophora > Helicidae > Cepaea > Cepaea hortensis. The sequence continues at coordinate 128,484,250 of OY992878.1, read as the reverse complement.
CAATAGACTAAATCAGGTACACGAAGGCAGAAGACCTTGGTCCGGACAAAACTCTAAGGCTCCCTGTCGAGGGCTGTGGCTGAACGCCTCTAAGTCACAAACCCTCGGATCTGAGAGCCGAACCGATACCCACCTACCGAAAAATAGAGGCGAGATACTGAGCAAGCTACATGCTCAGGTCTGATACATGTTCGAAGGCTCTCAGCTGGGGGATATGAGGGATTCCCGGATGAGAGGGCCTGGCCGTTTCTCGTTCACTGCTGCACGAAGGTAAGGTGCTGAGCTGGCAGCACATGTAGCCTACCTCGTGAGCGAGTATAAAAAGTCAGAAAAGTGCCCCAGTCGAAGGAAATGGTTACGACAACTGTTTGTATCTAACTCATAGAGTGTAGACACAAGTGGTAGAACGTCTGAATGACGCGAAATGGAACGCACGGCGAGCGAACATATTGCGTGGTCCGAAGTCAAAAGCAAAAGCTTACCGAGTGGATGTCGCCCGCAGACGGACCGCTCCTGGTGTGTGCTTGAGCGACCAGTGGCAAGCGAGATGCCCAACACATGGAAGTGAGGAACTAAAGCAGCCATGAGCAGGACGTGGCAACTCCTCGGTTGAGCCCAGTCTCAGAGCAATATGTGCCGGCTCTGCAATTATGGAAGTCTCCTTGGATAGCGAGTGAATGCCCATGGTCTGCCCCTGCCTTCCCTTGAGGGCCAACTGCTATGTCGTTGATCGTTCTATCTTGACCAGCTGAGATGTGGGCGACATCACAACAGTCTAACGTGCCTCGAAACCAGAGGAAAGCTAACCTCATTAAAAAATGCCGCCGGAAGTCGGAAGTGTCGTCCTACGGGTGGCAAACTAAAAATTGACACTACGCAATTACGTCCGAGTGAAATGTCTCGTCCGAATGTCTACTACCTAGTTTCCGAATGCCGCTCTTGTTCGGAACAGCTCTGACTAGTTAGTTTTCCGAATGTCTGTCGTGCCTGGAACAGCTCTGACGGGCGCAACGACAAGCACATGTCCGAAAACTCGCTGAGTGGATACCGTCTGCAAACCTGTCTGGTTTGTGCGGGAATGGTCCGGGGCAAACGAAATGACCAATATATTGAAGTGAGGATTTAAAGCAGCCATGAGCAGGACGTGACGATTCCCTCGGTGAGCCCAGCACCAGGGCGCTATGTGTCGGCCCTGCAACTATGGAAGCAACCTTGGATGGCGGAAAATGCTATGGACTGTCCCTGCCTTCCTTTGAGGGATGACCGTTGGCCTCGACCGTTCAACCTTGGCCAGCATGGTTGTAGATGGCACCACAAAAGTGAGAGTCTCCCACGAATGCTACCTGGTAAAAAAAAAAAAAGCACGCAATAGTCGGATGTGTTGGCCTACGGATTTCAGCCCAAGGGCGCGTAACAGACACACCGCAATCACATCTGAAAAAAAAAACACTCCGGATGAATGCAAAGAAGATAACTCCTGAAGTTAATCTGCCCTGTGGATATTCATAACTTCTGAGAAAATTTATTATCAGGTATATTTCACCGCTTGAGGAATGCTTCATGGATACTCCCAAATCCGGAACATTTAGCAGAATGAATATGTGCACCTTGGGAACTTATTAACTTGGCTAGTTCTACTCCAGGGAGTTAAACATGAACATTCGTAAAGGGAATATTATGGACCATAGACTGTAGGAACCATGGTGGTTTAGTTTGTGAAAAGACCTTGTGGTATTAGGTATAAACTCTCTGTTCCTGATATTTCTCTGAGTGGATGTTGTTGAAGGAAGAAATAATATTGGTTGGATATTGTCTGAGAACATCAGAGAGAAAGGTATGATTAATATCGATTTTTAATATTATTTTGATGTGGGTTTTTGTTGTGTGAATATTCATTATGTGTATTTGAATTATTACGTAACTATGTCGTCAGCTAGTAAAGACGTTGGACCAAAGAAGAGAAGAATCACAGAAGAATTAAGAAGTATTCAAGACAGGTGGACTATATTCTATTTTTTCGTGGAAATTAAAACAAAACTCATATGCTTGATATCCAACGAACCTGTTTCTGCGTTGAAAGAGAATAACATCAAACGTCACTACGAGATTAAACATGCAAATAAGTTTTATAAGTACAAAGGGCAATTTCGACAAGACCAAGTAAATGGCTTTACAAAAAAAAAAAACATTTCTGCACAACAAAGGATAATTACTAGAGCCGGTTCAGAGTCAACATGCTATGTAAAAGCTAGTTATGTGTTATTTAATTAAAAAAAACCGAAGCAATATTCAGATGGTGAAATGGTTAAGGGATGTTTGGAGAGCGTCGTTGAAACTTTGTGTCCAGAAAAGAAGAAGTATTTCTCAAAAAATAAGTCTGTCTCGTCAGGCTATTACTAGGCGTGTTGACGACATTGGAAAATATATTGAAGATAATTTGAAAAGTCGAGCATCCGAGTTTATATTTTATGCTCTAGCAATGGATGAAAGCACAGATATGGCAGATACTGCACAACTGGCAATTTTTATCGTGGGTGTTGATCATCATCATCTTCTTCCACTTCTGCCATCAAACGTCGTGGGGAGGAATAATTTGCGATCCAGAGCCCGGTGGGCGGCACTGGATAGTGTCATTCCGTGTGGCTGTACAATGTCTTTGATGTCGTCAATCCATTTTCGTCTTGGACGTCCTCTTGGTCTCGTCGCAGATGATCTTTGATGTAAGGCCAGTGATAGTAGTTGTTGGTGTTGCATTCTAACGACACGGCCAAACCACTTGATCTTCTGTCTTTCAATAAATGTGGCACAAGGTGTTGATCCCACAGTCTGTCTGATAACAGCATAATAGTTGACATCCATTTTAAAAAAGACAGAAGAATTAGCGGCGCTGTATCCACCTAAGGACACTACTAAGTTACGAGATTTGTTAGAAGTAGTTACATCGACATTGAATTGCTTTTTGTTACAACTTAAAAACTTATCAGGCTTAACAACGGATGATGCCCCAGCAATGGGTGGGAAACCCGAAGGTTTAGTAAAATTGATTGAAAATTAGGCCTCCAAAGTAGGTAACACTTCAATGCTAAATTTTCATTGCATTAATCATCAGGAAAATTTATTTTCGAAGCCACTCAAAATGGACCATGTCGTGAAAGTAGTCGTCAAAATAGTGATCTTCATGAAGTCGAACGGGTTGAGTCACCGTCAGTTCCAAGAATTTCTATTCTTTGGACTCAGATTATCATGACGTTACATTTTATGCAGAAGTAAGATGGCTGACCCGTGCCAAATTGTTGAAAAGATTGTTTGATTTGCAACTCGAAATACAAGCATTCTTTGCAAGCAAGTCGAAAAGTATCCCAGAGTTTGAAAACAAAGAGTGGGTTTGCGACTTTGCTTTCTGGTCGATATAACTAGCCACCTAAATGACGTTAATAATAATACTCATCTACAAGGGAAAGGTAAATTAATTAACAAGATATAGTAATAATACATGACCACATAAAGCATGTATGTACACACTCCATTTCGCTGGTGGGACATCCTGTCCTCCCTGTAGCGAAACTCATCGTATTAGACTCTTCCCTAGAGTCAAGAAGTCTTCTTGGTAAAACATATTCCCCACATGTTCCAAGGGTTCTGCTCCAATTCTGCCCTTCCAAGCGGATTAGCCTTGGCCTGACCCGAACTTCATGGCTGGCCTGGTATGCCAGTCCCATACTTTCATAACTTGCTCTCAATCCCCATATCCCATATGTCCCCGTGTCTCATGCAACCTCCTTTTGTCCTTCCATACTTCTACCACATCAGCACTGACTCATACTTATGCACGTATGATCAGGACAGGACAGTAAAGACAAGAATTAAGAACACATGTTTACATCGCGACGTTAACGCATTGTTATCATGCGTCGAACCACTCGGCGTTCGGTATCGCTCCTAGAAGTATCACATAACATGACCTAATATATATACATCATGACACATCATATATATATATATATATATATATATATATATATATATATATATATATATATATATATATATATATATATATATATATATAT
>OY992878.1:128472680-128475180 GCA_963921405.1 Cepaea hortensis | reverse complement strand
AGGCCGTGAGGGGAAAGTGAACCAAAGGAATTGAATCCTTGCAAGAGGGAGGATGGGAGGAGGTATAGAGAAGGAATGCATGTGAGTCAGTCGGTTTATAGTAAACCGTCGTGTATAAGCCAGCAGAACCTAAGGAAACTGTTATGTCTAAGAAATTAACAGCCAGCGAGGAAATAGTGGAGGTGAGTCTGATGCTAGGATGAAAGTTAGAGAAAAAGGCAATGAAGTCCTGGAGATCAGACAATGGCATGTCTGAAACCCCAAAAGAGTCATCGATATACCTCCTGTAGAGCTCCGGGAGCCTACCAGTGTATTGACTCCATACCTGGTGTTCAAGATAGCCCATGAATAGATAGGCATAACTCGGACCCATCTTAGTGCCCATGGCAACCCCGCTGATCTGGTCAAAATAGTCCCCATTGAACTCAAATGAATTGCGGTTAAGGACTAACTCTGCCAGACGCAGCAATGGTCGCAGCAATTCTCGTTAAAAAATCTGGAGTATGTTTTAGTGGTAACCATGTAACACCGAGTGTTACGTCACTTCCATCGTCGCGCTCAATGAAACACCATGGCGCACATAACTTCAAAATGTGTCCTCGAAGTCATTCACAAACTCGATCCTGCCAGTGGATTTGGGGTACCGGCCGCTGACGTCGTGAAATGCATGAAGCGACGCCATCCTTCAGTCACTAGGGCGGAGATCGCCCGAAAAACGTTGCGGGCGCTGAAACAAGGCGTCGAGGACGGCACGATCATTCGCCGTGAATACACAGTTTCGTATTCCGTTGAGAATGAAGTAAACCTGGAGCTCGTAAAAGAGACAAAAAATCCACTGGCCGGTAAACCACGCAGAGCAGAAAAACGAAGAAAGTTGCAGCAGAGGCAGAGAGGAAAGTAGGTAAGTACGTCAGTCATCCTCATTGCACATCGGTATTTCTTAACCCTTTTAGGACGGAACAAAATTGGGCCAATTTTAAATTTTAGGTTTCCCTCTGAAGAAGACAGCCATATTTTGTTTTTGGAGTACAGAAATGACTGAAGTGACAATTTTATAAATTAAAAATAAAAATATTATTAGAACCCAATATATAGGTATATAAATGAATCACTGAAAAACGAGAAGTAGGTTGAGAGCTTTGCTTTACCAAAGCACAACTACAAAAAACAATGGACATAAACCCAGTTATGTCTGACGTGACACCCTGTTGTTCTTTGTATGATAGAAGATTTAGATTGCCAAGCTCAATAAGTTCATTTTGAAGAGCCTTTCTCCATTTCCAAACAGAATTTTCAGCTGTAGAAATGTTCTGGTCTCTTGTGCCTGCCACGCCCACTACTTTCTTCAGAGGTACCTTCATGACCCCCATCATCAACTTCAACATCGTTAACGCTACTTTCATTTACACTATAATATTCACCTCTGTCTCTACTTATCTAGGAAACATCGTTTTCAGCTTCAATTTCGCTGGCAGAGTCAGAAGCCTCTATATTACGAGCCTGGTGTTCATCCTCAGGCATGGTGAAAATGCTGAATATTCACTTGGGACCCAAATTAATTAAAAAAAAAAAACACTAGTTACGGCTGCAAACACTTTTAACCATGGGCGCAGCCATTTTGGAATAAGGGAAACAACTGGATGACGCCTGATTCGGTGGCTATCGGTAAGGCCGTTTGTTTGAAATCCGCATGTCGCTAATTTGTCGACCGTCGAAGTTGGTCACCAAGGCATATAGCCGGAAATTCGTCGAGCGTCGAAGTTGGTCAGCAAAGGATTAAAATTGTGTTCTCTTTAACTTTAGTAGGTCAAATCGCACGTTTTGTGTGTTGAAAAGTGTAGCTAATCGATATGCACGGCCGTCATGACCCATTCACAAAATCACATCTTCGCAGAAAATCTGTTTTTCAACCACAATTTGAGCAAGTTTAGCGATGAAACTATGCAGATTCAGGGGTAATATTTTATTAAATTTAAATTCACATTAAACAAAGATATCTATTGGATTCATCGATTCCGATCGCGATCATTAGGCTGCCTCTGTGGGATGCGTTCTCTGGCAGTCGGCAGCTTGCACAGATCCATAGAGCACACTGTATTCACAAACTTCCAGTTTCTTAGTTCTATATAATATTTTAGTTCGAAATGTTTAATAGTTTCTATTATATCACCTAATAATTTTGTGAAAAAAAAAAAAAAAAAATTGCCCAGCCGGGAACAGAACCCCGGCCTCCCGCGTGACAGGCGGACTGCTTATGACAACGCTAGCGAGAACACAATCCCTTCTCTACAACAATATTTATATAGTCAAGCCGCCGTTTTGTGTTACATGATCGTAATATTTTCGCCTGTTTTTTTAACCACAATTAAAGCAAGTTTAGCAATGAAACTTTCCAACTTCTGTAAAATTGAATACAGAATTCGAAGATTCATCTACAATTGATGGTTTTCTATTGAAAGCGCCAGAAAAAAATTATTTACGGTTCAGCTTGTCGTTTTCA
>OY992878.1:128400180-128470180 GCA_963921405.1 Cepaea hortensis | reverse complement strand
TTTTTATATTTGTATATAATGTCCTACTTTCATTTGTCTTTTCTGGCAATTGTTATTAGTTTCTCAGTCCAAGGTATTCACAACATTCATCTTAGAAATCATATCTCCATTGCCTCCAAGCCGTTCCAAATTTGGTTGTTCATGTTCTATGATTTACTGCCATACAATAGAAAAGGATACAGCATTTCAACACGCTCTCTGATATTCAGTGAGAATGACTTACTGCTTAAGATATTTTTTAATTTTCTTAAATGCCCCTTTTGCTTGGACATTTCTGTCTTTAATCTCCATCAATGCATTTTCCATCTTTTTTTGTTTTTTCATTCGCCATCTTCCATCTCTTAAGATTTACCCAAGATACTTGAATTTATAAACTTGGTTAAGCATTTTCACTTCTATTTTTAAATCACATTTTGGCATTACCTTTTCCTTTGAAATAACAATTGCTTCAGTTTTCTTGAGAGAAAGACTAGAATAGGTCAAACAAAAACTTAATTTGATACAATAAAAAACATCATACCCAGGGTTAGAAAAATCCAGGGCAACATGTCAATTATCAGTTAGTTTCACTGCATTGTCGGAATGAGAGTCACTCACAGCAGCATCAAGAATTCCCATTTTCTTAATTTGTAACTTTCACTCTATTAAATTTACTTCTAAAGTTTGTAATATAGTATGTTTAGTGTTTAAAGACTTCCCGTATCTCACTGTCCTCACTATTAATTACAATAGTGAAGGATGAGTTAGAAATTAGATATCTAATTTTAGATGAACATTTCCTGAGTCAGCTAGTCAGCAGCTTGCATCATATCACTTTGCCTTACTTATATTCATTTTTCTCATTAATCTGTGAAATTACATTAAGTGTATTTATTCTGGTTGTAAAAATGTTACATTTTCAACTTTATACACATTTCAGATATCCTGATTGTCAGGATGCCAGAGTTTAAAGAGAAATTTAACAGACTGTCAGGATGCCAGAGTTCCAAATTTCAAAAAGCAAGAGCACAACTATCATTTTACAGTCACAATGTGGAGGGACCTCAAAAACATATCACCTACAGAGTCATCAGCAGAATCTCCAGCAACAGGCCAGGCAGCTGATTCACATTTGAAACAGTCACAGTCAAAAATTAGTGCCAGTGATAGCACCCTACAGATGAACATTAAGAAAGAAACACTTTAAGTAGGCAGTGAAAATAACTCTCATGGTGAGATTCCACACAACCCGTCAGATGATCAGTCTTGATTCTTCTCATGAGCCTTGATTGAGGATGAAGATGTCCAAGCAATGTTTGGTGACCACCGTAAGTATTCATTAATATTACCACTTTCTTATACATTGATAGCAGAAGCATTGCCAAAAGGTCATTGAAAAATCAGTACTGTGAAGTTTAGAATCTGTAGCTTGTGTATTGTTTCATCTCTAGTCTAGTTGTCTCCTTACAATTGCATGCTGGCCAGACACTCAAATGTTTATTTGTTTTCAGTCTCATGTTATTGACTTGCAGAGTAAAACATTGAAAACATGTCCTCAGTAGTTGTCTTGCATATGTGTATCATTTCATGATTTTCTGCTTCTCTGTAATTTTGTTTCCATGATACTTGCATCTCCATGACAATCTCCATGATAATTGCAAATTACGTTAATATTTCAAGGAATTTAAAACATTATTGCTGAAAACATTATCAGAAAAGTGTTGAATACAGTAGGAAATAACATTATCTTCCCAAGAATCTATTTATGAGCCATTCATGTGAAGAATGAAGAAGGAATATGTTTAAAAAAACCTTTTACCAGTCGTCTGACTGAATAACCTGGCATATCAGAAAATAGTCTATAAAACACTCACTCCTCTGTTGTGTATCCATCTTGACGTGTTCCGATGACTCCAAGAGCTAATCTGATGACAGCTTAGCTGATGGTAGGGTCTCCCATGTCTAACAGATCAAAGGATAGGGACAAGATGAGAAGACACAAACCGGCTGTCTTGTTGGTAGTCTGAAGACAGTCAAACACTGGATGCGACTGATGGTTACCTTCTCCCGTTCTTTGTAGTCAAGGCACAGAGGATTGGGGTGAGAGCTATTTTCTAAACATCATCGATCTTCAGCATACTGTGGAATGCCAAAGGAGCCATTAACAAAAAAATTACCCCTAACAAATTGCCTTTATGAAGACAAAATTGATGTGGCATCAAGAGAGATGCCCCTGTTCACATCACATTACAGATTTTCAGTCAGAGGATTTCAAGCCATTCATTTTGACCATGAAGGATACAAAGGAAGATTTCTATACTTACATGAAACTCAGTACCAAGAGGTTTAGTGTCTGTGAACTCTAACAACCAAACATAAATTATTGGGGTTAAGATAATGATAAAGGAGGTGAAAATCAAATTTATAATCTATACAGCCTAGTAAATAAGCATCTAATATTTTCAAACATGAAAATGAATGACACAAACTGCAGAAGAATGGAGATATCCAGAGGAGATGAAGTGGAGGACTGGAAAATAAATTCTTATCTCCTTCTATTGAGTAAACTGGATTACAAACCTAGTTTTAGCTCTAGAAGATGGCATTCTTTTACTCCAGACTTGACCTTCTGCACACGAGACGTGCTGCACAAAATTGATTGCCGTGTGCTAAACTAATTAACAGGCTGTGATCACAGACCAGTAAAACTGATGATTTATGATGAATATGGAGCAAGCGCCATTGCCTTGCTGGAATTACAAATTAACTGATGATGATAAATTAGCCATGCTAACAGACAAATACTGTGAAAACACAAAAGTTTGACATGGTAAAAGGAAAGTAATGGTGGACAATCTGAACAAATGTATACTGCAGGCAGCCCCTGAGTCCATTCCAAAGAGGGGCAATGGAAAATTACTATAGTCTGTCCGGAAATTAATGCCATCATTCATGATCAATTATTTTGAAAACTGTCTGTTGCATCATTATGAAATTTTTCCTGCCGTCTTATATTTACCCCCACCCAAGGAATATGTCTTTGATAGGTCCAAAAGCAACTTAAATCATCGAAAGCGGCGACATTTCTTTGATGTTTTGGGGAAAATGTAGTGAATTCACGCTAACAAACCAGTCTTACAGTAAACCACGTTATTTCTGGTAAGGACACAAGTACAAGGCGTAGACAGATTCGTGTGGGAGTGGGTGCAATAAAAAAGTAGCTTAAAAGTCGACAGGGCTGATTGCGTTGCACCAGGTTTTATCCCATATGGCTCAGTCTCTTTCCGCAGGGCGGAAAACGCTGCACAAAGCACGAACTCCGTAGCTCCAGTGACGACCCTCGGGAGTCCCCGAAAAAATGCATTTGTGAAATGAAGGAATCTAACATACAACCACGGAGACTCCCGAGAGGGGTGCAATGTGTAATATTAGTAAAGACAGATAATTTACAGAGGCATGGGGTAAATAATGTGTAAATTGACAGGAAAGTAGAAGGAATATATTTTTTACCTTATCTTTCATTTCCTTTTTGTTTCTTCAGCTGCTGATTAGATAATTGTACACAAGTATTCATGTTACTAGGATGCATTGAGCTTTTTATATTGAGTTTGTGAAAGCTTCCAAATAGCTGTGCGTTAATGTGCGTATGGAGTGACCAGAAATGATACCGCAATTTAAAATTAAATTTTTTTAGAGTTAAATTTTTCGGAGACTCTGTGGGTCGTCGCTAGAGCTGCGGAGTTCATGCTTTGTGCGATGCTTTCCGCACTGCGGAAAGAGACTGAGCCATATGGGATAAAACCCGGTGCAATGAAGTCGACCCTGTCGACATTTAAGCAACTTTTTAAAGCATTTTTATAATAGCTCGCCTTATGACATCTTTGTCAAAGCTGTCTTCAATAACCTTTCTACCTACGGTTTGGTTATTGCGTGGTGGTTTAATTCCAGATTCTTGCACCCATCGACAAAATGACCGTTTACTCAAACCCAATGCATGCACTGTAGTATAAAACAGTTTCCTGCGATCAGCTTCTTGACAAAAATATATGTACAACTTCATAGCGATGCTTTGAAGTGTATACACAATTTCGCATTCAATCCCATTGAAAAATATTCACACATTTCAATGTTAGCGATAAGTGGTAAGATTTTAAACAAAAAATAATCAGGTTTCATGAAATAACCCACATTTTGACACCTCTGAAAACTCCCAGTTTAAACAGCGCAGGGTTCTTGGCATAAGGCCAATCTCGTGAAACACGTAAAATATTCAACATTGAACGCTGATTGTCTGGCTATGGTGTAATACATTTAAAATTATGAACTTAATCTCTGACCCGTAAATTATATACCGCGTATAAACAAACATTGAAATCTGCTGTACAATCTCCAGAGCAAAAAATATTTTGGTTGGTGGCCATAATGATAAGGTTATATGCTAAATCTCATAATTTTCCCTCAGTTGGTTACTCAGATAAGGAATTTTATACTGGGGCAGAAAAAAGTAAACAGACTATAACCATTCTTTAAGGCATTATCCACATTGCTATAAAATTCATCTGTATGGTGATCACTGCTGTCTGCTCCAAGGGCATATGCTTGAATAATGTTGACATCAAAAGGTCTGCCAGTTAACTTGACCAGTTACATTCTATCTGATACTGCCTAATATTCTTTAATAGATTTTGATCTGTTCAGATCCATAAGTGGTACACCTATTTGTTGTTTCTCTCCTCAAGAAGGGATAATTTTATAATCCTCAGATGTTATAATTTTTGCCCCTTTCAATTTGGTTTCACACATTCTTAAGATATTAATATTCTTCACATCTTTTGCTGGATATTGTTAATTTGCCATCTGCTGTCTTGGTATAACAATTCCATGTCCTGATTTTAAATGATTCAGTCCTTTGCCCTGTCACTCATGCTAACAGTAGGCACATGACTTGTTCCACCAGGCGAGGTTGCTTCTATGAAGAATCATGATGTCCTAGGTGCCTGTAAAGAAGTTATTCTGTCATTGCTTTCCTTCTTTGCAGTGACCGTATTGGTCAGTGACTGTAGCCATTGTCTCCAGAAAGATATCCTCTGCCTATCATTACAGATTTGAGGCCATGGCCAACTACTATCTGTTGGCTGGAAGCTCATTCCTCCGCCTGCTCCCATGGTTATACATTACCCTGGTTGAGGGAGCCAGACAGATACTCCACTTTGCCCAAGGGTGTTCTGTACTCGAGCGGAGGGAAGCGGCACCTTACTTCTAATATAGGGGATATCCCTAATCTGCCACCCACAATAAAGTCTCACACATAAATGAAAACTTCACAAATCTCTAATATGCGGAGAAAATTGCAAAACGAAACATTATAATAAATCAGTATTAATTTTTCCTGACTACTTGGCAAGCAATTCAGAAATTCTGACAGTCTGTGCAAATGAGTTAGTTACTGATAGCAGTGTCAACTTATAGTAGCCGGTCATCAATTAACTGCATTAATAATCCCTTATTTGTTTGAAAAGTGCCCACAGTTGCTGCTTTGGAAGGTAGACAATCAGTTCTGCCATAGCTATGGACACTTATATGGCCAGGATAAGAGATTCACACGTGTTTGTGAAGATATGTCTGAATCACTGGCAATCATTCATGCCAAGGACATCCAGATTTTAATCTTCCTGAGCATTGACTGATACACAAATATGATAACAACTTCACACAAGATTATAATTGAGCCGTTGTAGGGCTGCAGAGTTTACTTTCTCCATTCTCATGCATGATTTTGTAGTCTTGTTTGCTGTATATTGTTCGGCAACAGCTTTACCTCACAAGCTTGCCAAGAACTCCCTTATTGACTTCTTGCCTAGATCTAATCAACTGTCATTGTTGATGAAAGCATCGTGCTGCCCGCATTTTAGCTATGAACTGTTGGATGTCCAGTTCTGTCTTTCCTGTATTTTCCATTGGTTTCAGGATAGTTATTTGCCTTACATTGACTTCTTAGTTGAAGACAGACGGGAAGAGCAAATGTTTATAGTTACTTATTTTTTACACAGCAAACACTGAGATTATCCCCAAAATCTATGGAAATATTTGTTAAAGTATAGATTCAATATGGGCAAATATGTTATTTATTGAATTTGATTTTTTAAAAAAACATTATTGGTGGTTTTAATCAGATTACAAACCCTGATCTGTGTGTACTAATTACATTTCATTTACTCTAGCTTCAACACTAATTCTCCTGTATTTTTGATTTTCTTTGACAAATCTTTTGATTATCAGACTGACCTTTTGGCAATGTCTTTTTAAGTTGCAGTTTCATTTTATGGAGTTTGTCCATTGTATATGTTTGTGATTTCCCATGATACTTATCTAAAGGCATACAATTTCAAGCTTTAGGTCATTGTAGATAACAATACATTTGTTTTATTTATACTGTAATCGGCACACTGTACCAGTTAAAAGCAGTGTTGATGGCAAAGCTTCTTTTAGTTTGAAGAAGTGTTCAGACTTGAGCTTGTATGCCTTGTTCTAGTTAAAACTATGTACTCTACACTCTTGTGTTGCACTTAGTAAATCTGCTTAGCTTCCTTCTTACTAGAATAAAACATCTTGCATTATATTAATATAAGCTGAACTTGATGCAGCATGTGTTATAATTCCCAACTCAAAAATCCAGGAATTGATGACATTCTGATAGATCTAATAAAACAAGCAGGTAACAACAACCTAAAAGACTTTGTTTCACCACATTCACAGCCTATACCAAAGTACAATAAGGCCGACTTATCATGATATATCAATCCTTATGCCAATATCAATTTTGTACCATAAGCTTGATATAACACAGCTCAAGATTAATGCTAATTCAGAGAGAAATATGAAGTAAAATTGAGAAAGTACCAAGTGAACATCAGTTTAGATTTAAAACAGGAAGGGAACCAAAGACACATCTCGTATATTTAAAATTTTTATCACAAAGAATGATTGACCTGGGAGTAATCAGATTTGTAAGCTTTACTGATTATGAAAAATCTGACTGGATGCCCTGGAACAAATTTTTAAGATCTTAGACAAACATGGATAGAAGAAACAATCATTTGATTGATCTACAATATGTACATTAAACAAAAGGCAGTGGTGTCAGTTAAAGGGGGAAATACGGAACCAGTTAGAAGCTAAGTCTTCAGGGATGTTTACTATAGACAGGATTTGTAGATGCATACAGAGACATTCCCAGGATATTTGTTTACTATAGTCAGGATTTGTAGATGCATACCCAGACATTCCCAGGATGTATGTTTACTATATATCTGCCTGGGCAAAATTTCGAGTTAAAAATCTACCCAAAGTATTTCAGGATCCTCGCCGATGCAACGGAGTTTGTGCATTGAGCTGAGTTTCTCCAGACTCAGGTTTGAGTTAGGAGGAAAACGGAGCACTTATGGGGTAAACCGTGTGCCATGATGTTGATCCAATGACTAAAACTAAATAAATGTTTACTATAGCCAGGATTTGTACATGCATACCCAGACATTCCCAGGATGTATGTTTACTATAGCCAGGATTTGTACATGCATACCCAGACATTCCCAGGATGTATGTTTACTATAGCCAGGATTTGTACATGCATACCCAGACATTCCCAGGATGTATGTTTACTATAGCCAGGATATGTACATGCTTACCCAGACATTCCCAGGATGTATGTTTACTAAAGCCAGGATTTGTACATGCATACCCAGGCATTCCCAGGATGTATGTTTACTATAGCCAGGATGTGTAGATGCTTACCCAGACATTCCCAGGATGTTTCTTGGCACCCATTCTAGGCTGGTGTCATCTTGGAAGTCCAGGTCAGGTTTCAACATCTGAATCCACCCAATGCAGGTTGAAACCATGACCACTTGGTCAACAGGGGCGTGTCTAGCTACTACGCTATTGCAGCTCCCATTTTGTATATAGTGCTAGATCCATATGTGTTAGACCATTGGCACTCAGTGATGTGGTCAGCATCATGTCAGTAGCCTTTACTTCCCAAGACATTTCCTGATAGCAATTTAAGGCAGCTTTGATCTGAGAGCCTGGGTTAATTTTAAAGTTCTGCCTTGATACTGAATCAAACTCATGACCACTGGCCTGGCAGCAGGTGAGCATCTAGCCAACCCCCCAAATACTACAGTTTAAAATAAGAGAACATAGCATAGAGGAGGTGAGCATCTAGCCAACTCCCCATATACTACAGTTTAAAATAAGAGAACATAGCATAGAACAGGTGAGCAGCCAACCCTCCAAATACAGTTTAAAATAAGAGAACATAGCATAGAACAGGTGAGCAGCCAACCCTCCAAATACAGTTTAAAATAAGAGAACATAGCATAGAACAGGTGAGCATCTAGCCAACACCACACCCCCCCCCCCCCCCCCCCAAGTACTACAGTTTCAAATAAGAGAACATAGCATAGAGCAGGTGAGCATCTCGCCAACCCCCCAAGTCAATCAATCATGTGCCATGCCAAACTCGCCATTTCACTCAATCACCAGCGTCATAGATCAGCTCAGTGTTCTTGTCTCGTCCATGCCTTGTGGCCAAGCCATCCAGGTATTTTCTTCTCGGTCTTCCTCTTGGTCTGTTCCCTTTGATATTGCCAGTTGTCACTAAGTTCTCCAATCCATTTCTTCTCATAACATGTCCAAAAAATGTTGACTATTGTCTCCTGTATTACTTGGTCATTGGTTTTTCTGTCTGTCCATGGTATTCTTTGCATTTTCCTCAGAAACCACATTTCTGCAGTCATCAGATGTTTTTCAGCTTGACTGCACATTGTCCAAGTTTCACATCCATACAAAAGAACAGGCTCTATGTATCCCCTCAACACTCTTTTTCTCGTTTCAATTGACATCTTTTTATTGGTCAGAATGTTTTTCATCTTGCTAAAGGCTACTTTCGCCATGGCGATTCTTGTTCTAATCTCTTCAAGGCATCTCCCATCAGATGTTTTGACTGTTCCGAGATAATTGTACCGATTCACTTGTTGAAGAATATTCTCATTTATTTGTATATTACATTGTGGTACTTCGTTCTTCCTAGTGACGACCATAACCTGTGTCTTCTTACAATTTAATTCCAACCCCAGCTGCTCACTGTGTACAATAACCGCGTCAACTAATTGTTGTAGATCTTGTGCATTGTCTGCAATCAATACTGTATCATCTGCATATCTAATGTTATTGATGTTTCGTCCTCCAATGCTGATTCCATTTATATCTTCTACATTTCTGAAAATATTGTCACTGTATAGGGAAAAAAGATCTGGAGACATTACACATCCCTGCCTAACACCTCTCTCAATAGGTTGATATTGTCCCACTTCATTATCAATCCTTATGGCAGCTTGTTGTTTCCATTATATGTTTATAATGAAACTAATGCCTTTCCCATCAATTTGTAGATCTGCAAGCATATCTACCATGTTGACATGTCTAACTCTATCAAAAGCCTTTGTGTAGTCAATAAAGCAAAGGTGTATATCCTTGTTTACTTCTATAGCACGTTCAATAACTGTTTGCAGCATATACACAGCATTTACTGTACCCTTGCCTTCTACAAACCCACATTGTTCTTTCCCTATTTCAGGTTGTATTTTCTTCCTCACTCTTTGCATGATATGTACCCCAAGTACTACAGTTTAAAATAAGAGAACATAGCTTTTGCATGATAAGTACCCCAAGTACTACAGTTTAAAATAAGAGAACATAGCTTTTGCATGATAAGTACCCCAAGTACTACAGTTTAACATAAGAGAACATAGCATAGAGCAGGTGAGCATCTAGCCAACCCCTCAAGTACTACTGTTTAAAATAAGTGAACATAACATAGAGCAGGTTCATAAATTTACTTATCTTGAACAGACTGTAGTGTGGGCCACATATTAGAATTAAAATTAGAAGTGTGATGGTAAAGAATGCATTTAGAGAAAAACAAAATGTTAACTTGAAACAACGTACAACTTTATCTACGAATACTCTCCCGATGTATATCTGGCCACCTGCATGATATGGTTCTCAATTAGGACAGTGAATAAATGTGATAACAAATGTATAGAAGCTTTTGAGGTGTGTTATTGAAAATGACAAAAACCAACTGGATTGAATAATTGACAATTGAAAAAAGTTCTGGAAAATATAACAGAACAAAGAAGACTTTTTAATGCAATACAAAAATGAAGGCTGTCATGGCTGTGTCACATCCTTAGGTAGGCATGAAGGACAATCCCATGGCTGTGTCACATCCTTAGGTAGGCATGGAGGACAATCCCATGGCTGTGTCACATCCTTAGGTAGGCATGGAGGACAATCCCATGGCTGTGTCACATCCTTAGGTAGGCATGAAGGACGATACCATGGCTGTGTCACATCCTTAGGTAGGCATGGAGGACAATCCCATGGCTGTGTCACATCCTTAGGTAGGCATGAAGGACGATACCATGGCTGTGTCACATCCTTAGGTAGGCATGAAGGACAATACCATGGCTGTGTCACATCCTTAGGTAGGCATGAAGGACGATACCATGGCTGTGTCACATCCTTAGGTAGGCATGAAGGACAATACCATGGCTGTGTCACATCCTTAGGTAGGCATGAAGGACGATACCATGGCTGTGTCACATCCTTAGGTAGGCATGAAGGACGATACCATGGCTGTGTCACATCCTTAGGTAGGCATGAAGGACAATACCATGGCTGTGTCACATCCTTAGGTAGGCATGAAGGACGATACCATGGCTGTGTCACATCCTTAGGTAGGCATGAAGGACGATACCATGGCTGTGTCACATCCTTAGGTAGGCATGAAGGACGATACCATGGCTGTGTCACATCCTTAGGTAGGCATGAAGGACAATACCATGGCTGTGTCACATCCTTAGGTAGGCATGAAGGACGATACCATGGCTGTGTCACATCCTTAGGTAGGCATGAAGGACGATACCATGGCTGTGTCACATCCTTAGGTAGGCATGAAGGACAATACCATGGCTGTGTCACATCCTTAGGTAGGCATGAAGGACAATCCCATGGCTGTGTCACATCCTTAGGTAGGCATGTAGGACGATACCATGGCTGTGTCACATCCTTAGGTAGGCATGAAGGACGATACCATGGCTGTGTCACATCCTTAGGTAGGCATGAAGGACAATACCATGGCTGTGTCACATCCTTAGGTAGGCATGAAGGACAATCCCATGGCTGTGTCACATCCTTAGGTAGGCATGAAGGACGATACCATGGCTGTGTCACATCCTTAGGTAGGCATGAAGGACGATACCATGGCTGTGTCACATCCTTAGGTAGGCATGAAGGACGATACCATGGCTGTGTCACATCCTTAGGTAGGCATGAAGGACAATACCATGGCTGTGTCACATCCTTAGGTAGGCATGAAGGACAATCCCATGGCTGTGTCACATCCTTAGGTAGGCATGTAGGACGATACCATGGCTGTGTCACATCCTTAGGTAGGCATGAAGGACGATACCATGGCTGTGTCACATCCTTAGGTAGGCATGAAGGACAATCCCATGGCTGTGTCACATCCTTAGGTAGGCATGAAGGACGATACCATGGCTGTGTCACATCCTTAGGTAGGCATGAAGGACAATCCCATGGCTGTGTCACATCCTTAGGTAGGCATGAAGGACGATACCATGGCTGTGTCACATCCTTAGGTAGGCATGAAGGACGATACCATGGCTGTGTCACAACCTTAGGTAGGCATGAAGGACGATACCATGGCTGTGTCACATCCTTAGGTAGGCATGAAGGACAATACCATGGCTGTGTCACATCCTTAGGTAGGCATGAAGGACAATCCCATGGCTGTGTCACATCCTTAGGTAGGCATGAAGGACGATACCATGGCTGTGTCACATCCTTAGGTAGGCATGAAGGACGATACCATGGCTGTGTCACATCCTTAGGTAGGCATGAAGGACAATACCATGGCTGTGTCACATCCTTAGGTAGGCATGAAGGACAATCCCATGGCTGTGTCACATCCTTAGGTAGGCATGAAGGACGATACCATGGCTGTGTCACATCCTTAGGTAGGCATGAAGGACAATCCCATGGCTGTGTCACATCCTTAGGTAGGCATGAAGGACAATCCCATGGCTGTGTCACATCCTTAGGTAGGCATGAAGGACAATCCCATGGCTGTGTCACATCCTTAGGTAGGCATGAAGGACAATCCCATGGCTGTGTCACATCCTTAGGTAGGCATGAAGGACAATCCCATGGCTGTGTCACATCCTTAGGTAGGCATGAAGGACAATCCCATGGCTGTGTCACATCCTTAGGTAGGCATGAAGGACAATCCCATGGCTGTGTCACATCCTTAGGTAGGCATGAAGGACAATCCCATGGCTGTGTCACATCCTTAGGTAGGCATGAAGGACAATCCCATGGCTGTGTCACATCCTTAGGTAGGCATGAAGGACAATCCCATGGCTGTGTCACATCCTTAGGTAGGCATGAAGGACAATCCCATGGCTGTGTCACATCCTTAGGTAGGCATGAAGGACAATCCCATGGCTGTGTCACATCCTTAGGTAGGCATGAAGGACAATCCCATGGCTGTGTCACATCCTTAGGTAGGCATGAAGGACGATCCCATGGCTGTGTCACATCCTTAGGTAGGCATGAAGGACAATCCCATGGCTGTGTCACATCCTTAGGTAGGCATGTAGGACGATCCCAAAAGAGTATTAGAAGACAAAATGCTGGGAACAGGGGAAGTGGCGGACCAGGAAAAACATACAACAGACATGTGCAGATATTTACATGCAGACATGCATGGAATTAAAGAGAGCACACAAGGCAGACAAGTATGACATGGAATAATCAGGAAGCTTCACCACCAGCACAAGGACTGAACAAATTGATTTTAGTGGTGTTTCTTGACCAAACATTCATTTGTCAGTAGATCAGGTTTACAGGAAAAATATGCAGTGATAATTTCACTAAGCAAGCTTTGTTTGATTCTTGAGTTAATTGTATCTTGGTCTGCAATCCTTCACTTTAGATGTTAGGGTCACAAGAAGAATGGTCGTGCCTTCTAGATTTATGCTAGTTATTCCACCTTCATTTTAAGATTTCCATGTTTCTGTGACCATATCTTTGATACTGAAGTCTGCATTGATGGCTGCCCTCTGACATACTAATTGAATTACTTTTCTTTCATATGGTAGAAATGATTTCTTAACTTCTTGATTAATCCCATTTAGTCTGTTTAGGATAATTCTCGTGTCATGTGTGTGTTTTTACATGATGAGGGGTTGATACTCTCATCATAAAGTATATAAATTAGCTATTTTTCTTATATAACTTTGTCTCAGGAAGTATGTCAATTAGGTGCAGGAAGAACGATTTTAGGTATGTCATAGCACCTACTGGTTAGTGTTTTATTTTTCAGTCTGTCCTGTTATTCTCTGTTAAGTAACTTTTATTTTCTAGATCTTAGTTACTGATCTTGTCTCAGCTACAATCTTTACTGTCTTCTGTGAAACATTTGAACTCTTTTAATTTCTCCACAGTAATATTTATATGAATGTTAAGTCAATTTTAGTTTATGCATTTTTATTATTGTTTTTTTTTTTTTTTTGGCATTGAACTCTTTATTATTATTATTATTATTATTATTATTATTATTATTATTATTATTATGAAACACATACACAGATGTGTATATATAAAATTTATTTCATGATGTTTCTGACTGAATATTCCTCAAACGGTTTTGATCACATTGAAGTAGTGATAGTTTATCATTGAATAGTTAACATGTAACAATGATGTTATATTCTGAAAATATACGAGTATGGGTTTGAATAATTTGTGGTAAAGTCCTTTTAGACACCTTAAGGCACATTGGGCGTTCGATGCTAGACCCATATTTTTATAGATCAATCGGCACTCAGTGGGTGATATGGGCAGTATCACACCTGCTGCCTTTACTTCCCAGACATTTCTTGGTACTCATTTGATGCTGGGTCGGCCCTGGAGCCCAGGTCAATTTAACAAATCTGTGCCCGGATTATCAAGCTTGATGATAATGTTTGTATATACGACTCTGTTTTGTCTGCCAAGAATCTTCAGAAACGCTGTCTGTTACAATATGTTTATTCATGTCTCCACATTTTTGAATTGAGTGATTGATGTCTTAAAAAATAAATATACTATCAGTCTTTTCAACTTGTTTTAGAAATTATAATTGTACAGTTTTATATTTCTTCTTAATATGAATTCAACACATAAGCATTACTTACAAATAAATGCACCCTTCCTTTTGTAAAATACAGAAGTCACATGTGAAAAAAACTAAATATTGTTTCCAATTTGCACATATTGAAACCTTTATTGAATGCAAAACTGACTAATAAATTGTTCCCTTGATAATACTTAGACTTTGAACAGATAAAAGTGTCAGTAACACTTTTACCAGGTCTCCGTCGTAATGATTTCAATCAGTCAAGTGCCCCCTCCATGATGAAGGTTGTCTGGCAACACATTCTGTCTCTTGCTGTAACAGTGTACATTTGTCCGTCTCCTTATGTCATCTTGCCACTGATATCACTGACTTCCCTTTAGGTATTGGGTCGGAGTCTGTTGACAAATGAAATACTTCAAACCTTTGCACAATCTGCTGGTTTCTGGGTTTGGAGAGGGGAAGGAGAGCTGCACAACACAATACCTACATAACATTAATAATGGACTGGTGATTGTTTGAGTGGAAATTATGGTGTCGTTTTTCAAAAATGGCATTGTTTCTGTGGTAAGAGAGATTTTAGAAACCATGTTTTAAAAAAAAATATTAAAATTATTCAACTTTTCAAATTTTATCGTGATGTAAACACCATCTAAGAACATGTTTTAAATACCTATGTGCTACCTGCAATTTCTTTCTGGTTATTCGTAATTGTCTGAACAAGTTCGTCAATATAGTGGGAAGAAAAGATTCTGGTGGCATTTTTTGGGATGTGTATTAGTTGTTTATCAGGTCACTGTCTTGTTGAAACATATGGATAAGTTACATAATAAAACTACGGTTTGTATTGTATATGAGATATTAAGGTTTAAAAAAAACCTATTGTTATAATTCTCTAGATGAGTTTGTAGATGATTGTTTAGGTTAAGAAATGCACATTAAATCAGATTGATGAAATAGTCCTACTGCTGGCTACCATGCTCAATCTATATATGTTGCTGGTTGGTTCTATCATGGAACCTACACATGTCAACAAATATTGATCTACATGAGTGGACTCCACTGATTGTGAATTTATAAAAAAAAGGATTGCTCTGTCCACTGAGGTTGTACCTTTAGCTGGGGTAATCAAGAAATTGTACTTTTTATGAATGTTGGCATTGTTAAAAGTTAGGGTACTTAAGGACTGATATTTTTTATTTTAATTGTAGTAATTAAAAGAGAGATGCAAGGAGTCTGTGATTTGAGTGCAACTTTGGTTGCTTATTAATGTCTATAGTTATGTGGAAGTATTGCATTTTTCAGTATTTTGTGTTTTATGTGAATGCTACATATACATATGACATGCTGTTTCTCAACTGGTGGGCTGAAAGATTTATATGTACACACTTATAAACACTACTAACGCAATTCATTGGCTTGTATCTTCTTAAAGTTTAATTATGTTGGTGACACATGAGTTCTATTTTCTTCGTGGCATTGTTACAGTATTTTTGGGAGCCATATTTATGTGTGACTAGTTTATTTCAGCGTTTAAGTGTAGAAGGCTGTTTTTCTTCAGTCGGCCCCACCCAATTGTTAAATTAACCTGTTCTATCTCAATTGTTGCTTTAAATGCTTCTGTTCCATTGTATTACTATTTTAACTCATTCAGACCCAAAATATAGTTCTCAAAGGCACAAAGTCTGGGCTGAATTGTAGAGACCATGTGTTGCCCATGCAGCATGATCCCTCTCTTGGCCTGCCTAGTTTACTCCAGTCGAAAGGTTACGCCAATATATCTGAAATAAGACAAGCTGCAGAAGCTTCTAAATCAATGGTTCTCTTTTTGGCCCATGCACCCCTTCACCATATGTTCAGAATGTCATTCCCCCCTTTTTGTATTTCTTCCCTATAAGTCTCTCTTCCCCCCCCCCCCCTTACACAGTATACTTACAAATGGAAGCTAAATTTAATAAGTAGATCAACAAAGCAATGTTCTAACTGTCCTTTCGGAGATTTGATCCTAGACCAAGTGTGACCAAGGCTTAGGGTCAAGACATTTAGTATTTAGGTTGCATTTCCTTACACCAAGATAAGGCTTGTACCCTCCCAATTGCGCAACTCCACCTGAAAACATGGCACAATGTGGGGTGTTGGATTTGGTGAGTGCCACCCAACATTCGGCGCTAACAGAAAGCAGGTCATACTGTCTACTGTCATACTGACTAAAAATATATAACCTGTTTAATAAGTTCGTCAATATGGTGGGAAGTGAATTTAATGTTAGAAAAGATTCTGGTGGAATTATTTGAGCGTGCATTAGTTGTGTATCAGGTCACTGTCTTGTTGAAACATATGGGTAAGTTAGATCATAAAGCTGTACGGTTTGTGTTGTATACTTTGTCTCTCTGAACCATAGAAACATTTGTGAAGATGTGATGAAACTGTAATGACCATAAGCAATTTTGGCTTCTTGGAGAAGTGAGAAATATGTTTGTGTGTGCATGCGTCACACATATACACACACGCATATACACACACACATATACACACACGCATATACACACTTACTGGTGGGTGGGTTTTGAGAGGAAAGCAACCACCTCGTGGTTATTGTGTGACAAGTGAATGAGAAAAGCACATAACAAATTCACTATAAATACAAAACTATTAATACAGTAGAAATACTTAATATATGCAGAATGGGTTTTTAATTGGTTGGAGTGATTCTAAAACCACACCAGTGCTGGCAACGTTTCTGAAACATTTTCGTGAAGGTGGTCATTATTTGTTTACTATATTTGATTGCTCACACCTGGCAATTTAGGGGCCTGAGAAAAACTACCAATGTAACCATCCTAGACTGAATAAGATATGTTATTAGACAGACAGTGAAGCCAACACCTTGTGCCACATATATTAAAAAGCAAAAGGTCAAATGGTCTGGCCATCTTGCTAGAATCCAACACCATCAGTAACCAGCACTGGAACTACAAGAGCAAAAGGAAGCGAGAGAAGTTATTGTACATCAAAGTTATCGTATGGCCACATGAAATGACATCATCCAGAGCCACCTTTAGGGCACTGGAACATCAACTATACCTTCCCACGGCGATTGATGGCTACAGTGGAAGATGATTGCTGATACACGTAGAGAGTAAGCAGTGAATACTACACCTATCTAACTGTCTGCTGTGTTGTTTGACTTAATGTATACATTATAACCAAATGTGAAAGTTGATGTTTACAAATAGTTAATGGAACATACTGAGTCAAGGGTTCAAATTCAGCTTTGGGTTATTTTGAAATCGACCACTGTGCATTAATAATGATGGCATTGGAGGTAAAGGTGGCCGGTAGGATATTGACCACTACACCCTTAGGGGTTCATTCCCTACACTGGTCATGGGAAGTAAAGGCGGCCGGTAAGATGTTGACCACTCGACCCTTAGGGGTTCATTCCCTACACTGGTCATTGGAAGTAAAGGCGGCCGGTAAGATGTTGACCACTAGACCCTTAGGGGTTCATTCTCTACACTGGTCATTGGAAGTAAAGGCGGCCGGTAAGATGTTGACCACTAGACCCTTAGGGGTTCATTCCCTACACTGGTCATTGGAAGTAAAGGCGGCCGGTAGGATATTGACCACTAGACCCTTAGGGGTTCATTCCCTACACTGGTCATTGGAAGTAAAGGCGGCCGGTAAGATGTTGACCACTAGACCCTTTGGGGTTCATTCCCTACACTGGTCATTGGAAGTAAAGGCGGCCGGTAGGATATTGACCACTAGACCCTTAGGGGTTCATCCCCTACACTGGTCATTGGAAGTAAAGGTGGCCGGTAAGATATTGACCACTAGACCCTTTGGGGTTCATTCCCTACACTGGTCATTGGAAGTAAAGGCGGCCAGTAGGATATTGACCACTAGACCCTTAGGGGTTCATTCCCTACACTGGTCATTGGAAGTAAAGGCGGCCGGTAAGAAGTTGACAACTAGACCCTTAGGGGTTCATTCCCTACACTGGTCATTGGAAGTAAAGGCGGCCGGTAAGATGTTGATCCTAGACCCTTAGGGGTTCATTCCCTACACTGGTCATTGGAAGTAAAGGCGGCCGGTAAGATGTTGACCACTTGACCCTTAGGGGTTAATTCCCTACACTGGTCATTGGAAGTAAAGGCGGCCGGTAAGATGTTGACGACTAGACCCTTAGGGGTTTATTCCCTACACTGGTCATTGGAAGTAAAGGCGGCTGGTAAGATGTTGACCACTAGACCCTTAGGGGTCCATTCCCTACACTGGTCATTGGAAGTAAAGGCGGCCGTAAGATGTTGACCACTAGACCGTTAGGGGTTCATTCCCTACACTGGTCATTGGAAGTAAAGGCGACCGGTAAGATGTTGACCACTAGACCCTTAGGGGTTCATTCTCTACACTGGTCAGTTGGACTTCAGTATTGACTTCTTGCTCAGAAAGTAATAGAAAACTTCTGAACGTCAAATTGCCCAGTAATTAGATAGTCGTAATGTCGCACTAAACTACTCAACATAAACTTGCCAAGAGATCACAACAGAAAAAATGCTGGTGTTGACTACAACGTCCTGTAAAGGATATGCAGCTAACGTTTTTTTAATGTCACGCTAGTTGTATATAATGGATGTGGGGGATTTCTCTAAGAATAAAGGAGAGCTATATTCCGCATGGGGTGATGTTGTACAGATAATTTATGTCCGTAGCCTGTTACATGGCCTCAGAATTTCTTGCGGTTATCTAGGTTGTTGCATGGCCAGGTAGTCACCCTCTGTACCCACTGCTGCATGGCCAGGCAGTCATTCTTTGTACCCACTGCTGCATGGCCAGGCAGTCATTCTTTGTACCCACTGATGCATGGCCACCCTCTGTACCCACTGTTGCATGGCCACCCTCTGTACCCACTGCTGCATGGCCAGGCAGTCATTCTCTGTACCCACTGATGCATGACCACCCTCTGTACCCACTGCTGCATGGCCAGGCAGTCATTCTCTGTACCCACTGATGCATGGCCACCCTCTGTACCCACTGATGCATGGCCACCCTCTGTACCCACTGCTGCATGGCCACCCTCTGTACCCACTGCTGCATGGCCAGGCAGTCATTCTCTGTGCCCACTGATGCATGGCCACCCTCTGTACCCACTGATGCATGGCCACCCTCTGTACCCACTGCTGCATGGCCACCCTCTGTACCCACTGCTGCATGGCCACCCTCTGTACCCACTGCTGCATGGCCAGGCAGACATTCTCTGTGCCCACTGATGCATGGCCACCCTCTGTACCCACTGATGCATTGCCACCCTCTGTACCCACTGCTGCATGGCCACCCTCTGTACCCACTGCTGCATGGCCAGGCAGTCATTCTCTGTGCCCACTGATGCATGGCCACCCTCTGTACCCACTGTTGCATGGCCACCCTCTGTACCCACTGCTGCCTGGCCAGGCAGTCATTCTCTGTACCCACTGATGCATGGCCACCCTCTGTACCCACTGCTGCATGGCCAGGCAGTCATTCTCTGTGCCCACTGATGCATGGCCACCCTCTGTACCCACTGATGCATGGCCACCCTCTGTACCCACTGCTGCATGGCCAGGCAGTCATTCTCTGTACCCACTGATGCATGGCCACTCTCTGTACTAACTGCTGCATGGCCAGGAAGTCATTCTCTGTGCCCACTGATGCATGGCCACCCTCTGTACCCACTGATGCATGGCCACCCTCTGTACCCACTGCTGCCTGGCCAGGCAGTCATTCTCTGTACCCACTGATTCATGGCCACCCTCTGTACCCACTGATGCATGGCCACCCTCTGTACCCACTGCTGCCTGGCCAGGCAGTCATTCTCTGTACCCACTGATGCATGGCCACCCTTTGTACCCACTGTTGCATGGCCACCCACTGTTGCATGGCCAGGCAGTCATTCTCTGTACCCACTGATGCATGGCCACCCTCTGTACCCACTACTGCATGGCCAGGCAGTCATTCTCTGTACCCACTGATGCATGGCCACCCTCTGTACCCACTGCTGCATGGCCAGGCAGTCATTCTCTGTACCCACTGATGCATGGCCACCTTCTGTACCCACTACTGCATGGCCAGGCATTCATTCTCTGTGCCCACTGATGCATGGCCACCCTCTGTACCCACTGATGCATGGCCACCCTCTGTACCCACTACTGCATGGCCACCCTCTGTACCCACTACTGCATGGCCAGGCAGTCATTCTCTGTGCCCACTGATGCATGGCCACCCTTTGTACCCACTGATGCATGGCCACCCTCTGTACCCACTGCTGCATGGCCAGGCAGTCATTCTCTGTGCCCACTGATGCATGGCCACCCTCTGTACCCACTGATGCATGGCCACCCTCTGTACCCACTGATGCATGGCCACCCTCTGTACCCACTGCTGCATGGCCAGGCAGTCATTCTCTGTGCCCACTGATGCATGGCCACCCTCTGTACCCACTGCTGCATGGTCACCCTCTGTACCCACTGCTGCATGGCCAGGCAGTCATTCTCTGTACCCACTGATGCATGGCCACCCTCTGTACCCACTCTTGCATGGCCAGGCAGTCATTCTCTGTACCCACTGATGCATGGCCACCCTCTGTACCCACTGATGCATGGCCACCCTCTGTACCCACTGCTGCATGGCCAGGCAGTCATTCTCTGACCCACTGCTGCATGGCCAGGCAGTCATTCTCTGTACCCACTGCTGCATGACCACCCTCTGTACCCACTGCTGCATGGCCAGGCAGTCATTCTCTGTACCCACTGATGCATGGCCACCCTCTGTACCCACTGATGCATGGCCACCCTCTGTACCCACTGCTGCATGGCCAGGCAGTCATTCTCTGACCCACTGCTGCATGGCCAGGCAGTCATTCTCTGTACCCACTGCTGCATGACCACCCTCTGTACCCACTGATGCATGGCCAGGCATCTGTACCCACTGCTGCATGGCCACCTTCTGTACCCACTGATGCATGGCCATGCATCTGTTACCACTGATGCATGGCCAGGCATCTGTACCCTGCTGCATGGCCAGGCAGTCATCCTCTGTACCCACTGCTGCATGGCCACAAAAGGGTCATGAAAAGGGAAGACCAACTTTGCAGAATCTGCAAAAAGAAACATTAGAACAGATCCAGTACTCAGCATATCAACAACTAAACCCATTAATAATGGAAACAAATAATGCGTCATGCATATACAGATGGATCAGAAAAAGAATTCAACAGAAAATTGAAGTGGAGGTACTCTGCTGAATCTAATAATGATGGACAGAAGACACAGTCAGTGGCTACAGGAAAGTTCTCTAGTAACTTTCAGAGAAGAGAGACAGGCCTTAAAAACTAGCATAAATGTCAGAAAAATAAAGGGAAACAAATAGCTCTTTTTATTGATGTGAAGTCAGTTGTTTCAATCCTAAAGAGCAGAAACGATACAGAACTAGCAGACAGCACTACATGATCTATAGCAGAAATCCAAAAGGGTTGTAACACAATAGACTCCTTCTTATTGCAACATACCTGGAAATGAAGAAGTCGACAGATTAGCAAAGGAAGGCAGAAGACCACCTTAGCCTGTGTTGAGAGCAAGAGATTTATTTATAAGAAGCAATTACAGAACCAAGTGGAACTCAGAGCATCCAGGTCACCAGGAAGATTTTGCATATTACCAACTCAACAGGGAAAATAAAGTTAAATATTTACACTACAGATAGACCACAACAGGCTGAAATACCACATGTTCAATAAACTAAAGATAGGAGATACTGATGAATGTAATTGTGGAACTGGTAAAATGACAGCTAAACATTTTATGCTGGAGTGTCCAGAACAGAGAAATATATGTTGGCATACGCCTGCTCCATTTAAGGACAAACTCTATGGAGATATCACAAAGCTTAAATTGACTGCTGCTTTGTTTGCATTTATTCATACTGACGTCTGAAGGTGAATGAAGAAGAAGAAGAAGTTTGCATTTGCTGTTTCTCTACAGGATTTCATCCTACTCTGTTTGTTATATGTTATTGTGTTTGTTCTTGGTCTGATATCAGTTTTATTAGACATCCATTTGTAGATGTGAGAAGCTAAAATTGTCTGATTTCTGAATGTTTTCAGCTGACTTTCAACATTAACATGGCACAAAGAGTGATTGTTTTAAACATGATGACTTACTTGTGATAACACCTTCAGCGCATATTACTTTTAAGACTTGCTATTTTTGATGTGAAAACTTCAGTAGTCAGATGTTATTAGATAGTTCTTCATCTAGTGCTGCTTTTTGATGTGTTTGGTGTTTTTATTGCTCAGTATTACTTTGATGTGTTTACTGTGTTACTTGGCAACCATTATCTGCTTATTATTTATATTCTTTATTTGTGACCTGTTTAACACTTCAGTGTTTGTGATTACTGAAAATTCTGACTACTTGATGAAATGTTACACACATAATATTTCTGTGAAATTCCTATGCATTTATATTTTATTATTTGTGATGTTGCATGGGGTGAAATGATACTATCATAATGTGTTCAAACTTGCATGTCAACAGTAATTTTGTAACTTGTAATGTAACTGCAAGTATTTATGATCTGTAAAACTCTTATACCTTGCTGACTGTTATACACATAGTATTCCCATGCATTTATATTTCATTATTTATGATGTTGCATGGGGGTTAAATGATGCTGTCATAATGTGTTTAGACTTGCATATCAACAGTAATTTTTAAATTAGCAATATTTATTAATGCAATCATTTATGATCTGTAAAGCTCTAAAGTGATGTTACATAAACATGATTGTTCATGCAATACATGTCAGCTCTGTCGCAAAGGGGTTAAGAACGCAATTTGTAATCCCGCATACTGCATTCGAAATACAGCTGCAGATGATTTGGCAGCAGACCGCTTTGTGTTGGCTTTTATAAAATGGTATGAGTGCTGGTCGTTAGAAAGCAATGGCAAACTACTGAACGTAAACTTTACCAAGAAATCACAAACCAGCCAAAAAATGCTGGGGTTGACTTTGATATCCTGCAAAGGAGATACAACAAACTTTTTACTCTCAAAGTGTTGAAATCTGTTGTTGCTTCTGTATCAACATTTTAAGGAATCATTCACTCAGACAATAACTGGACTAAAAGAGTCAGTTTAGAATAAATGATGACTAGTTTAATTATTTGCAACACAACAGTGAGCTGAATTTGGATAATGCTTGGATCAAATTAAGTACATCCATCTGATAAGTACAGATATTTTAAATGTGATATCTACTAGTTTAACACAGTTACTGCTGCACAAATAAATAGACTAAAGAAGTTTGACAGAATTGCCAATATTGATCTCATGGAGAGAACTTGTGCTGGAATACGATCAGCATTGCCAGTAGTGGGTTGTGCACAATCTTTAAACCTCTAATCCCAAACAAAATCAAATAAATAAATACCAGTGAAATGAGTGGTAAGGAAAAGATGCTGGCATTGGTTGAACACACACTGACAAAATCTAAGAATAGTATAACTAGAAAGTTATATAACCCACAGGGAGACCTAAAAACACACGGAGAAGAGAATTTGAGACTGAGATGAATCATATGGGGAGACAGAGGGAGCTGAAACAAGAAAGCAAAGGATAGGACAGATTGGTGTGAATTGATTGAGTGCCTAATCTTCAGTAGGGTATAAAGGGCAGAAGAAGAAGACTGCTTCTATTGTACAAAATCAGCAGATTATAAATTATTTATATCATTACTATTCAGCAATCATTAACATGGTAAAAATTATGTAATGTTCTTTGGAGACATTTTGTAAATATCACTGATACTGAAATGAATGTATGTGACATTAGTGTGCAGTATTACCATAAATATCATTATACTGCCATTGTAGTGTAGAATAACAGATACACCACCATTGCCTGGAGAGAATGTACTGCAGGGAGTGACCAGAGGATCTGACTGACACTCAGTACTCCGAGGAAAGGCCAGACGGACACATAATCAGATTGCAACTGGTACTATTAGTATTGGGAGTCTTCACTGTTTGTTGAAGATGAGGACGGAGCACATATGTGAATGTCCTAAGTGCTGTGATGTCAGTTGTAGACTCAACTCATACTGCCATCTTGAGTGTGTTATAGGCTGTTATGAAACCATTAAAGGTGGAGGTAGTCTGTGGCAGACACTGTCATTGGGGTGTGAAATGTTCAGCCTACACATATTCTAGGCCACTGCATAATAAGATAGGGTGACCTAATCTTGTCATCTTTCTTTCCCATACAATTCCTCGAAAAGTCTTACAATTGTTTAGACATAAGTTTTGTGTATTTCAGTTATTAATAATGTTTTAAGAATAGCACATTTAAAGTGGGTAGTGCAGTTAATCTTTTCCTTTCTTGCAGCCTACAGAGCTGGTTTACTACCACCATGTCCTGCCTTGTTTCACTCTATTCATAGTGGTCTTTTCAACTTTTGTTGTGCAACTGCTTGTTGTATTTTATTTTCCATCCTGTTCTTGGTCATTAAAGTTGCAGCACATAATACTTTTAATATAATCTTGAGGGTAAATTCTGTGCATGTGACCAGACCTGGTCCCACTTGATTGTATATATATTTCAGTCGTTTACTGCCAGTGGCTCACAGACTTTTCAGAGATTTGTGTCTGACCCTTTGAAGAATTTTGCTATACATATTCTGCTTTGCTTTTTAAAAACAAAATCTCTCGTTTATATGCTCATCTATTGCCATAAGATTAGGCCAATTAAATCATTGTGTAATAGATGTTAAAACTTCATTTTTAGTTGAAAGCAATAAGATTCTTGAAAAAAAAAAAAAAAAAAAAATCATTGTATGTCATATATTCATGGGATTTTCTGAATGGTGTCAAGATCCTATTGCAAGAATGTTGGGTTGTTAAGGTTAAGTGTTTTGTAGCATTATTACTTACACATTAAAAAAATGTTCTCATCCACTCATCTCTCATAGAAATCAGCTCAGGGCATCTTTTGGAGTTTCCTGTTTACTCTCTCCTGAGTGTCATTATCTCTTTCTTGTCTTAATTTCCATGTGCTGAGTCATCACCCACTGCCGCACAAAGTGAAATCACACTGTTGACCTTATTGATGATTGCAAAGAAATTCACTTCCTTTAGTTAATTTTAATACTGATTTCATAAACAAAATATTGCATGATTTATTGCCTGACATATGTCGCTGTATCTCATCAGGTGCATTCTGCAGAGTTATATATCGTGAAGTGGGCAAACAAATAATACTGTGGATGAAATACTAAGTACATAGTTGCTGAATATATGTTTGAATGTGGAGAAACGGACAATATTATCTTGTACTGCACTAAGTACATAGTCGCTGAATATATGTTTGAATGTGGAGAAACGGATAATATTATCTTGTACTGCACTAAGTACATAGTCGCTGACATTGTTTGAGTGGGGAGATGTAGCAAGGATCCGTTTTACACACCTTGAGGTGAATTGGGCATATGGTGCTCGCCCCATAATTGTACAGACCAGTTGAAACCTGAGGAGTGATGTGGTCAGTGTCGTGCTGACAGATATGTGTGCCTATGGTGCAGATGTGATTAGTAACCACATAGAAAATGGGTTAATGCAGGTCACAGATTGTGTATTATAAGGCACAAGGTGATGGTCATTTTCAGTGAATGATAGCATGGTGCCAGTAAACTACATGCTGCTAGTTGTGACACCAGTATTCCATGCAGAGGATATACACACATGTGTAATCACTGTAATGTTGTACTGTTTCAGTAATGGTTGTGACTGTGTAGGAACATAGTTTTAGCTGTGAATAATCTCATTAAAATAACTTTTTATAAACAGGTTTCCTAGTTTTTAAAATGAAAGAGGAGTACTTACATTTTTTTTAGCTGTGGACACATTTCCTAATTTCCAGATATGCTGAGCCATGGGTTCTAAACCAACTGCAGGTGATTTAGAAGCAGGCCACCTTGCATTGATTTCCATGGTATGAGACATAGGGCAGTCAGAAAGCAATGACAAACTACCGAATGTAATAATTGTCTAGGAAATCATAAACAGCCCAACAAATATTGGGGTTGATTGCGACATCCTGTAAAGCAGTGGTTCTCGACCTTTTTTGGCCCTCCCCCCCCTTTTCACCATATTTTAAAGACGTCATTCCCCCCCCCCCCCCAAAAAAAAATAAGCTAAATTTAATAGCACATACTAAAACAAGTCTAGACATCTACATAAACGTGATTTGCGGATCTACTTACATTATAAAATGAATTTCAGAAGGGTGATACATACAGAACCGTAAAGTATGAAGGGAAAAACAATATCAAGTAATCGGTTCTTGTATTAATGCAATCTAGAAATAATCTTAATTCCCCCCCCCCGACGAAACCCTAAAATTCCCCCCAAGGGGGGGGGGGGGAATTCTCCACCGGTTGAGAACCACTGCTGTAAAAGGTATGCAACTAACATTTTTGTGACTGACTTTCTGAATGTGCATCTGCAGTTTGGGTGCCACACCTCCTTTGATATGGTGTTTCTAAATCTGGCATCAGAGTAGACACTGCAGCAACAGTTGGCTGTTGCCTTGTAGTTAATAGTTGCAGTTAGCTCAATCTCGTTTTGGTGAATTATTTTGAAAAGCCTATATATTGTAATCATATCTCATCATATCTCACTCACTGGAGTTTTGGTTCTATGAATACTCATGAGAAAACGTAAAATTGTGTTGTTTTAAAACAATTCTTGAAAAATTAACTGTTACTTTTTTTTATTTATACTATCTTTACAATATCTGCTGTTTTTGTGTGAAAGTTGAGTTGCATTTATGATGTTAAAAATATCGATGGAAATATGTTTGTTTATATACTAAGTTTATGACATTTTGTAAAACAGAAATGAATGCTATATTCATAGAGTTCTGTGTATCATTGGTCAGAATCCTGCAAGTAGATGCAAAGTTTCATCATGACAAATAATGTATTTTTTGTGCATTTTTTACTATTTAAGTTTTTATATATGACTAGGAATGACATACTATTGCATACTGGGTGCTATAGTCTGTCCGGAAATTTATGCCGTCATTCAAGATCAATTATTTTGAAAACTATCTGTTGCATCGTTATGAAATTTTTCCAGCCGTCTTATATTTACCCCCACCCAAGGAATATGTCTTTGATAGGTCCCAAAACAACTTAAATCATTAAAAGCGGCATCATTCCTTTGATGTTTTGCTTAACAACTAGTGATTTCTTGTTAAAAATGTTATGTTTACGGTAATGAGGACCTGCAAATTCAGATGACAAACAAAGGCGTATCTGGATTCGTATGGGAGTGGGTGCAATCAAAGAAGTAGCTTACAGTCGACAGAATCGGCTGCATTGCACAGGGTTTTTATCCCATATGGCTCAGTTTCTTTCCGCAGCGCGGAAAGC
Organism: Cepaea hortensis; assembly: GCA_963921405.1. NCBI lineage: Eukaryota > Metazoa > Mollusca > Gastropoda > Stylommatophora > Helicidae > Cepaea > Cepaea hortensis. Next base: position 128,442,474 of record OY992878.1, on the reverse strand, counting down.
GTCGCACAAAGCACGAACTCCGTAGCTCCAGCGACGACCCTCGGCAGTCTCCGAATAAAATGAATGATGCGGCCCGGACAGACAGACAGAAAGGTAGGTAGGTAGGCAGAAAGATAGGTGGGTGGATGGATGGCTGGCTGGCTGGCTGGCTGAGTGGGTGGATCGGTCGGTCGGTGGGTCGGTCGGTCGGTGGGTGGGTGGGTGGGTGGGTCGGCAGGCAGGCAGGCAGGCAGACAGACAGATAGATTAGATAGATAGATAGATAGATGGATGGATGGATGGATGGATAGATAGATAGATAGATAGATAGATAGATAGATAGATAGATAGATAGATAGATAGATAGATAGATAGATAGATAGATAGATATCGGTAGGTCGGTCGGTTAGTGGGTGGGTGGGCAGGCAGGCAGACAGACAGACAGATAGATTAGATAGATAGGACAGACAGATAGATTAGATAGATTGATATCGGTAGGTCGGTCGGTCTGTCGGTGGGTGGGTGGTCGGGCCGGCAGGCAGGCAGATAGATAGATAAATAGATAGATAGATAGATAGATAGATAGATAGATAGATATATAGATAGATAGATAGATAGATATCGGTAGGTCGGTCGGTTAATGGGTGGGTGGGCCGGCAGGCAGGCAGACAGACAGACAGATTGATTAGATAGATAGGACAGACAGATAGATTAGATAGATAGGACAGACAGATAGATTAGATTAGATTAGATAGATAGATAGATAGATAGATATCGGTAGGTCGGTCGGTCGGTCGGTTGGTGGGTGGGTGGGCCGGCAGGCAGGCAGTCAGGCAGACAGACAGACAGATAGATTAGATAGATAGATAAATAGATAGATAGATGGATAGATAGATAGATAGATATCTGTTGGTCGGTCGGTCGGTATGTGGGTGGGTGGGCCGGCAGGCAGGCAGAGAGACAGACAGACATACAGACAGACAGACAGACAGATAGATATATAGATAGATTGATTGATAGATAGATAGATAGATAGATAGATAGATAGATAGATAGATATCGGTACGTCGGTCGGTTGGTCGGTGGGTGGGTGGGCCGGCAGGCAGGCAGACAGACAGACAGACAGACAGACAGATAGATAGATATATTAGATAGATAGATAGATAGATAGATAGATAGATAGATAGATAGATAGATAGATAGATAGATATCTGTCGGTCGGTCGGTCGGTCGGTATGTGGGTGGGTGCGCCGGCAGGCAGGCAGACAGACAGACATATAGATTAGATAGATTAGATAGATAGATAGATAGATAGATAGATAGATAGATAGATAGATAGATAGATAGATAGATAGACAGATAGACAGATAGATAGATAGATAGATAGATATCTGTCGGTCGGTCGGTCGGTATGTGGGTGGGTGGGCCGGCAGGCAGGCAGGCAGACAGACAGACAGATAGATTAGATAGATTAGATAGATAGATAGATAGATAGATAGATAGATAGATAGATAGATAGATAGATAGATAGATAGATAGATAGATATCGGTACGTCGGTCGGTTGGTCGGTGGGTGGGTGGGCCGGCAGGCAGGCAGGCAGACAGGCAGACAGACAGACAGACAGATAGATAGATAGATATATTAGATAGATAGATAGATAGATAGATAGATAGATAGATAGATAGATAGATAGATGTCGGTCGGTCGGTCGGTATGTGGGTGGGTGCGCCGGCAGGCAGGCAGACAGACAGACATATAGATTAGATAGATTAGATAGATAGATAGATAGATAGATAGATAGATAGATAGATAGATAGATAGATAGATAGATATCGGTACGTCGGTCGATCGGTCGGTGGGTGGGTGGGCCGGCAGGCAGACAGACAGACAGACAGATAGATAGATAGATAGATAGATAGATAGATAGATAGATAGATAGATAGATAGATAGATAGATATCGGTAGGTCGGTCGGTCTGTCGGTGGGTGGGTGGTCGGGCTGGCAGGCAGGCAGATAGATAGATAGATAGATAGATAGATAGAATAGATAGATAGATAGATAGATAGATAGATAGATAGATAGATATCGGTAGGTCGGTGGGTCGGTGGGTAGGTGGATGGGTCAGCCGACCGGCAGACATTCAGACAGACAGACATTCAGACAGACATTCAGACAGACAGACAGACAGACAGACAGACAGACAGATAGATAGATAGATTGATTGATTGATTGATTGATTTCCACCAGAAACCGGGCCTTGTCAGCTAGTTTATTTATATAATCACGTTTCATGAAAGAACCCACATTTGGAGACGCCTCTGAATCTTCGTGCTGTTTGTTTGAAAACGAAAGTCACGTGAAAATTTTGAATAATTTGGGTCGAATCTTGGGGAAGCTGTAAAACTGTTAAAATCATGGTCGTAATCTTTAAGTCATAATTAATATACCGTATATAAGCTAACTTTAAAATCTGCTGTAAAATCTCCAGAACAAAAATTGTTTTGTTGGGTGGACATAATGATAACGTTATATACTAAATCTCATCATTTTATCTCAGCCCGTTACTGAGATATTGAATTTTATATTGAGGCAACCAAAAAAAAACACACTATAGCAAATGTGTGTTTTGCATTTAATATTCTGTTTGTATAATTTTATCATGGGAAGATTTCTTTTAATATAGGAAAGCCAAGATGCATTATTTATCACTATTTAAAAACAGTCTGTATGCTTGTCTTCTTCCAATTCGCTATTGTTTGTATACTTGTCTTCTTCTAATTCGCTATTGTTTGTATGCTTGTCTTCTTCTAATTCGCTATTGTTTTAGTCATTTCTGTACAAGGATCCAGTTCTCTGCATGTCATTGTGTTCCAGTTTTTCTCTTCTCATAAAAAAGTTATTAAACAATGTCTATCAATTGCTCTTCAAAGACTAAACCAACAATAAATTATGGAGTGGGACAGACAGAACTACAAAAACTAGATTTTTAAGAGCATGCATCTTTCCCATTGCAACATACGCCTGTGAGACCTGGACACTTACTAAACAAGCTGAACAGCGCATAAATGCCTTTGAATACAAATGTTATAGACGTGTTCTAAGAATATTTTGGGTAAAGAAAATAACAAATGAATCCATACTTCAGGAGCTAAATATTGAAGAGGGTTGGCTACTAAAGACGATAAAACAGAGAAAATTGAAATATTTCGGTCACTTGAAATGTCATGAAAGTTTGGAGAGAACAATAATGGAGGGGTATATACCTGGGAAGAGAGGAAGAGGAAGGCCAAAGAGAAGTTGGGTGCAGGATGTTGTGGATGATCTCCAGATGGGTGTATCGGACGAGGGAAATCTTGCTTGTGATGGAAAAGTTTTTGGGAAGGTTGTTATGGGAGCGAGGTTCTGCAAATGACATACTACTAAATGAATGAATGAATAAAAAAGTTACAGGACATGGCAGTCAACTCCAGCATTTTTTGGCTGTTTGTGATTCAAGGGCAAGTTTATGTTCAGTAGTTTGCTATTGCTTTCTGAACGACCGACACTCATACCCTTGTATAAAAAACCTATGCTTCCAAATTGCCTGCAGCTGTGTTTTGAATGCTGTATGCGGGATTACGAATTGCATTCGTAGCTCCTTCACCACCAAGCCGGCTCTTCTCATAATGTGACCAAAAGTGATCTGGTGTTTGTGATAAGTTGTCTTTGTATCATAGCCTCCTTCAAAATATTTGATTACTCATGTTGGCTGTCTCTGCATGTATGTTGCTGTAAGTGAGAGCTCATGCTAGTCATCTACATACAACACTTGTTGTGTATTAGTCAACTTTTCATGGCTAACAAAATAAATAGGCAGACACTGAATTTTATTTGTTTCAGATGTCTATTCTGTGATCCACTCTGGAGAGAAGCAGCAAAGACCACCAGTGACAAGAGTGTTGGGTGCAGAGAACTCAGCCTACACTTACCAGAGCTTCTCATGTCCTTGCTGTTTCAAAACACATGCTGATAGCTCTGCACTCAGAACTCATATGTCCCAATTTCACAAGGACAAAATTCCGTATTCCTGTAATTTGTGTGGAAAGGGCTACCTCAGCACGTCAGGACTCAGCCGGCATATGCAGTCTCATAAAGGAAAGACTTTCATGTGCCCAATATGTGATTCCAAATTTACCCAGAAGTTCACTGTCAGATCACATTTGAGAACAGTTCATGGCTTAGATCAGTGTTTAAATTGTCCAGCGGTGCTCAAATTGGGCGTAGAGTTTAGTCAGCATGCCCAAATATGTGACGCAAAAAGATTTCTTTAGCACATAATGCAGTTTCACACATGTATTTGAGCTTTTTTTAAGAAAGAATATTTTGTACATTGGTGGTGAATGTCCATCTGTTATGATTTATTTATTCCCACATTGAATGTTTCCGTGGGAATAAATAAATCATAACACATGGACATTGTTTTTTCAGACTGTATGTTGGCATCTGTGTCTTGTGGTAGGGAACAGATTCACAATTTTGACATTCCGAGTGTCAGCCATATGCAATTTGAGAGCACATGGCTTTGCTTTGATTCTCCCAGTGGTGTGGGCGACAGTTGTTCAGAAAGAAATGACACTCTACTGAACATAAAATTGCTTAGAAAATCACAAACAGCCAATAAATCTGGGGTGGTTGTGACGCCCTGTATAGGACATGCATCTGTTTTTCCAGTTATATATTCATGAATACATTTTAAGCAAAAATAGATTATGAACCTAGGAAAATACTTTCTTGCTTTGTCATATCAGATTGTTCAATCCAAAGAATGGTATGAAGTTGTTTTGAACATGCCACCTTACCATAAATCTACTTTTGTAACTGCCTGTAAACTTGTTCTTGAGACATTAATGTGGTCTTCTTCTTCTGCCTTTGATCCCCAGTTGTGGCCCTCAACCAACCCAGACCAAGCCGTCCTATCTTGTGCTATCTCCTGCAGCTCCCTCTAGATATTCCCAATATTATTAATCTCATTTTGTAATTCTCTTCTTTGTGTGTTTTTAGGTCTCCACCTAGTTCATTTGCCTTATGGGTTGCAGACAAGAGTGTGGTCTGGTTATATTGTCCTCAGGTTGTCTTAATGTGTGTCCTATCCAGGCCAGCATATGACCAGTTGGTTCACCAGAATTTGTTTAGTTCACATCCTTAAACTCTATGTTAGTCATTCTGTCATATTATTTTATCCCAACCATTCTGCGCAGGCACCTATTAGTGAATGTTTATAGTGTATGAGAAATTCTTGTAGTTGTTCTCCATATTTCTGATCCATGCTGTAGTACTAACAATTGGAATTAATCATTCTAAGTTTCGTGCTCAGTTTAACTTTCTTTGACATCACAAATTTCCTAGTGCTATGAAATCTCTTCTTGCCTTTTGTATCATTTCTGTCTGTTCCCCCATGTTTGTCTACACGGCTTCCTAAATGAGTGTATGATGCCATTTCTTGAAGAGAGGTTTTACAAAGGGAAATTAATGTGGTGGTTTTACCATTATCTTCCATGCCCATTTTAGGGAATGACAGACTTCCTTTGTTAGCTGTTGTTATATATATGTTCAAATGTTCGTGCCTAGGATAGTATTCTTGCCTTCAAAAGAAAACAATGTTAGCAGAGAGCAGTTCATTAAATGCACATTTGTCAGTTTATTGAGTCCAAATATGTTAGCAGAGAGCAGTTCATTAAATGCACATTTGTCAGTTTATTGAGTCCAAATACTGGTATGACATTTTTATGAACACATCTCTCCACCGTAGATCTAGTTTTGTAATTGTTAAAAAACTTATTCTTGGAAAATTCATGTGATGGTTTTCCCTTTCTCTCCACAAAAATGCAGAACAGTTGTTATAAATGTTAACAAGGTAATCCATGAGATTGCCTAATAACCAGATAATTTTTGTAGTGAAAGCACAGTTAATTTATGAATGAGAGATTCTGCCATTATTGTTACTTTATGAGTTTTAAACCAGTGCCACTTCATGAGATCACATCCACATTCATGCAATGATGTGTTGCCCCAGGCCCTTCCATGAATCTGCTGTTGGACTCGAGCTTCTTAATTTAGTTTGGTTAGGTCCAAAAAATTATGAAATGTTTGCTGTGGCCCATACCTGAAAATCACACTATGCTTTGGCAGCTGTAGCATGATATAAGGTCAAGTCTGTAAGCCTTTTGTTTTTCTGTTATTAGTTGTAAAACAGATCTTACACATGTTACATCTCTCTCTGTATGTTTCTTTTTCTCTCATGCTGTCAACTTTCTCTCTCTCTCTCTCTCTCTTTTTTATTTAGCCATTTTACATGCATACATACATTGTGCTTATCATTTGATTACAGTGACAGTAAATCTTCTATTTACATTTACATTTAATTTTATATTTTTTAACGTTATGTTTATGTCTCATAATTTGGCATTCTGCATTCTGTCATAATTAAAAGCCACATAGACAGGGTTAACCATGACAGATGTTCTGTAGAAGTAGATTATTAATATTCATTTTGTATGGATTTTAACTTTTTGTCAGTGCAATTTCAGACAACACAATCAGAGATCAACTATTGTGTTTTTCTTGACTTGTAAACAAATCCATGAATGTTAGGAGCCAAGAAAACTGATGTTTCTTAATATGCCGTTGTAGAGTTTTATTTTGAAAAAGAATACATTATTGTTGTGTTCTGTTTTTGGCATTCTGTTAAGTCTGTTCCATTGCTTGGCAGTGGTGTTGATTGAAATGCAACATGTTTTTGATTTCAGATGTGTTTTCATAGAAGGCACCATCATTCAGGACGACTCATTTCTGAGTTTTCAGGACAGAGTTTCTCAGCGATTTCTGCTCACAGTCTTGAAGTGTCAGCACAAACTCATGAGAGAGATGCGTGAATTGCAGTATCACAGTAGCTAGCCTGCTTGCCTGCCGACTTGGTGATGTGTTAAAATCCCCATCAATGCAAGGAATATTGAAAAATTGACCTGGCCTCCCAGGTTGACCCAGCCTGAAATTGGTACCAGGAAATATAAGGCAGCCGGTAATATATTGACCACATTAGCCTTCAATTGCCAAGTGGTCCATAAACATGGGACCATCACCATATACCCAGTACTCTTCAGTGTGTGGGGAAGGGTTCTTTGCTTGTTCTAACCATGTCCAGTACACCTCAAGGCGTGGGGAAAAAGCCCTTTAGTTGCTTTTATTTAGAAAATCAGAAGCATGATAACAGTTTCATAATTCTAGTCAGTACAACAAATTGTGCCAAAGGTCAAATACACTCAAGACTGCTGTCTGAAGTGCCAGCAAGCACTTTGTGTCCCAGTTATAATCTGCCAGGATTAAACAGAATATGGCTTTATTGTTAACTTCCAGTTCAATATTCAATATGGCGTCTAGGCTAGAGATCTGTTAAGGCCTTGGAGTGTGTTTGCTTCTGACCATGGTTTTGCTTATGCATTTTTCTCATTTGGACTTGTAGTTCATGGTTCCGACACCCAGCTACGGAGTTGAATGCTTGGTGCGCCACTATGTGCTGTGGATTTCATGTGGAATGCTTTTTCGTCTTTCGCTCTGTGGTTTGTGAACTGCACACTCAGAAAAGTTGTGGGTAGCCTGTTGCCGAGCTAGCTAGTTTGCCTTATGCAGTCATACGTGTAAAACTGCTTTTTTTCTGGTGACTGCTACTTACTTCGATGGTGAACTGCAATTCTCTTGACAGACTGTTGTGTTGACATTCTGGTAGTGGCCTTATGCATGCAATTTGCATGTGCATGTTGTTGGTTTTTTTGGGACTGTTGTCTGCTAATTTGTCACATAGGACAGTGGAGAGCATTTTGTGTGATTTGTTTCTTTTTTGCTGGCACAAGAACAGAGCATGATAAGGTGACCCATTTGCCATGAAGATGAAACTGCGACTAAAGATTAACTAACTCTTAATATAGCTAAATCAGTGAGGGCACAGGGTAATGAAAAGAACTATTCTTACAGAAAGAGCCTTGTAAGCTATGGAAGGATGAGAGAAAATAACAGTTTTGTTTTAATTCCTGGGTGAACTTACATTATATTGAGAGCTCTGACCGGTGACACTCTCCATAAACACACAATAATGCATGTATGAGCAGTAGTTGCATATCGCTAGTAATTGAAATAAGACTTAACATAAGTTACTAATATGGCAGATTATGGGTGGATAATACAAATAGAATATTACTTACTGCCTTGTATTGACTGACTGGCACCTTGCCGTCGTGACAGACGATAGTTTATAAAATGGAATTATACCTCTGCATAACACAAAGCCTGGTCTGAATTTAGAGACCATATGTTGTCCATGCAGCAGGATCCCTCTCTCTGCCCATCTAGTGTACTCCAGAGGAAAGGTAACACCAATACGTCTGGAACAAGACAAGCTGCAGAAGCTTCTGGAACAGCAAAGCAATACTCTAACTGTCCGCCTGTCAGATCTTCCATCCTTGATCAGTTGCCGACCAAGGCTTAGGGTCTGGTCTGCCCTGTCATGCCATTTGGTCTTTATGTTGCATTTCCTTGCACTAGGGTTTAGGAGTGTCACATGGAATACCTATTCTGTGTAAATCAAAAATTGATTCTGTTTTGTCTTCTCTTCTTCTTCAAGATTTAATCTTTGAGATATCAACTGCAGAAATCTGCAAGTTTTTTCACTCTCGTATGACAAGAACTTAAATTGTAATGTGTTAAAAAGTTATTATTATTAGAAAATTTAAGTGCTACAGTATTTATCTGGGTCTCTGTAATGTTAGAATGAAATTGTGTTTAATTTTCTGACCTGAATATTTTTGTTTCTTTTTACCGCAAAATAATGCTTTATGCTTATTTGCATCTTTCAGTATGTTTGTTGTTTAATCCTCTGTAATGTATTTTTTTTTTGGGCCGTGGAATGAGTGCTTATTTTCCAATCTATAGATTTATATTATGTAGATTATAATCCCCTATCACAGCATAAACATTTGGTTTTTAAGCTTGAAATGAAATTAGGTAACAAAACAAAAAATCATGCGGTTGTAAAATTTGGTACCCAAAAATAATTATCCAGATCCACAAGTAGTTATGTAGCAGGTAAATTAAATACCGTTACACCAACTTTACTGTGTACTTCCTTAAATCAATTCATTAAGACAATTTAAAACAGTGATAAATGTCTTTGTCTTTCAGGTGATACTCCCAGACAAAGCAGTGAAGTATCATATCCTTCCTCTTCCTGCTCTGGAAGAATTCTCAAAGTTGAACCCAGAAAAGATAAAGTTCAAAATCTGTTTCATTGACAGCAGGTGTCATGCCAAGTCAACACGGCAGATTAGTTTCTCAAAATAGTGCTAAAGCTGGAAATGCAGCAGGCTCCCTGCCGAGACATCACTGCCAGCTAATTTCTCCAAATATTGCTAAAACCGCACATGCTACAGACTCCCACAGAACCAACATACCATCATGTACTGTTTGTGGGAAATATGGTTGCTTAAGCAACACATCTATATACATAATGAAGCCGTTATGATTTCTCAACATTAAATGATAAGTAAGCTGTATTTGAACTTCATAGTGAAGCTGACAGCCAGTTATTCTCATTACCCTTTAGGCTGTTTCAAGGGCAAAAGAGCACCACTGCAATTGGTTTTCATATGCCAAAGAGCTTGAAAAGCTCCAATGGTATTAGTATCTGCAATGGTTTTGTTTTTCCCTGTGATGAGATTTACTGATGATGAATGCCAAAGTGCTTAGCCTTAATGGGTTTGACATATTACTGCTATTGTAGTACATAGTTTAGAGAGAATAATGTTGTCCATCCATTCATCTATCATGTGCCATGCTGATAAGCGTGGGCGGTCATGTTTCACCATCTCACTCTATCACCAGGATCGTGGTGCGCATGACTATCCCTACCAGGCGAGGCTGATCCTAAGAAGCACCCATTTACGCTACTCTGATTTTCAATGAGACCGTAATTTTCTTGGCATCTGTAAAGAAGGTAGTTTGCCATAGCTTTCCTTCTTAGCAGTAACCATACTGGTCAATGACCGTAGACATTGTCTCCGCAAAAAAGAGATCCTATGCCTACCGTCGTGAAGCTGGAGACCATAACCTACAACTATCTGTCAGCTGCTCTTCAACTTCATCCACCACCTGCACCCATGGCTTCATATAACCCTGATCGGGAGGTTAAACGGGTACACTACCTTGCCCAAGGGTGTCCCGTAGACTAGCGGAGGGTAGGAGGCACCTTACTTCTCCTTTAATAGAGGATACCCCTACCCTGCCACCCATTAGAATGAGAAGAAGAAGAAGAAGCACACCCAAGAATGTAGTAGGCACAGTGAAAAATTAAACTAAGGATTTTGTTCCTTTTGAAACTTACTTTCGGTGGCATTCTCAATTATTGCAAGCCTCTTGTTAGATTTAATATTTGGAGATACAGCTAGTGCATTGTGCATATATTTCATTAAGTGCATTATAGCATGAATGTGGTGGTTGGTTGTGCTTTTGTATTAATTTATAACTGTTGACATTCAGAATACAGAATCAAAATGTGGATTTGGGTTTTCAGATTAATTATCCACATATGGATTACTCATTTTGGCTGCCCAAGGCAATTTCAGCAGTTTTCTATACAACCACATTATTTTGGGCCTCCAGGAATTGTTTTGCTTGTTTATTAATTACTCAGAATTCACAACCATACATTAAAATATGTTGTGTGTAAAACGCAAGAATTTTCTTTCTTTCTTCCAGTGACAGGGACTTGCATAATATGTTCTGCAGTTTATAAAATACAGTTTTTGCTTGTCTTGTTCTGTTATTTATGCATACATAAAAATAATACCATTGACTTTAATTGCACATTTTGGTATGGTCCAATTATTTGATACAGTCTCATTATTCAAGCTGAGGCTCTCTTTTCACTTTTTGCAACTACTGTATCAATCATTCTGTAGTTCATACTGTCTTTCTTGATATCAAGATGATGTCATCAGTATAATGTAAGTTGTTTATATTAAGACCACAAGCTGTGATCTCTGGCATGTGTTCTATAGATCTTATTATATGCTCTCTGCTTTGCTAACAAAATCATTGTAATGATCAAATTTGACTATCATCATTTATGTTGGACAAGTCCATAGATGCTCATACCTCCTCAAAACTTCTGTGAACAAAAATAAAGGACTGTATACATCCTTGTCTGGTACCCTTATTTTTGCATTAAAATGTTTCTATTGGTTCTGGTTTCTATAGCTGCTGTTTTCTGCCAACATATGTTCTTTATTATTCTCAGGTCTTTGCTATCAATGATCTAGTAGTTTGATCATTTCCTATTTCACTCTACCATACACTTTTGTGTAGTCTAAGAAGTGTAAGTACAGATAAGTTTTTATTTCAATGGCTTTTACTAATAAATAATGTTCTAAGAATGTATGTGATATTGTTTGTGCCCTTTCCCTCTACATATCCACATTGTTCATCACTAATTCTTGGATTTATCTTATTTCTAAATCTTATCATGTTTCTAAATCTTCTTCTAATTATTTTCATTAACAACTTTCTCATATGAGTTACATGACTTTTTTTTGCAGTGATCTTCACATTCTAAAGCAAGTATTTCACAAAGCTACAACTATGGATGTTGTCTAGTGCATCCTGTAGTCTCTAATTCTGTCCCCTACTTCTGTGAGCGCCAAACAACACGAGTGTAGTTGTTTATGGATTTTAGTTGGCAATTAGAAATGTACACACTGTTATGTTGTGCATTACATAAGCTGTTTATTATTATATTTTATGGGTGTTTGATTTTCAAGAAAGCAACATTCATTTAATGGTTTTCATTTCAAGTGATTCAAGTACACTGTGTGTACATTTGAGACAGAAATTATTGTATTTATTTCACAATTAGCAAGTTTCAGTATTTTAGCTGCTTCATCATTGTTTGAATGGTTTTATATTGATGTTTTCCAACTTTTAAATTTGAAACTGTCTTTGGACTAAAGAATTGGACAGTGTCTTAGGTGATATGCAAATTATATATGTAATACTCATCACACAAACAGTCTAAATAAAGTGTACAGGGAACATAACGGGAAAAATTAGCATTATTAAAACAGAGGTGATGACTATAACCTAACCAAAGAAGAACAAACAACAAAGATCCATCTAAAAGAACACCCCCTGAAACAAGTAAAGAACTTCAAATACTTAGGAAGTATAATATCATAAAGTGGCAAATCAAAAGCTGAGATCGAGAATAGATGCAATAAGGCAAACCATTGGACAAAATGGCACCAGTACTAAAGAACAAACATGTGTCAGTAGATATTAAAAAAGCGCTCAACACAATCTTTCTACCAACTCTATGCTATCAATGCCAAACCTGGATAATGACAGAAAAAGAAAAGAAAAAAACTAAAGCACCGGAACTGAGATTCCTGAGAAGAATACTCAATGTATCAAGAAGAGGGAAGATCAGAAATGATGAAATCAGGAATAAAGTGTGGGTAATCGCGGCGCTAGATTTTATTAAACAACAGCAGGTGAAAGGGTTCAGCCAGAAAAATCAACTGAAGCTGCACCATAACAAGCAATAATGTACAGACCAATGGAATCAGAAGAATAGATTAACCTTGTAAACGATGATTAGAGGGAATAGATCGATAGATCAGGAATCCCGATATATGAAGCATATAAACGGGCACTCTCCTGCTGTTTATGCTTCACCTTGACACTGCAAGTTACGAGAGGAACAAGATGAGATAGATAATGATGAAAACCATACTGAATTTTGCAATGTCATTGTTTTATATAGTTCAGTAAATATTATCAAGGGAACCATAAATGTGTATATATTGATCAAATAAACAAATGGTACATTTGCTGAATCGTCTTATCATGTTATAACTTGCTTGAGAAAGTGTTTGCATTCTCATGCAAGTGTGCATTCCTGGACATATGAACTATTCATAAACTATCCTTTGTAAAGATAATTGCATGTCCTTAAAAGGATGTTGCAACCAACCCTAGTATTTATTGGCTGTTTGTGATTTACTTAAACAATTTTAATTCAGTAGTTTGCCATTGCATTCTGAACAGTTGACTTCTCATACCATAGAAATCAACACAAAGCAGACTGCTTCTAGACCACCCTCTGCTGATTTCAAACCCTCAACTCTGTATGTCAGGAAATTGTGGAACTGCACACTATCCTTTGTACAGACTATAAATTATATTTCTCAAGCGAATTTGTCTAAATATCTCAGACAAAGCATGTGTCATTGTTGCAAAAGGTGTTTGACTGCTCCATTCATATATTATCATATATGGCATATTCACTCACAAAATGAAACAAATATTATGGTTTTCTTCACATTGCTAATAAAATATAGACTGTTCAGCCACAAAATGAAACAGTTGTATTTTCCGGCAATTTATATTAGCATCAGACATTAAACACATGATATACCTTTTCTGTATGAGGTCATGTTTCATTGATACTGAGCATACCTTTGATAACAGTGTATGTATTTCTGGTGTATTTGTGTTATGTTAGTGTTGTTTCATTATTGAGGGTCTATTTTGCAGATAGCATGCTCAGCATATGTGTCTTGTCCTTATTTTCTTGAGGAAATCTTTGCTCCAGCTTCATACTGTAATCATTTTAGAATGGACCTTGTCTGTCTCTACCTCTGGTGATTCACAGATCATTCTCTTGTACGTTTGTTTCCAGACATGCTGTGTATTTTCAAACTTTGGTTTGCATGCTGAAACTTGTTTTACAAAATAGACGCACACTAAAGAACAAAAAATGTCTATCGAATCGGAGGACAAGAATAAATGATATGACAGATCTTCACTTCTCAGCACCAATTCAAATATTCTATGTCACTATAACCATCAGGATTTGTTGTAGCTTTTCTAATTAGCCTGGTTCAATTTCTAAGTAGGACATGTGGTAGCTGGATGAAAACAGAATTCCCTGTATAATTTTGTAATTTTTTTATTCATATATGGGTTTCGTTTCTTTAATTCTGAATGTATTTTACTCCTTCTTCTGTTGCTCTTTACTCCTCATTTAGGTATCGACCCTTCACAACAAACCATTGCCAAATTCTCCAATCTTTTACTATGACCTGCAGTCCCATCCATGTTCGCCCCATATTATTCATCTCTGTCTGTAATTCCTTTCTGTGTGTTTTAGGTCTCCCACTATTTCATTTGCCCTGGGCATTCCAAACTAGGGAGTGTCTCGTTATATTATCCTCAGAATTTCTCAATGTGTGCCCTATCCAGTGCCAGTGTCTTTCCCCCATCTCTTGATTCACTGGAATTGGTGATTCTCCCATACCATTTTGTTTCCACTATTCTGTGCAGGCACAAATTAATGAATGTTTGTAGTTTATTAGTACTTATTTTTGTTGTTCTCCATATTTCTAATCTATATAGTAGTATTGATTTAACATTGGAGTTAAATATTATAATTTTGGTGCTAACCTTAATTTCTCTTGATGTCCAAATATTTTCTAGTACTAAGCTTCTCTTGCCGTTTGTATTCTCATTTTAATAACTGTTTTCCCATCTGTGCCTACATTGCCCTCTACAGTAAGTCTCTGATTCTGCCTCTTGAATTGAGGGCTTCACCAAGGGAGATATGGTTGTTATTTGCTTGATTTAATCTCATTATGTTTATCTTTTTCCCCTATGCATTTTTAGATCTAATTGTTGTGATCTCTCATCAAGTGTAATTAGTTAATCCTGCATCTGATTACGTGTGCAGTCCAGATCATCAAGCTGCTTTGTTAGTGTCCATTGAGTTCCATTTCTGGCGGTAACTATTGTTTTCATACCCAGTCTATAGTCAGTAAGAATAATAATGGTGACAAAAGGCATCCTTATCGTACTCTTGTTTTTATTTCAAATACAGTATATCTGTCAGTTTTCCCTCGTGAAGAACTCTATATTTCATATCTTCATATGTTGCCCTTATTAAGTTAATAATTTTCTGTGCTGTCCTATATCTCCAAGGGATTCCCTATAAATGCTATCAAAGGCTTTTTCATAATCCACAAATCCAATATAAAGGTATGAATTCAGTTTAATACTTTGCTCTCTTATTATACCTAATGTGACCTGTTTGGTCAGAAGCCTGCTTGTTCATCCCTCAATTGTTTGCCAGTGGCATCTCTTAACCTGTCCAGAATGATCCCGTTTAACATTTTCCCATCATCATCATCATCATCATCATCATCATCATCATCATCATCATCATCATCAAGTGACCTGCCAGTTGGTGTAAGCGTTCATGGCTCTCCACAGATCTTGGTCTTTGGTGTTCTGGATCAACTCTACTGATAATATTCCTCCATCCCACCGTATCAATTAATCCAGCATCATTTCTCTTGGTCGGCCTCTACCTCTCTTCCCCTCAATCTTTCCAGTTGTCATGATGTTCTCCAATGCCTCTCTTATCATCACATGACCAAAGAAAGCTGTTTGTCTCTTTCTTATTGTTGTATATAGTGTTCTAGTTTCATTAGCCTCTTTCAGACAATCGTTAGTTACTCTGGCAGTCCAAGAAATTTGCAACATTCGTTTCAAAAACCACATCTCTGTTGCTTCTAAGTTTTTCCTAGTTTGTTTATTTACATTCCAAGATTCGCTGCCATACAGCAAAACTGGTTCTGCATAGCATTTCAACATTCTCTTTCTTACATTCGTTGATAGTGACTTATTGCATAAGAAACTCTTTATTTTCTGAAATGTGGCTTTTGTCTGCCCTATTATGCTCTTAATCTCTGTTTTACATCTTCCATCTGATGTTATAAGTGCCCTTTTTTTGTTTTTTGTTTTATTTTGCATATCCTTTATAGGACCTCGCTGTCAACATCAGCATCTTTCAGCTGTATGTTGATTTCTTGGCAAGATTACGCTTAGTAGTTTGCCATTGCTTTCTGAGCGGCCGGCTCACATACCCCGTAAGTTACAGACCCGATTCAAACCACTGCTGATTCTCACAGTCGTCACGTTACTTACGAGAGTATACGAGATTACGGAGAAAAGTCGCTAACCTCTAAGCCAGGAAGCCGGTATAAGTGCCCCTAGGTATTTAAAATTATTCACTGGGTTAAGAATTTCCCCTTCTGTCTCTATGTCACATTTTGGTGTCACCATTTTCTTTGATATCACCATTGTTACTATTTTCTTGATATTCAAGGAGAGTCCTTTCTTTGCACTCTCTGTTACTACAATGTCCAACAATTGTTGTAGATCTGTTGCATTATCTGCCATGAATACTGTGTCATCTGCATAGCGTGTCTTGTTTATATTATAACCTCTATTTAGTATTCCTGGCTTCTCTTTGATCTCTCTCATTATTACTTCGCTATAGAGGGAGAAGAGATCTGGTAACAAGACACACCCCTGTCGTATGCCTAGCTTTATCTGTTCATAAAACGTTTTCCCATGTACTAATAACAACATTTTCACTTTCCTACATGTCCCATTTCTTAGACAATTTCAGAAGAATACCAGTCTGCTGGTATTTCTTCGGTCTCACAGCCTCTGCTAATTAATTTGTGCAGCAGATCAGTTGACATGTATTTGTCAGCTTTAATAGTTTCTGCTGGGATACTAACTGGAACAGCAGCTTTCCCATCTTTCAGTGGTGTGATAGCTTTCCTGGCTTCTTGTATAGATGGTTACTCAGTTTATATCCAGCTTCACGTCTGCTGGCTGGATATCAGGAAGATCATTTGGGACTGGGTTATTCAAAAGTTCCTCAAACATATTCAGTCCATCTGCTTGTTTGATCTTTAATCTTGCTGATAATTGATGGGGGAAATATCAGAATAATAAAGAATATTAACTTGAAACAAGTAGCAGCAATTAATATTGGAAATGAGTAGGGCAATTATGAACAGATAAAGCAAGGAGTTAGACAAGGATGTGTCTTCTCCCTCTATAAAAATATCAGTCGTGTAGAGAGGAACCTTCTGAGGGGTTGTGATGTATTAGGACCCCCACAGTTTGTAGGCCTGGGTGCATGAAGTAATGGGTAGCCAGTCTTTCCCTCCCATAGCAAATGTTGAGCTCAGGCATCTAACTCCCACCTTCATGTTCATGTTATTGTTAGCATAATTTCCTGACCATTACATCAATGTGCTTCTTCTTTCTCTGTAGTGAAGTAATATGGCAGATCAAAGAGAATCTGGGAATACAAGCTAGAGGTTATATTTTAAAAAATAATAATAATAAACAATAATTGCAAAGATCTACAACCATTTTCAGACATTGCAGTAATAAGAGAGTGCAAAACAATGAATATCCAGAAAACAAAATGGTTATTTCAAAGAAAAAAGTTTTTTTTTTTTAAATTAATTTGGGCACTCGCTCGCTTGGAAATCGAGCATAGTCCATACACACTATTTTTATAGTAGTGATGGACTGAATTTTGCATGTGGGTTAGCTTTCCCTATTAACTGTGTCCCTTGCCATCAGGCGAACCCACTCCGACTTCAGAGGTACTTGTAATTTACGTCCCCAAGTCAAGGACGACAGGTCAACATTTTTAGTCCAGCTGTCCGGTGTAGGGGTTGAACCCCTAACCTCGGCATCAGCACATCGGACATTTAAGAACATGCGTTCTTACCCATTTGACCCTGCTGGCCTAAATGTGATATAACAATAGAAGAAAAAAATCCTTAATTAAGTTGGTAAATTTCAACCTGGGTGAAATCATAATGTTAGATGGAAGATGTCTGACTGAGACAAGCATAATCATCACAAATCTTTTCAGTTGTCACAATATGTTCTAGTTTTTGTCTTTTCATAATGTGACCATAAATGATAACTGTTTATTTCTGATGTTTGTGATAAGTTGTCTTTGTATCTTAGCTTTTTTCAAAACCATTTAGATTACTCACTTGGCTTTCCACAGGAATGTTCTGCATTCTTTTATAAAATCATGATTCTGAAGCTTTTAGCGATTTTTTTAAAGAGCAGAATAGGTCAATGAAAGTTGCATTTCAGAAAATGAAAAGTATTGTATTCAACAAGTCTCTCTCATGGAATGGGAGAAAGAGGGTACTGAAATGTTAAGTATTACATGTTTTGTTGGATGGCAGTAAGTCAAGGAACATGAACTAACAAATTAGAAACAACTTGGAAACAACAGAGTTGCGGTTCCTGTAGTGAATGTTGTTAATATCTTGGACTGCTACAGTAACTAACAATTGCCTGGAACATGCCAAGGAAAGTAAAAAATTATATAAAAAAGAGACAAATAGTGGTTTTTTGTTATTTAATAAGAGACAGTGACATGCACAAGGTCATTATTTCAGTGACATACACAAGGTCATTATTTCAGTGACATACAGTCTTTCAGTGACATATGCAAGGTCATTATTTCAGTGACCTACACAAGGTCATTATTCCATTGTCATATGCAAGGTCATTATTTCAGTGACATAAAGAACGTTTCAGTGACACACAAGAACATTTCAGTGACACAGCATTACTTCAGTGACATACAAAACATTTCTTCAGTGAAACACAAAAAAATTTCAGTGACACACAAGTAAATTACTTCAGTGACATAAAGAACATTTCAGTGACACACAAGTACATTACATCAATGACACATAAGAACATTACTTCAGTGACATAAAAGAACAATACAGTGACATACCCAACAGCCATGATTTCACTAACACATATGAGAACATTATTTCTGTTACAGCGTACAAGATCATTATTTCAGTGGCACACACATGGTCATTATTTCATTAACATAAACATAACAGAATTCTAGTGACATACAGAAGGGCATTATATCAGTGACCAACACGATTTTAGTCATCATCATAATCATCATCTTCCACTTTTGCCATCAAGTGTCGTGGGGAGGAATAATTGGCGCCCCAGCACCCGATGGGCGGCACTGGATAGTGTCTTTCCATGTGATTGTACAATGTCTTTAATGTCGTCAACCCATTTTCTTCTCGGGCGTCCTCTTGTTCTTGTCGCAGATGATCTTTGATGTAGGGTCAATAATGGTAGTTGATGATGTTGCATTCTAACGAGATGGCCAAACCATTTGATCTTCTGTTTTTCAATAAATGTGGCACAAGGTGTTGATCCTACTGTCCATCTGATAACAACATTTCTTATTTGGTCTCGGATTGATAAGTTGGCAGCTCTCCTCCGGCATCTCATCTCACAGGTGTTGATTTTGCGTAAGCGTGATTTGAATAATGTCCAAGTTTGAGATTGGTAGCATAGGGTTGGTATGAATATGCTGTTTATTATCTGTCGTTTTGCAAACATAGGTATGGTTTTAGTATCACATTTAAAAAAAAAAAAAGACGACAGTTTGTCAGTGATAGGCACTGGGTCTTTGTTTGAGTGTCACATACACAAAACGGTACTTCAGTGACACAGAGACAGGGTCAGCATCGTTATGACCTGCCCAATATGATTATCTATTTTACAAGAGCTCCTGTAACAACAGAAAAGAACAGTTGAAAAAAAAGTCAGTTCTCTCTGTACTGATGAGACCCTTATGAGCTTGGAACTAAAGTATCTGTGTGTGTGTTTTTTTTTCAGTTATAGAAATTCCAGGCTAAGTGATAACATACACTACAATTTTGTATATATTTGTGAATAACAGGGGATATTGCTAAAACCAAAATGGTATTTAAATCCCTGTTGTAACTATTTTAACTTTTCAAAATTGTTCTACATACAAAGTGTAGTGAGACTTTACAAACACCCTATACTTCTCTGGGAGATGAAAGACTGAAGAAGAAGAAACTGCTATTTTATAGCATATTGGGTGGCTATTTTAAAATATTTTACCTCTAAAAAGGGATATATGAAGTTTTGGGGATGAAAATGAAAAAGTTCCTAAGGAATCTGTAGTGACTGTTTATATTATTATCGTGTATATCTTATCTGGGTTAAAAGGATATGTGAAGTTAAGGGATTATGGTGAAAAAAATGTATATGGTATTTGCAGTGTTTGTTGGAATTATTACCCTTATGTTGTGTTGTGTAAAAATTATGTATTTTGAAATTTGTTTTTCCCCAAATGATTAAAACATCTTTATCTTCTGCATTAATTTAGAAAAATATATGAATGTGTATAAGATTACAAATTTCTGTTTTAATTTTAAAAATGTTTTATTTCTAAATGATCGAAACATGTGCATCTTCTGCAGTAAGTTTGAAAATAAATAAATGAATGTTTGATTACAAATTCTTTTAATTTTAAGTAGTTTTTTCCTAAATGATCAAAACATTTGTATCATCTGCACTAATTTCGAAAATAAATAAATATGTGTATGATTACAAATTCTTCCATTTAAAATAGAAACATCTGATGTGGTTTGTAAATAAATTACCTTAATTTCACACAGATATCTTTATAAGTGCTTCAGTTTCCTCACACAAGAAGAGTCTCAGCACAGTGCACTAACTCCATAGCAGTATCAAGAATCCAAAATAAAGTTACTACAATATGGTGAACTGGAATTGGTTAACATGAGAAATCAATGACTATGTATATAGCTGAAGTCACCATCTGTGATTGCAGAGTAGCAGGAACTTGTTGTAGGTGTGTGAAGTGTGAGAACAATTACATTTTCGGGGCAGGATGCACGGATATATAGAACCTGTTTTGTTGTATGGCAGTGAATCTTTGGTTGCAAATGAACAAATTAGGAAGAACTTGGAAGCAAGAGAGATGTGGTTCCTAAGACGAATGTTGCGAAAATCCTTGGACTGCCAGAGTAACTAACGACGATTGCTTGAAAGAGGCTAATGAAACTAGAACATTATATACAACAATAAGAAAGAGACAAACAGCTTTATTTGGCCATGTGATGAGGAGAGAGGCATTGGAGAACATCGTGACGACTGGAAAGATCGAGGGGAAGAGAGGCAGAGGACGACCAAGAGAAATGATGCTGGATGGATTGAGACGGTGGCATGGAGGAATATCAGCAGCCGAGTTGATCCAGAACACCAAAGACTGAAATATGTTGAGAGACATGAACGTCTATGCCAGATGACATGGCACTTGATGATGATGATCGTGCATGGACAAACATGTGGCCAGACTTTCCCTTCCGTAGCAAGTGGCGAGCTCAAGTATTGAAGCCTCATTCCATTTTTCATATGCAACTTCCATACCATTCTGCTTGCCCATTGTGATTGCCACGTAACAGCAAGATTCAGGACACAAGAATAATAATGAGATAGGAGACATATAATACAGCAACAGAAGTTCAGGATTCTTTACCATGTATGAAATGCATTGGGAAAAAAGGTCCCATACGATCAGCCTTTACTTCCCCGAACATTTCATGGTACCCCCATTTTATGCTATGTTGACCTGGCAGCCCAGGTCAATTTGGTCAAATCTTGACAAAACAAACCCATGATGCGAAGCAAGCGTCTTGACCACTTTGTTGTGGAGACACCACAAATGATATGTGTTTTCAACATTGCTATATGGAGTGGAGACATGCACCTTAACTCAAAATGTGGCTCGTAAAACTGAGACTATACTGTCAATACTGGTAATGTAATTGTGGAACTGGTAAACTAACAGCTAGACATTTGCTGCAGGTGTGCCCAATATATGCAGAACACAGAAAGATATTTTGGCCCACACCTGCTTCATTTGAGAACAAGTTCTATGGAGATATCAACAAGCTCAAGTTGACATATAAAAGTGCAAGAAGTTCTTAGCCTGCCACATTTCATGCTGCAGGTATGTCAGTGGCAAAACCGTCCCAGTTTCACGAAATAGAATATTGCTTGGCTAGCAAATCCATTACGTGGAAAGTCTGAATCGAAAGCTCGTTGTGTGGGCGTCATCAAACGTGGAAAAAGCGCCCCATTGGCATGAAATGGAATATTGCTTGGATAACAAATCCATTACGTGGAAAGTCCGAATCGAAAGCTTACTGTGTGGATTTCATCTGCAGACTGCATTCTTATGGTTTCCGGAGGAACAGCCTGTGGTGAACTGAAGGCCCAATATACGGAAGTGAGGCTAAGCAGCCATGTTCAGGACGTGACGATTCCTTGGGTGAGCCCAGTACCAGAGCGCTATGTGTCGATTCTGCAATTATGGAAGCCAACTTGGATGACGAGGATTGCTTATGGTCTGCCCCTGTCTTCCCTTGAGGGCTGACCGGGATATTTTCAGCTGTTCTAAATGGGCCAGATGGGATGAGGATAACACCACAACATTGAGAATCAAACGTCCTACGAAACACCTGGGAAGATAACCCGGCCAACAAATCCTGAAGGTTCAAATATCGCAGCTCTTATGTAAACAGGCACACAGCAGCTACGTCTAAAACAACATTCCGTACGAACGAGAAAGAAGAAGAGGAAGAAGAAGAAAAGACTTTTGAAATGTGGGTCTTCAGTAGGCTTGCCATGGATACTTGGGTAGAAGAATATAACAAACAGGAAGTTCTAGAACAACTCAATATCAGAATGAGAAGGAGACAAAAATGAGAAAGTAAAGACTTATATTTTATCAAATGACAAAACAAATCTACTGAAAGCATACTGGGGGGGGGGGGGGAAGAGGAGGAGGTTGAAAGCAAGGGTTAGATTGCATCACAAATCCGTTTAAAATGGATAACCAACAAAACATCTAGCCATTATCAGGATACAGCAGAGTGTACAAGGGAGGCTCAGGACAGAAATTGACGGAGATCCATTACTGTCAACGTTCACTGTGGAGACGGCACTGGTGGCTGATAATGATCTGCTAAAAAACACATATTGTGAAATCTGGTAATAACCTTTCAATTCACATTGGTTTAAAACAGCTATGCAAAACATATCTAAGTCTGCACTCAAAGACTTACTTAATTACTTATTTAGTTAGTTTGTCAACAGATCATCCTCGTTGCATTTCGAACCATTTAGTCCATATGTACTCGGATCCCCCCCTCAGTAAATTCCGCAGCATGGGGCGGCTTACGACACCAGTTCCATGTTGATTTATTTCTTTGGCTTCCTGCATAGTGTTCTTGTTTGGCCACGCCTCTTTTAACTTGCTGTTCTCGCATTTGTAGATTCCATCCATCCATCATGTGCCATGCCGGTAAGCGTGGGCGGTCATGTTCTGCCATCTCACTCGATCACCAGAGTCGTGGATCAGCTCCGTATTTTTGTCTCGACCATGCCACAAGGCCAAGCCATCCAGGTACTTGCTTCTATATCTTCCCCTTGGTCTGTTCCCCTCGATGTTACCAGTTGTCACCAAGTTCTCCAAATTATTTCTTCTCATAACATGTCCAAAACATAGTGACTGTCGACGTCTAATGTCTCTAATCAGTTTACGATCTTCATTTGTTTCTTGAAGGACTTGTTCATTGGTCTTTCTGGCTGTCCATGGTATTTGCATTTTCTTCAGAAACCACATTTCTACAGCCATCAGATGTTTTTCAGCCTGGCTGCTCATTGTCCAAGCTTCACATGCATATAAAAGTACAGGTTCTATGTAGCATCTCAACACTCTTTTTCTCGTTTCAATTGACATCTTTTTATTGGTCAGTATGATTTTCATCTTGCTAAAGGCTACTTTTGCCATGGCGATTCTTGTTCTAATCTCTTCAAGGCATCTCCCATCAGATGTTATTACTGTTCCGAGATAATTGTACCTATCCACTTGTTGAAGAATATTCCCATTTACTTGTATATTACATTGTGGTATTTCGTTCTTCCTAGTGACGACCATAATCTGTGTCTTTTTTCAATTTAATTCTAACCCTTGTTGTTCACTGTGTGTAACAACCGCATCTACTAAATTTTGCAGGTCCTGTTCATTGTCTGCAATCAAGACTGTATCATCTGCATTCATCTAATGTTATTGATGCATCGCGCCCCCCCCCCCCCCTCCAATGTTGATTCCTTCCATATCTTCAATATTCCTGAAAATACTTTCACTGTACAGGGAAAACAAATCTGGAGACTCACATCCCTGTCTCACACCTCTCTTAATAGGCTGATATTGGCTGACTTCATTATCAACTCTTATGGCAGCTTGTTGTTTCCAATATATGTTTTTTTTACAAGTCTAAGGTCTTTTCCATCAATTTGTAGATCTTCAAGCATCCTTATCGTGTTGACATGTCTCACTTTATCGAAAGCCTTTGTGTAGTCAATAAAGCAAAGGTGTAGATCTTTGTTTACTTCTATAGAACGTTCGATTACGGTTCTCAGTATATACACAGCATTTACTGTACCCATGCCTTCTACAAACCCACATTGTTCTTCTCCGTTTTCAGGTTGTATTTTCCTCCTAACTCTTTGCATGATAATTCTTAGCAAAATCTTCGTGATGTGACTCATTATACTAATTGTTCGATGTTATTCACAGTCATCATATGATTTTCGCAAACGACTTACTTCTTGTAGAGCATTCAGTAAATCAGCCTGGTCCATGGTTCATCCGCCCTCCACATTAACCTTACCTGCAGCCTGTCAGCCTGCTCATTTCTGTGTACACCTACTTGGCCGCGCACGAAATTGAAACTAATCTTTGCCAGCCTTGACCGCCCCAGAGACACTAACCACACACAGTCTTCCGACCCAACCCATCTCTATATTCCTGAGCATACTCATTGAGTCACTAGGGAAGCATGCCCGAGTGAAAGTCTATGTCTCGAGCCATGTTATTGCTGTACTTACTGCCATGACTTCCATAATCAGACTACTCGTGGTCAAGGCAAAAGCACCAGAATCGTCCTTCACAATTCTCCCTCCAGCCTGACAATAACAGCCCATGAACTTCTCACGCGTCGAACGACCGACCCATCTGTGTTAATGACAGCATCATCCTCTAAATAATTCTCAAAGATTCACGCCTGTACTTCCGTCTCCAGAGCAGCCAGAGTTTCTTGTTTGTATTTTCCATCTAGTTGGGTGCAAAATTAGTTAGTTAGTCGCGGTTCCAACTTCACGGCAACGTGTTGTCCCCATATTGCTCCGTTCCTGTGCCAGTGAATATCACTTAAAAGGACGTATAGAACTCTGTTGGCACTTGTACCCACCCCTCGCCAGGTTCTAAGTCCTCAAGTCAACATACCTGCTGAAGAATGTCTTCGGCTTGACCCACCCACGACTTTCCTCTTTTTAACCTGTTACCGTGTGTAGACCGGGAAACCATGACCGCGAGGTCATGGGCCAACGGAGCTCTGGCTCACCAGGGAGGACGGAGGCAGACTAGTTTTGGCTAGTTTCAATTTTAGACTTTAGATGTACTACGATTTGCAGACAGGAGAGTGAACCATATTACTGCAGTGACATTTCCCACGCGAAGTCCCGATTGTTAGAGACAACACAGGGCTTTTTCAGCTTCTTCGCCCATTTGCTTTTGCGCCCGAGTTCTCGCTTGTCCTTTAATGCCTAAGCAGTAAGCACGTGATACGCGGAGTCGGAGACAAGACCTCTTGCGCTTACCTCTACGGAGAATAGCCTGAAGTGATATCCTTCCTGTCTCAGACTTGCCACCATGTTAATGTACTTTTACATCTTATATGTGTGCTTCCAGTGATGCCATCTCCCTTTGATGAAAAAGCACTAAAAAGCACCAATTTTTTTTTTTTGGAAAGCACCCAAAAAAAAAAAAAAAAAAAAAAAAAAAAAAAACACCAACCACCAACTGTCTTTATTACAATTGTAAACAAGGTAGCACATTATAATTTATTATTATCACTTCATATTACAATGAAGTTTATTCCTGATTCGCCAAATCACAATCAGAACTACTCTCGAGCCAAAAAAGCACTAAATTGCAATAATATTTTTTTGGGAAATCACTAAAACAAGCACTGGCGGTATTCATTCAAAATGTTATAAAGTAGCACATTATAATTTATTATTATCACTGAATATTAGAATGAAGTTTATTCCAGATCTGCCAAATCCCCAGACAACTCCTCTTCAGTTTCTGTAGCTATTTCCTGCTGTGTTTTCTCTTGCAATGATGATGATGATGATTGAAAGAAACATGTATATGATTCCTGTGAACCAATTTTTCGTAGAATATCCTTAGGTAGTTTTTAATCACGACAGCATTTGCCATATCTTTTCATTCCATATCTAATAGTCAAAACAGCTGTCAAACTCTTTATGCTCAGTCTATTCCGCAATTTTGATTTTATAATTCCCATCTGACTGAAAATACCCTCCACGTCCGCATTAGAATGAGGTAAAATGAGCACAGTTAAAGCTAAATCTGTAAGATCTTGGAAAGGATTTTCACCGGTGACATCCCTGTATGAGGCTATTTCTGCCCACAGTCCAAGTATGTCAGAGGTCTGTGTCCACTGCATATGATAAAGTGTTTTCCATTGGAAATCGATGCGGGTGAGGGTAGCTGCATCTTCTACAAACATTTTAGCAAGATCCAATATACAAGGCTTCATTGGCTGTAGACATTCACTTCCACTAAGACATTACATGGACTGCAAAACTCGAACGTTATCGAGCAAACGTAATCGCAGCTGTATCAACAGCTCTGTTAAAAACTGGATGCACCTCCCACGAATTTCTTTCTCATCAGGAAACTTGTAGCCTGCTATTTCTTTCTCAAACTCATAACCTAGATTGGGATTAGGATCTAAATAATCTTGAATAGCATCACTTTCTGTTATTTTTCCCCCCCAGGAATAGCAATCTTTGAACTGACAGAATCAGTAAGTTAGACAAGATCGCAGAGTAGTTTTGTTGGATCCTGTATATCTGCTTCGAATTTCTTATTCACACTTTGAACTTCTCCGAGAATATGCTTGAGAAATATGAAATACACATAGTCTTTCATGTCGCTAAACATAGAATGTAGAAGGTCTGCTGTATAACAGCGCTCGTTGAGTCTTGCTATATCAAAATGAGTTCTGAGCTCGACCCACTGCTGCAATATTCTGACAATGTCAGACTGAATGGACATCCATTGTGTCTGGCTTAATTGAACAACTTTCAGCGGATGTTGTCCATCATTTAATAAAGCAAAAAGCTCCCTGTACTTTGCTTAACGAAGACTTGAGTGAGAAAACCAGTTATATGTTTCTTTAATCATGAACTCTATGTTCCTGGGCAGACAAGCATCTGCAGCCTGTGACACTGCCAGCTGAAGGAAATAACATACATACTTAACTAGTACCAGATGAGGAACTACGGATTTTAATTTTGTATATACTTCAGATCTGTTTTCCCTGTACAGTGAAAATATTTTCAGAAATATTGAAAATATGGAAGGAATCAACATTGGGGGACGATGCATCAATAACATTAGATATGCAGATGATACAGTCTTGATTGCAGACAATGAACAGGACCTGCAACATTTAGTAGATGCGGTTGTTACACACAGTGAACAACAAGGGTTAGAATTAAATTGTAAAAAGACACAGATTATGGTCGTCACTAAGAAGAACGAAATACCACAGTGTAATATACTAGTAAATGGGAATATTCTTCAACAAGTGAATAGGTACAATTACCTCGGAACAGTAATAACATCTGATGGGAGATGCCTTGAAGAGATTAGAACAAGAATCGCCATGGCAAAAGTAGCCTTTAGCAAGATGAAAAACATACTGACCAATAAAAAGATGTCAATTGAAACGAGAAAAAGAGTGTTGAGATGCTACATAGAACCTGTACTTTTATATGGATGTGAAGCTTGGACAATGAGCAGCCAGGCTGAAAAACATCTGATGGCTGTAGAAATGTGGTTTCTGAGGAAAATGCAAAGAATACCATGGACAGCCAGAAAGACCAATGAACAAGTCCTTCAAGAAACAAATGAAGATCGTAAACTGATCAGAGACATTAGACGTAGACAGTCACAATTTTTTGGGCATGTTATGAGAAGAAATGATTTGGAGAACTTGGTGACAACTGGTAAGATCGAGGGGAACAGACCAAGGGGAAGACCTAGAAACAAGTATCTGGATGGCTTGGCCTTGTGGCATGGTCGAGACAAAAACACGGAACTGATCCACGACTCTGTTGATCGAGTGAGATGGCAGAACATGACCGCCCACGCTTACCGGCATGGCACATGATGGATGGATGGATATACTTCATTGTTTGTACCTGTCATGACAGATGCATTGTCAGTGGCGAGTGCAACTAGTCTTTGCAACTCAAGTCCATTCTTGTTTAAACAATCTTCTAACGCATTGCATATTGCCTGCGCGTTGCAGTCACTCACTTCAACTAAATCGTATTAAAGGGAGTTAAATTACTTGAATATTGCACAGTAATGTACTGTTTTACTCCCTCGCTTCAGTTCAAATTCGGCTTTTTAGTGTCTCCAAAATGATTTTTTAAAGTAATTTTTACCCACCGGAAAAAGCACCCCCCCCCCCCAAATAATAATAATTGAGAAGCATCAATTTAGCGCGGCCGCGCTAAATGGAAAAATATTGCACTAAATGACTTGAAAAATCACTAAATTTAGTGCGAAAAGCACTAAAATGGCAACACTGCTTCTCCTCGATTCTCGATTCGCATGGTGCGGTCTGTTGAATCGGCCTTAACTACCGAGCCGCCGAGGAGTGCAATACAATGTCAACTATTAAATAGCTTGTTTCCTCCAGATCGCCGAGCTCGGCCTTTTATAATCTGCCAACTGCACAGGGATTTCTGAAAAGAGATTAACTCTCTTTTCCATCCACACTGGTATGTGTTCGGTTATGGATTTGGTAATTGTCGTTTCTTTCTACATATGTAAGTTGCTTGATGGTCAACACTGGAATTGACAAACACAGTTGTATTTGGTGTACGGAAACAATAGTTCTTCACAGATGGGATTCGCATCAGGGTGGTTTTATATCTGATAATTATTTTAGCAGCAAATAATGTTTGATTTACTGCTGTTTTAAGTCGATAACATATTGGTTTCTTTGCGTCGTCCCTTTAGAAGGTAAGCTGAAGAACACTTGAAGTTTGTGATCGATGTAATGAAACTAATATATGATCGACTTACTGTCTCGTGCCGACCCAGGAGCCACCCCACAAAATAATAACAGTGTACCCAAACAGGAGATGCTGCACAGGGTTCGAAGCAACAATGCAGTGATCATCCGGATTGGAAGCGTCATTCGAACCTCTGCAACCAAGCGATAGGAAGGATCGCTTGTGGAGGGGTGAGAGGTTGAGAACTCGCTCTACAGCAGAGGCGAGAGGAGTGTACCCCAGCCCATGAGATAAATAGCACAGAGGAAGAACAGTTCTTAGCTGGATGCGTGCAAAGGGGGGGGGGGGGGGGGAGACAATCCTTAAGCTGTGAAAAGGGTCAGTTAGTTAGTTAGTCGCGGTTCCAATTTCACGGAAAAAGGTCGTCCCCATTATGTTCCGTTCCTGTGCCAGTGAATATCACACAAAATGCTCCTCACTACCCAATGTGAAAAGTGGAAAAGACTGGAGTCTCGGCAAGCCAACTGCCCGCACAGGTACACTTTGCATAATGCCGCCGCCAGAATACCAACACAAAAGTCCTCCACGAAAAATACAGTTCATCGTCGATGGAAGCGGCAGTCACCAGAAAGACTTCATTGACCCGGGCTTTATCCTATATGGCTCGGTCTCTTTCCGCGGGGCGACCCGCTGAAAGCGCCGCCCAAAGCACGAACTCCGTAGCTCCAGCGACGACTTCCAGTAGTCTCCTGAAAAATGTACTCGTGAATCGAAAAGGCAAACCAGTCAATTCAGCAACAGCTGGCTGCCATCGTTCCGAACATGCAGTTCACGCTACAAACAACCGTGGACATATGTAAAAGCATTCCTCGTAAAATTCACAGCTCACAGTGTGGAACCATGCACTGCCAGTCCAACATTAGGAAAATGCGAATGCAAACCGTAGCCACAAGCGTCAACACTCCAGTGGCTTTATCGGTTTAATTACCTATCCACCATGTTGGGGACCGGAAGTCACCATCTGTGAAAGGGGTACGAAGACGTTAACTATGCCGTAATGGCCTCTATTAGGGCATAACACCCCTTCGAGATGAAGAAGATGACAGAGGCAAAACGACCGGGAGAAAGAAGTTGGCTTTCTTGCGGTCAAAGAAGGTGAAGTGATAATGCTGGCAGATTTCTGGCACAATCTTGGCTTCCCCGAAGGCAGGATGGCTTCTGGGCAGGCATATATAGCGATGTTAATCTGGAATAAGTGCGAAACACGAAATCGTTAGAAGGTGGATGTGTGAGCGTAAGGGGGGAGAAAAAAAAGCTTGATTACCCAGGCTGGCCCGCCCCCTGAGAGTGTAAGGAAGGTAAAGGGGACGAGAAATATTAGACGAAGAGGGCCACGTCTGATGATCGGAAGCCTCCTGCCGTGCTTGCTTCGTCGTGGATTTCATACTACAGCTCTGAGTGCTGTGAGAGGAAGAACTAGTTGAAAATCCACACACATCCTTACACATACTCTTTCTCTCTCTCTCTCTCTCTCTCTCTCTCTCTCTCTCTCTCTCTCGCTCTCGCTCTCGCTCTCTCTCAAGTATCAAGAAGAAAATCCATTGCAGAATGATGTTATATTCACGGTGCGACGAAAGAAAAAAACAAAACCAGCTATGTATATTGTCATGTCTCCCACGTCATGTACCCATGTGTCCATGTTGTGCTATGTATCTAGCCATATCTCCCGCGTTATGTACCACTGTGTCCATGTTGTGCTATGTATCTTGCCATGTCTCCCGCGTCATGTACCACTGTGTCCATGTTGTACTGTGTATCTTGCCATGTCTCCCGCGTCATGTACCAGTGTGTCCATGTTGTGCTATGTATCTTGCCATATCTCCCGCGTCATGTACCAGTGTGTCCATGTTGTGCTATGTATCTTGCCATATCTCCCGCGTCATGTACCCATGTGTCCATGTTGTGCTATGTATCTTGCAATGTCTCCCGCGTCATGTGCCCATGTGTCAATGTTGTGCTATGTATCTTGCCATATCTCCCGCGTCATGTACCCATGTGTCCATGTTGTGTTATGCATCTTGCCATGTCTCCCGGTCATGTACCCACGTGTCCATGTTGTGCTATGTATCTTGCTATGTCTCCCACGTCATGTACCAGTGTGTCCATGTTGTGCTATGTATCTTGCCATGTCTCCCGCGTCATGTACCAGTGTGTCCATGTTGTGCTATGTATCTTGCCATGTCTCCCGCGTCATGTACCAGTGTGTCCATGTTGTGCTATGTATCTTGCATGTCTCCCGCGTCATGTACCCATGTGTCCATGTTGTGTTATGTATCTTGCCATGTCTCCCGCGTCATGTACCCATGTGTCCATCTTGTGCTATGTATCTTGCCATGTCTCCCGCGTCATGTACCAATGTGTCCATGTTGTGCTATGTATCTTGCCATGTCTCCCGCGTCATGTACCAGTGTGTCCATGTTGTGCTATGTATCTTGCCATATCTCCCGCGTCATGTACCAGTGTGTCCATGTTGTGCTATGTATCTTGCCATATCTCCCGCGTCATGTACCAGTGTGTCCATGTCGTGCTATGTATCTTGCCATATCTCCCGCGTCATGTACCAGTGTGTCCATGTTGTGCTATGTATCTTGCCATGTCTCCCGCGTCATGTACCAGTGTGTCCATGTTGTGCTATGTATCTTGCCATGTCTCCCGCGTCATGTACCAGTGTGTCCATGTTGTGCTATGTATCTTGCCATGTCTCCTGCGTCATGTACCAGTGTGTCCATGTTGTGCTATGTATCTTGCCATGTCTCCCGCGTCATGTACCAGTGTGTCCATGTTGTGCTATGTATCTTGCCATATCTCCCGCGTCATGTACCAGTGTGTCCATGTTGTGCTATGTATCTTGCCATGTCTCCCGCGTCATGTACCAGTGTGTCCATGTTGTGCTATGTATCTTGCCATGTCTCCCGCGTCATGTACCAGTGTGTCCATGTTGTGCTATGTATCTTGCCATGTCTCCCGCGTCATGTACCAGTGTGTCCATGTTGTGCTATGTATCTTGCCATGTCTCCCGCGTCATGTACCAGTGTGTCCATGTTGTGCCATGTATCTTGCCATGTCTCCCGCGTCATGTACCCATGTGTCCATGTTGTGCTATGTATCTTGCCATGTCTCCCGCGTCATGTACCCATGTGTCCATGTTGTGCTATGTATCTTGCCATGTCTCCCGCGTCATGTACTAATGTGTCCATGTTGTGCTATGTATCTTGCCATGTCTCCCGCGTCATGTACCCATGTGTCCATGTTGTGCTATGTATCTTGCTATGTCTCCCGCGTCATGTACCCGTGTGTCCATGTTGTGCTATGTATCTTGCCATGTCTCCCGCGTCATGTACCAGTGTGTCCATGTTGTGCTATGTATCTTGCCATATCTCCCGCGTCATGTACCAGTGTGTCCATCTTGTGCTATGTATCTTGCCATGTCTCCCGCGTCATGTACCCATGTGTCCATGTTGTGCTATGTATCTTGCCATATCTCCCGCGTCATGTACCACTGTGTCCATGTTGTGCTATGTATCTTGCCATGTCTCCCGCGTCATGTACCAGTGTGTCCATGTTGTGCTATGTATCTTGCCATATCTCCCGCGTCATGTACCAGTGTGTCCATGTTGTGCTATGTATCTTGCCATGTCTCCCGCGTCATGTACCCATGTGTCCATGTTGTGCTATGTATCTTGCCATATCTCCCGCGACATGTACCAGTGTGTCCATGTTGTGCTATGTATCTTGCCATATCTCCCGCGTCATGTACCAGTGTGTCCATCTTGTGCTATGTATCTTGCCATGTCTCCCGCGTCATGTACTAATGTGTCCATGTTGTGCTATGTATCTTGCCATGTCTCCCGCGTGATGTACCAGTGTGTCCATGTTGTGCTATGTATCTTGCCATGTCTCCCGCGTCATGTACCAGTGTGTCCATGTTGTGCTATGTATCTTGCCATATCTCCCGCGTCATGTACCAGTGTGTCCATGTTGTGCTATGTATCTTGCCATGTCTCCCGCGTCATGTACCCATGTGTCCATGTTGTGCTATGTATCTTGCCATGTCTCCCGCGTCATGTACCAGTGTGTCCATGTTGTGCTATGTATCTTGCCATGTCTCCCGCGTCATGTACCCATGTTTCCATGTTGTGCTATGTATCTTGCCATATCTCTCGCGTCATGTACCCATGTGTCCATGTTGTGCTATGTATCTTGCCATGTCTCCCGCGTCATGTACCAGTGTGTCCATGTTGTGCTATGTCTCTTGCCATGTCTCCCGCGTGATGTACCCATGTGTCCATGTTGTGCTATGTATCTTGCCATATATCCCGCGTCATGTACCCATGTGTCCATGTTGTGTGCTGGTCGACCCTGACTTTTCTCCCAGGAAACATGGCTTCCATCTCAGTTCTCTCCGAGCTACTTTGTCGTTGAACTTCTTTTTCCTCGATTCGGTTATAGTTATATCATTACCCCTACCCCGTTCAACCTTAGAATAGAAGTTATATAAGGGTCCATCCCTGGCTCAGATTAATAATCCTGTAGCCGAATCAGCCAAAAATATGATATTATTTTGAAGGTGATTATTGTCCAAAGAGGGTAATGGCTCTATTACTTGGCCAAAGTATTTTTATACCCGGGGATATAACTGTGATATATCCTTCAATTTCCTAAAGTAATGTATTTGTTTCATATCTGTTTCTGGCATGGACAGTTTTCATGATCATACACATTGAAGGTTACTTGGCCGAGTGAACATTTTTAACTTTCTCTCTTCCGGGATGACGTCACTTATTGGAGTAGATGGCAGGCGACAAGGAAAGGCAGTGTTGAGTCTAATATAGATATAACAAAGTCAAAACACTTTCTTCAAACACCTTTATCTTCCCAAGAACGAACGAACAGACTTTATTTTCAAAGGGTAACAAATTGGGCACGCAGGCCCGTCTTACATTCGGCCCTTCCAATCACTCATCTTTCTTTCATCAACAGCGCATAGGAAAAAACATTGTCACATGAATTTTGTAAACATAAACAATGCATATTACTATGTTATGTGACACATCCACCACCCACCCATACATCCCCCATTCACTCCAACTCCTCCACCCAACCACACACATAACCCACACACACACATACATTCCCCCACCCATCCACCACATCCCTACACCTACACATCTCCCCACCCACCACCCACCCCATCCCCACATCCCAAGCACACATATATTCCCCAACCCACACATCCCCCACCCACACACATCTCCCCACCCACTCACATATCCTTTACCCGTCCCATTACCCACCAACAATCACTCACCCAATATCTTCCTCCACCCACACACCTCCAACCACCCAGCCAAACACACATTCCTCAGCCACACATCCCCCACGCACACACACATCTCCCCGTCAACTCGCATATCCCGCACCTACACACACACAAATTCCGAACCCACCCACATAATCTCCCATCTTCCCCAGCCCACTCACAGATCCCGAGCCCATCCCTACAAACATCCCCCACCACCTCCTAACCTACACACACTCACCCACCCTCATATCCTCTACCCACCCACACATCCTCTACCCACCCATCCCCCAACCAAACATCCCTTAACCACACACCCTTACTCATGTACAATCACCCACCCACACATCCTCTACCCAACCACACATCCTCCACCCATCCATCCCACAACCACACATCCCTTAACCACATACCCCTACCCATATACGCACACATCCCCTCCCACGCACAATCTCCCCACCCATACACACATCCCTCACATACACCCACCCACCAACACATCCCCCATTTACAAACACACACCTCCCATCCACGCACAACCCACACACACACATCCCCAACCCATACATCCCTCACCCACTCATCAACACATACATCTCCTATCTACCCACCCACACTCACACAACCCAACCACCCATCTAAACACACATCCCCCACCCTCACACACATCCTTCACCCACCGGCACACCCAACCACACCCCACACACCCACACACACACATGCTTTATCCACTCCCAGCTCCCCTCCCACACAACACCACACCCACACACATCCCAAAGACACATCCCTCACCCATACACACATCTCCTCACACATCTCCTACCCATGCACACATCCCCAAACTACAATCACCCTCACTAACCACACATACATCCTCCATCCAGCCACACACACCTCCACCCAGCCAGACATATCCCCCACCCACACACACACATCCCCAAATCCATCACCCACACCCATCACGCACCCCTCCCCCAACCCACACACATCTCTCACCCACACACACACACACTCCCCACCCATCCACCCAAACATCCCACACCCATACACATCCCTCACCCACACACACATCCCCAAACCAACAACCACCCCTACCTGCACACATTTCCCACCCACCACATATCCCCACACCCACATCTCCCCACCCACATATATATCCCTCACCCATCCCATAACCCACCATCAATCATCCACCCACATATCCTCCTCCTCCACCCACTCACCCACAGCCACCTAGCCAAACACACATCCCCATCCACGCACACATCTCCCCGCCAACCCATACATCCCGCACATACCCACACACAATACCCCCACCCACCCACACAATCCCACCCCGCCTACCCACACATCCTGAACCCACCCACACACATCACGAATCCACACACACACACACACATCCCTCATCCCCCAACCTACTATTATGATCTTCTTCTTCTTCTTCTTCTTCTTCTTCTTCTTCTTCTTCTTCTTCTTCTTCGTTCATCCGGAGTGTTTTTTTCTTCAGATGTGATTGCGGTGTGTCTGTTATGCGCCCTTGGGCCGAAACCCGTAGGCCAACACATCCGACAATAGCGTGCTTTTTTGACCAGGGAGCATTTCTGGGAGACTCTCACTTTTGTGGCGCCATCTGCAACCATGCTGGCCAAGGTGGAACGGTCGAAGACAACGGTCATCCCTCAAAGGAAGGCAGGGACAGTCCATAGCATTTTCCGCCATCCAAGGTTGCTTCCATAGTTGCAGGGCCGACACATAGCGCCCTGGTTCTGGGCTCACCGAGGGAATCGTCACGTCCTGCTAATGGCTGCTTTAAACCCTCACTTCAATATATTGGTCATTTCGTTTGCCCCGGGCCATTCCCGCACAAGCCAGACAGGTATGCAGACGGTATCCACTCAGCGAGTTTTCGGACATGTGCTTGTAGTTGCGCCCGTCAGAGCTGTTCCAGGCACGACAGACATTCGGAAAACTACCTAGTCAGAGCTGTTCCGAACAAGAGCGTCATTCAGAAACTAGGTAGACAGAGCTGTTCCTAGCACGAGAGACATTCGGACGAGACATTTCACTCGGACGTAATTGCGTAGTGTCAATTTTTAGTTTGCCACCCGTAGGACGACACTTCCGACTTCCGGCGGGCATTTTTTAATGAGGTTAGCCTTCCTCTGGTTTCGAGGCACATTAGACTGTTGTGATGTCGCCAACATCTCAGCTGGTCAAGATAGAACGATCAACGACATCGCGGTCGGCCCTCAAGGGGCAGGGGCAGACCATGGGCATTCCCTCGCTATCCAAGGTGGCTTCCAAAATTGCAGAGCCGGCACATATTGCCCTGAGACTGGGCTCACCCGAGGAGTTGCCACGTCCTGCTCATGGCTGCTTTAGTTCCTCACTTCCATGTGTTGGGAATCTCGCTTGCCACTGATCGCTCAAGCACACACCAGGAGCGGTCAGGCTGCGAGCGACATCCACTCGGTAAGCTTTTTATTTTGACTTCAGACCACGCAATAGGTTCGCTCGCCGTGCGTTCCATTTCGCGTCATTGAGACGTTCTTCCACTTTTGTCTACACTCTCTATGAATTAGATACAGACAGTTTTCGTAACCATTTCCTTCGACTGGGGCACTTTTCTGACTCTTTGTACTCGCTCACGAGGTAGGCTACATGTGCTGCCGGCTCAGCACCTTACCTTCGTGCAGCAGTGAACGAGAAACGGCCTGGCCCTCTCATCCGGGAATCTTTCATATCCCCCAGCTGAGAGCCTTCGAACATGTATCAGACCTGAGCATGTAGCTTGCTCAGTATCACGCCTCTATTTTTCGGTAGGTGGGTATCGGCCCGGCTCTCAGATCCGAGGGTTTGTGGCTTAGAGGTGTTCAGCCACAGCCCTCGACAGGGAGCCTTAAGAGTTTTGTCCGGACCAAGAACTTCTGCCTTCGTGCACCTGATTTAAATTTTTGACTGCTATCCTCAGTCTACCTTCAGAGCAGCAGGTTGTGTCTCTCTTAATCTGGCCCCTATCCCATAAGCTGTCCGATATGTAGTTTTTCATCCATCGGCAAGCAAATGGGGTCGATGGGACACGCAAGCTCCCCCACCACGTCCAGGTGGAGACACATCGGGGGAGCTATTATGATCAAACTCCCACACTTTACACACACATACAGTGACGATTGTCGTGAGCATTGTCGCAAAATTGTAAAGAAAATGGAGAAAAATTGTACATATACATTTTGTAACTTAAAAATTAGTGATGCAATTCAACTCTCTCTCTCTCTCTCTCTCTCTCTCTCTTTTCTCTATCTCTTTTCTCTCTCTCTCTTTCTCTCTCTCTCTCTCTCTCTCTCTCTCTCTCTCTCTCTCTCTCTCTCACTCTCTCCCACTCACTAATGCTCTCGCTCACATTACAGAATGTTATATTATACATGATAAAATCAAGTGTCATACATACAAAATGATAATGTGAAAGATGATAATACACAAAAAATATGGAATGGCATATTACAGGACATGCATGCACTCAACTCTCTCTCCCGCCCTCTCTCTTTCTTTCTCTCTCTCTCTCTCTCTCTTTCTCTCTCTTTAATACACAGGCACACACTCACACTCATAAACTCTCTCTCTCTCTCTCTCTCTCTCTCTCTCTCTCTCTCTCTCTCACTCACACTCCATAATTCTCTCACCCACTATGCACGTAGGCAGTAGCATCTGACAGAACTGACAGTAGCATCATTACTCAATAATTTGTATACTTCAGTAAAAGCCCTTATCTACACTCTGCTGGTATTTCTTCTGTATTCTTCTTCTTCTTCGTTCATCCGGAGTTTTTTTTCGGATGTGATTGCGTTGTGCCTGTTTACAGCAGAGCTGCGTTCTTGCGCCGTTAGGCCGACACATCCGACTTCTGCGGGCATTTGTTGACCGGGTTAACCTTCCCGGGCTTCTGTATTCTAGATTCTGTTAAATAATTTGTGCAGTAATTCAGCTGAGGTGTTTATACTGGTCTTATCTGACAATCAGCTTTCCTATCTTTAGAACTGTGATTGCTTTACTCATGTCATTTTTAGAAGGTTCCTCGCATTTTTCTTCCAGCTCCACTACTGTGGAATTTGAGTTCCTCGAAGTATTCAGCCTTTCTGTTCAATTGGTCTAAATGTTAGTGAGACAGAAATTTCCCGTTAATATTTTTTATTAGTGCACTTGGTTGGTAGATCATGTTTTCTTGCTATTTTATCTGTGGTGTTATAAAAGGTCTCTGGGGTTTCCTTTCGCTGCTGCTTCTTCTGCCTCCTCTCTTGCTAAGTAATTTAAATATTGCCATTTATCCTAACTTATCCTTTTCTTTAACTTCAGTACTAAATGTTGGGTATTTTTCACAGGTTGTTTATTTTCTATCTTTTTAAAATGTTTTCGGCGTTATCCATGCTGTTAGTTCCCGTTCCTATATTTCCAAGGACTTTCAAACATGGTTCGTTTCAAATGCTTTAACCTGCTGCCAGTTCTGTTCCGTACTCGTTTAGTAGTCTACCTGTTGCCTGTTGCAGAACCTGATTCCTTTGAGAGACTGATCATATATCTTTCCTTAGTTCCTTGACTTCTTGAAATATCCTACAATGTGCATCATGAGTTCGTTATTCTTCAATGTGTCTCCGCAGTTGTGAATTTAGAGAAGCTGTCTTGCACACCTAACACGTTCCAGGCCCGGGAGGGGAGAAGGAGAGCTCTGTAACACATTCCCGTGGAGATGGTACTTTGAAGAGTCTACAGCACCTCGACCTGATAGATACAAGCCATGTTTCTACAGCACCTCGACCTGATAGACACAAGCCATGTTTCTACAGCACCTCGACCTGATAGATACAGCCATGTTTCTACAGCACCTCGACCTGATAGATACAGCCATGTTTCTACAGCACCTCGACCTGATAGACACAAGCCATTTTCAAGGCGTTGATTGTTGTGTCGGATTTACAAGTTAAATGTCAGTCTTCCAGCTAATTCACCATCAACCAACCAATCAAGACCACGTGCCTTTCTCAGTTTCATTATTTTTATACCGTCTCGTTATTTTGCTTGGACCATCATAATGACTACACAGTTGGGTTATTTCCTCTATTGCTATTGAGCAGCTGTTTTGTGTAATGTGTCCTTCTTTCAACTGAATCAATTTTATCAACTACAATTTCTCCATCATTTACCTCTTATATACCCGTTTTCTGTTGTATGAGTTTCTCGTTTGTAACGTCTTTTATATTGTAATGCATTTATTGTATGCTGTTTTCATTCTCAGACCCTGTGTTTGGTTTCTTCGGCATTTCCGTTGAGTTTTGAAACTTCCATGAGCAGTTAACTCGGCAGTATTGAAATAAATATCGACAAACCAACATATTAAATTCATATCGTCGATGGCTGTTGGGGTTAGTGAACGCGTTTCACAATTTCCTGACATACCGTACGAAGAGTTCGAAATTAGCCACAGACGATTTGGAAGCAGACCGCTTTGTGTTGATTTCAATGGCATGAGCGTCAGTCACCCAGAAAGCAGTGGCAAACTACTGAACTTCGAAAATTGTCTCGTAAATCCCAAACAGCTGAGAAAAAATGCTGGGGTTGATTGCGTAGTCTTGTAACGGATATGCAGCTATTAACACAGTAGTCAGACCGTGTCGCGCTGGTTTTAACATAATGGTATGGGCACCGGTCGTTCAGCAAGCAATGGCAAACTACTGAACGTAAACCTGCCAAGACATCAACAACAGTGGTGCTGGTGTTGACAGCGATGTCCTGTAAATAGGATATGCAACAAATACCCCCACCCCCCCCTGCCCCCCCCCCAAAAAAAAAAGAAAAAAAGAAAAAGAACACACACACACACACAGACAGACAGACAGACAGGCAGGCAGGCAGGCAGGCAGGCAGACAGACAGACAGACAGACAGAGTAGTATGACGCTTATGAAGAACTCTTAAAATGACCCTGGTCATATATTTGATTGGTTGTGTGCCATTAATGAAACTAACTCCAGCGACTTGGCGATTTCATGATGCTGGCTAGTGTAGCTTACATGGACTCCTCCCACAAGAGAAGAGCCGGTGGTAGTTTCTCTATATCAGTGGTTCTCAACCTTATTTGGCCCGTGCCCCCCTTCACCATATTTTTAGGACGTCATTCCTCCCCCCCCCCACTATATTTTTCGAACGTAATTTCCCCCCCCCCCCCTTTTCGTATTTCCTCCCTAAAAAAATTCCCCCCTGCCCCTACACAGTATACGTAATAATTGAAGCTAAATTTAATAGCACACACTAAAACAAGTCTAGACATCTACATAAAACGTGATTTGCGGATCTACTTACATTATAAAATGAATTTCAGAAGGGTGATACGTACAGAACCGTAAAGTATGAAGGGAAAAACAATATCAAGTAATCGGTTCTTGCATTAACGCAATCTAGAAATAATCTTAATTCTCCTGGAAACCCTAAATCCCCCCCCCCCCTTTGGGGGGAATTCCCCACCGGTTGAGAACCACTGCTATGTTTACTTTAGCATAAGTATATATTTGCATTATAATTCATAGAATAGATTTGTTCCAATTGGGCTCTACCGTTGGGGAAGGGGCAGGGGAGAGTACAAGCATTGTGGTCTGTGTCGCACTAGGTCTACAAAAATGGGTTGCCAGGTGACAAAGCTACTGAAAGGTCATTAAAATTTTAAACATAGTGTCTTTTGTTTACTTCATCAGGGGTCTAGGTCCCCCATTTGCCATGAGAAAAGCTGACACCCTGGCCAGTTCGCGACTGACTGTGATAAACTCAATCAACTTGGCGTACATTGATCAACTACTCCTTACATGACCGTCTATTTCTTAATCCACGTTGGCACCCAAGACATCCACGATAATTTCCCTAATATCTTGTTTCCCAGAAAATACGACCGGGTCTTAATATTAATTTTAGCTTTAAAAATGCACTAGGGCTTATTTTCGGAGGATGTCTTTTTTTCAGATACAAAAATCTACATTTATTCAAATACAGTCACGTCATCTTCTTCTGGAACACCGTCATAACTCTCCAAATTCCGAATACCAGCCTGAATTTCTTGCGACTTTATTTCCTGTAGAACCATTGGTCCCAGTCTCTCATGTCCAGCAATAAAGCTTTCCTTAAATGGGCATTTATTGTCCATGTAGCCTGCTTGTAGTGCATTGGTAACTTTATTTCATACGAGTGACGTATTGAATTATGAACCACATCCGTTCATTATCAAATGCGCACCAGTGGCGTTTGTACTCTGTCTGGCCATTCGGCAACAAGTCTGTCATTCTAGCTGACGATCTTAACTAGGGCTTATTTTAGGCGTAGGTCTTATACTAAAAGCATCCTGAAAAAATCGTGCTAGCGCTTATTATAGGGGTAGGTCTTATTTTCGGGGAAACACGGTAAAAGAGGTAGCTAATGTCAAATTCAGGACATTCCCCTACGGTTTTTCGTGGAAGGAATTTGACTGAATATTTTTTATTTTTTTTTACTTTTTTCTTGGGGGGGGGGGGGGGGGGGGGTTGGTTAATTGTTTTATCTGGACAACACTGTAGAAAGTGATAGGATGTCATGGTGCAATTGCCAAACTCACACAAAGGTCCAATGAAATTGTCTCAGGCTTGTGGTGTAGATAATTGTACCTGTTGTGACGTGTTCGCAATTATGACATGATTTTTTAAAAATTGTTGATACCCATCATTTGGTCGTTTGTTTATTTGTTCTCACGCGATTACAAGACACTCGATACAAGAAAGTTGTTTTCATCAACTCTGATCTAGTTATTACTGTACATATGCATGTCCCAGTTATTACTATAAATATGTATGTTCCAGTTATTACTATAAATATGCATGTCTCAGTTATTACTATAAATATGCATGTCCCAGTTGTTACTATAAATATGTATGTTCTAATTATGACTGTAAACATGCATG
>OY992878.1:128350180-128395180 GCA_963921405.1 Cepaea hortensis | reverse complement strand
CTTCACCCCACAACCCCGGTAACACGGGCTATTGTGTAATATAAGTAAATGGCTTCACCCCACAACCCCTTTAACATGGGATATTGTGTAATATAAGTAATTGGCTTCACCCCACAACCCCGGTAACACGGGCTATTGTGTAATATAAGTAAATGGCTTCACCCCACAACCCCTTTAACATGGGATATTGTGTAATATAAGTAAATGACTTCACCCTACAACCCCGGTAACACGGGCTATTGTGTAATATAAGTAAATGGCTTCACCCCACAACCCCTTTAACATGGGATATTGTGTAATATAAGTAAATGGCTTCACCCCACAACCCCTTTAACATCGGATATTGTGTAATATAAGCAATTGGCTTCACCCCACAACCCCGGTAACACGGGCTATTGTGTAATATAAGTAAATGGCTTCACCCCACAACCCCTTTAACATGGGATATTGTGTAATATAAGTAATTGGCTTCACCCTACAACCCCGGTAACACGGGCTATTGTGTAATATAAGTAAATGACTTCAC
The DNA here is from genome assembly GCA_963921405.1 of Cepaea hortensis. Classification (NCBI taxonomy): domain Eukaryota; kingdom Metazoa; phylum Mollusca; class Gastropoda; order Stylommatophora; family Helicidae; genus Cepaea; species Cepaea hortensis. The sequence goes on along the minus strand of OY992878.1, from coordinate 128,394,654 downwards.
CCCACAACCCCGGTAACACGGGCTATTGTGTAATATAAGTAAATGGCTTCACCCGACAACCCCTTTAACATGGGATATTGTGTAATATAAGTAAATGACTTCACCCTACAACCCCGGTAACACGGGCTATTGTGTAATATAAGTAAATGGATTCACCCCACAACCCCTTTAACATAGGATATTGTGTAATATAAGTAAATGGCTTCACCCCACAACCCCTTTAACATGGGATATTGTGTAATATAAGTAAATGACTTCACCCCACAACCCCGGTAACACGGGCTATTGTGTAATATAAGTAAATGGCTTCACCCCACAACCCCTTTAACATGGGATATTGTGTAATATAAGTAACTGACTTCACCCCACAACCCCGGTAACACGGGCTATTGTGTAATATAAGTAAATGGCTTCACCCCACAACCCCTTTAACATGGGATATTGTGTAATATAAGTAAATGGCTTCACCCCACAACCCCGGTAACACGGGCTATTGTGTAATATAAGTAAATGGCTTCACCTCACAACCCCGATAACACGGGCTATTGTGTAATATAAGTAAATGGCTTCACCCCAAAACCCCTGTAACACGGGCTATTGTGTAATATAAGAAATTGGCTTCACCCCACAACCCCTGTAACACGGGCTATTGTGTAATATAAGTAAATGACTTCACCCCACAACCCCGGTAACACGGGCTATTGTGTAATATAAGTAAATGACTTCACCCCACAACCCCGGTAACACGGGCTATTGTGTAATATAAGTAAATGGCTTCACCCCAAAACCCCTGTAACACGGGCTATTGTGTAATATAAGTAAATGGCTTCACCCCACAACCCCTGTAACACGGGATATTGTGTAATATAAGTAAATGGCTTCACCCCACAACCCCGGTAACACGGGCTATTGTGTAATATAAGTAAATGGCTTCACCCCAAAACCCCTGTAACACGGGCTATTGTTTAATATAAGTAAATGGCTTCACCCCACAACCCCTGTAACACGGGCTATTGTGTAATATAAGTAAATGGCTTCACCCCACAACCCCTGTAACACGGGCTATTGTGTAATATAAGTAAATGACTTCACCCCACAACCCCGGTAACACGGGCTATTGTGTAATATAAGTAAATGACTTCACCCCACAACCCCGGTAACACGGGCTATTGTGTAATATAAGTAAATGGCTTCACCCCACAACCCCTGTAACAGGGGCTATTGTGTAATATAAGTAAATGGCTTCACCCCAAAACCCCTTTAACATGGGATATTGTGTAATATAAGTAAATGACTTCACCCCACATCCCCGGTAACACGGGCTATTGTGTAATATAAGTAAATGGCTTCACCCCAAAACCCCTTTAACATGGGATATTGTGTAATATAAGTAATTGGCTTCACCCTACAACCCCGGTAACACGGGCTATTGTGTAATATAAGTAAATGGCTTCACCCCAAAACCCCTTTAACATGGGATATTGTGTAATATAAGTAAATGGCTTCACCCCACATCCACGATAACACGGGCTATTGTGTAATATAAGTAAATGCCCCGTGTCCTTTGCAATACGTTGCCATCAACCGCCGTTGATTTTCTACCCAATTTTACGTTCAGTAGTTTGCCATTGCTATCTAAACGAGAAGTTAACTGTTAAGTCCAACTGACCGGTGCGTTGACAGAACTCACTACCCCGCCGTCAGCGTGTAAGAAGTTTAAGTATGAGTGCAATAAACCTCTCGGCCTCACTGACCGCTATTGCACAATATACTGTTGTACAATTTCACAAATCACATAAAAGATAGCTTACCGTGAGTAATTAGCTATTCCCTGGAGTTCTGTTGATGCCAGTATTTTTACGCAGGCTGTTTTGTGTACTCAGTATAATGGCTGTCAATTGACTTTAATATGATGCTCTTCGTTCTAAAAGGTTGTACAGTCCAACAGCCCAGTCCGCTCGAATTGTCTTTCAGGTTTGTGGAAGTTACCCGCTGTAGCTTACTTACCAACAATTCACGGAGACGACTAGGAGTTTTACCATGTAAACAACAAGACACAACACAGAAATATCCCCGTTCCAATTAAATATAAGCAATAAACCACAGAAAACATATAATCGAAGTATCTTCGTTTGATAAAATAGTCAAACCGAGTGTTTTCTTTCTGTAAACTGCAGTCTGCTATAATAAACACGAAGCACTGGTTCACATCGTCTCCTGGTTTAAAAAAAAACCAATGATGTGAAGGACAGCCCGAGCATTGCCTGTCAGCACGTCGGGCTCCTGCAGTATTGTCGCGGAGGTAAACATGACACAACCTGACTGGTGCATTGATAATCAAGTCAAGGGGTTGTCGTCAGCTCTTAGTCCTTTGTGAAATTACTGGTACATATGTAGATCCCTCTCATACTGGCGTTTCCTGAGTTGTTCATCAAGATAACAGGTAAGGTACTCTTAAATTTTCTCTCCAGTTTTGTTTTCATCCGTTTAATACGTGGAAACTCTGGATTTATTGAGATTGACGAAGGTCTATTCTCTGAACTGTTATATAATTTTACTAGCTGAATTCCTGATTGAAATTCCTAATCTAGTAAACATCAAGCAATTTTCCAGCTATATGCTCCAATTTGCTTGGCTTTTACACAGCTATATTCAATTATTCTAGCATGGGTTAGCTGTATAAGTCTTAGGCGTTTCCTTTCTCTCTTCACCGTCAAGAGGTTCGTCCTATTTATAAACAGCATCTATTTAAAGAGTTGTTTATGTAATGGTTGCTTATACTGAGGGATATCAGTTATTTAAACTCATCTCTGTCAGTCTGGATCTGCTATCACATATTTAATGCTGGCATATCATCCAAATCAGAAATGAGATGTAGAAATCTGTTTCGTCTTGCGATTGATTTCTGATTCATCTACCTATTAGTAGGCTTCGAGCATTATCTAGAATTTGGTTACTCGGTTCGATTAAAGAAAATACAATTGAGTCGCTCGCCTCTTTTGTACTACTTATTTTGCCCTTTTTAATTCTTCCCCTATGAGAAGATTAATGTTAGTTAGGCAATTTATAAAAAAAACAACTGTACGTAAGCTATTCGCTAACTAAAAGCTGTTTCTCTCCTCTTTAATGAGGACTTCTCATAGTGAGTTTTCACTTAATGAGGATTAAACTGAAAATCTCAATTTATTAGGGTATTCTTTAATTATACCTTTTACATACCTATACGGTCTGTTTCCGTTCCATTAATAATGGAATCGGGGTGGATAATTTAAAGAAATACCTTATATTCTTTTGGGTCATTAAGTGAGTTGATCAGGTTCACTTAAATCACCAGGTGAATATTTTGGTTTTGACCCTCATTAACATATGGGCCATCTGAGTTAGTTATTAATAACTACTCATGTCACCGGTGGGGTAGGATAAGTGTCTATATGGCTTTTCTTCCTAAGTATCCATCAGTTATTCACTTTACTTTACTACCGGTGTTGTAGAACATGTTATGTTATATGAAAGAGGATTAAATTGAGGTGCCCCTAAATACGGCAAATTCTTACAATATTCCTTCCCTTCCATTAACCATGTCTACATTTTTGCAAGTGGTGGTCCATTTCATTTAGTTACTGCTATTTTCCCCTGGTTTAAATTCATCTCCCAAGTATTATTTACTACTCCAATGAATCATCATTTGTTGATTAAATTTTCCCTTTAAAAAAAATTTATTGGATTTTTAACTTATCTGTCCTAATCATCTATAAAATTGTCTATCATTCTCTGCTGCCTTGGTAATTTTTCAATATTACATGAATTATATAAGCAGATCATGCATGAAAATACAATGATAATCAATGACAAAATAGTTAATTAACACATGATTCATATGTAGGAACATAAACCTTATGGATACATAATATAGTAGTGTGTTCATGACTACACCACTTTTAAACCATTTAAAGAGAATCCCAGAGTAGCAGAACCATACACCAAACATCAAATTGGAATGACTATGAATTCTAAACATTCACTGAATTGCCTATCTTATGTGAGTTTACCATCCCAGAGACCTTACTACTGGAGGTTCATTACTGGACTTAGTTTCCCAACAATAAGATATAAAATATGATTTTGTTTTTTAAAAAAAGAATCTCATACCCAACCAACCAACTACCTGTTGCATCTACCAGAATCAAGATATTACCTGTGAAAAGTTTTGCCAAAAAAAAAAAACTATCTTTATCTGAGCCATTATGTGTTCACATAGCCCTTGACTCAGCTCATTCTTATGAGTGATTAGATCTGTTACTAACACTATAACATTCTGAAGTGACTTGGTTTACCTGCGAGAGGTTTTACCCTGAATTCATATACACACAATAATACACCATTTGTGATGTTTACCATGAATTTTAAATTCTCGGACGATGCCCACACTTGTTGGATGTGGATTTTAATTTATGAGAATATTATGTTAAGCTGTCTAGGGGATTTAATTTGATTCTCTATTATTTTAGCCACTTGAGGTGATCATGGAATTCTATCGTAAACACAAGAATGAAAATCTTCACTCCTGTTCATAGCTGTATTTATGAGTAATTCTCCATTCCCACTTATCACCCTCTAAAGTTTATCTAGTGCTAGAAGACTTTGATTGTTTACAACATATAAACAACCACTGGTGAACACCACATTAAATTGATGTACAAACAGTTCAAGTATTAAATCAAGATCTGAAGTAACATACATGAAAGTGTAATAGTATTATTGAATTTCATAAACAGGCATGGGAATGATTTGCATTATCAAAACACATTTACGCCCTTTGTGCCCCAAGAAAACAACAATGTTATTACAAACAACACAACAACCACAAAATGGTTCTGCTAGCTTGACTTATTTTACCTAGATAAAAGCACAACATTGGTCTAAGTGCAGAAAACCTAACATATAAAACAGTTGTTTTTGACACCCTTTACAATTCTCATGTTTAAAAATAATGAGTTGGTGTCAAAATACTCTATTTATCATAACCACCCTTTGATTATACCTCATTACCAAATAAAACAGTAGTTACCTTATAAATCCATGTCATAAAAAAAAAAACCATATGAAACTTTGCTAGTACTAATAATTAAACTAATTATTTAATTACAGTCTTTTTCCTTTGGTGTTGTTGTCGGTTATTCTTCTCCAGTGCTAAGCAGATAATGTCCATATTTATCCGGGACATAAATAAATACTCACAGTCACGTTCTAATGTCCACTGAAGTAGACTGCTGAATAATTATAATCCCTATTAGGAAATAAATTCACCCCCTATTCCCTCCATTGGGGCTGAATTCACGAATCTTCTGTTGCAAATGGCTCGGTGCCTTTGTGACAATTTGGAGCCTCAGGTTGGTCATACTTCAGGAGTTCCACTTAAGCTCTGCAGAAGGTAATTCCTTTTATCATCAGGTCTGATGAAAAATCGACGTCCATTCAGCTTCTCGGCTTATAATATCCGAATACCAAATTGGCTTACACAGAGGTTTCACCGACCTAGTCACCAGTCTATACCCTATTCCACAGTTGTTAGCATTTAGGCTGACATGGGACCAGCACAGAGTTCTGATTCAGTATTTTCATTTCAGTGTAGACATACAATGCTGCTTGTTATTCATTTGGTTCATCTGGAAATATTTCCAGGATTCTGCTGCATGGAGCTGAAGAATATTACTTTCAACTCATAACCAGTGTTGTGAGCAATAAGATGCTTCCTTTGGTTGCAAGCGTAAAGGCATTTACTCCGCTAGCTGCTTTCATATGGTCTTTTTGATGGTGTTTAGGTTTTGGATCCTTGAGGTAATCTGGTGTAGTTGTGGTTCAGGGGATCTGAAATTGGTACCTTGGTTGTACTGGCTTCTGTGGTTTCAGTGTCTCTTCCCATTTGTTTGAGTTGGTGTCTTGAACCTAATGTTGACTTTTGCGGCTATGTGACTTTTCTTTCGAAGGAGGATACTTGGGTGTATCCTTTGAACTTGGGAGTCCAACAGACAGATGGAGGGTTCTTACTGCTGTTAGTTTTATTACACGTAGTATAGCTCCCAGTTTAGTTGACCTCGACGATTGATGGTTCATCAGGCGGTACCTCCCAGAAGTAAAACTGGGTATCCTTTTTGTATCTGTGTACTAGGTATATCATGTTTACATTCTGATAATGAAGTCCATCCTGGGTATTCTGACAGGAGTCAGAATATCAAGCGCTGAGTGTCTATCATCTTCGATTCGAATGTGTCTTTTGCTGGCAATGGCAGCTAATGATTGTAGCAGTCAACATTGATGTATTGGTCCAGTTTAGGTTTAGGACAGGTTGTCGTTTATTCTGTACTGGCTGTTGACCCAGTTTCCAGTGGATGTGGGAGGTAACGCAGTCCCACCAAATTCAACCACCACTTGCTTCTCTTCTATAGAAAAGGGATGACAAAGAATACAACACGAGCATTATCCTACTGTGATGTGTTAACTTTCACAACACAATTACAAACAAAAATACAAACAACAAGAGGAGAAGGGGAAAGGAGTGGGTGTCCACGTTCCACTGTCCCTCGTTGCTTGGTGTAGAGCCATTCTGACTCTAATAGTGAGTGAGGTATCTTTTCACTCTATGTTTTGTTGAGATTGTTACTGGGAACTATTTGATGAGCGAAGCCATTCTGTCCATTAGAACATGTTGATATTGCCTCTCTCTCTGTACTTAAAGAGAATAGCCTATACATAATCTCTGTGGTTTCTAATACCGGGTCTTCCTTCCGGCACTATAATCAGCATTAGGCCAAGGCTATTCAACATTGTCTTCTTAAGTACTGACATACACAGATTTCCTACATCATCTCATGTTTCCACAGGAGTCACATTACAATGTGTATTTCCCACAGTGAAGAGTAACAATCCGGACAGAGAAAAATTCTCATAACAGAGAAAACATACATGTACATTTCTCTTATATCAAGTACATGATAATCATACATAATAATTAATCATAATGGTGATGCAAGGAGCCTAGGTTTTTGGAATTCCTCTGGGGTTAATCCATAAACTAAAACATACATTGTTTTCCCCCACTGCTTACAGCAGTATAAGGATAGTGACCGCTGTGATATATTTTGCCAATTACTGCTATTATTCGGAGTGTATTTATTAGAATAACTTATGCCGCATGGTCCAGTCTTCTGAATATTGCAAGCAATTTATTCACATCAATCTTCGCTTCTGTTCCTACTACAGTGAGGTGATGCGGATTGAAGGCACATCCTATCCGAACATTCAGTTATATCAAGCGTTTACTGTCTTTGTTCTTGAATTTATATTCTCAAACATGGCAACTCCCTAGCACTATTTTATGAAATGATTATATGTTCATCACTCATGTTGAGTGGTTACTAATCTGTTAACAAAAGGATTGTACTAAAATTTAGCACTATAGTTCCAAGTTACAGATTAGAATGTGACAAAGCATTTTATCCACTGACTAAGAGTAGGAATATGCGTAATCATTTGTATGTCCCCGCATGGATAACAATTCGTTTGAACATGTTCTTTACAGTCCAATCTCTATAGTACATAGATTATTTGCAGATTTCTAAGCATAGATAGTGAGATATAGTTCACCATGCATAGAAGTTATTTTAGGACTATGAAATTGGCAGAAAAGAGTTCTATACTATAAAGTATGAATCAGGAGTCTGCTCCCAAATTGAGAAGAGTTTCTGAATGTGTTTCTGACATGAGAGTTGATAATCTACAGTACACATACTATTTATAGGTTATAAGCACTATTAGTTAGATTTAAGTTCATAATGCCTATGAAAGGTTTTAACATAGGGATTTTAAATTGTAAAGCATAGGAAAAATTACAGCGTGTTACCGCATGGCGCTTAGTGGTAAAAATCATTCAAGACTCTGGTTTACAGGAATTGTTGATTTATCATTCTAACTAATTCTTAATTAAACAAAATGGTATATGTAATACATAAATACGTATTAATAATGTAGATTTAACGCACCATGGTTGCAGAGAATGACATATTTTTAGGGCAAAAAATGCCCTATCCCCGAAGGGAAATGCCGACTTTCTTTTGAGCTCTCTTGAATAGAAATGGCTCTCTTTAGTGCCTTTGTTTTAAAACTAGCCTGTCTTGGCCAGGTGCGTGAACCAAAATAGGGCCAAAATTTAATTAATGTCAATTAAATTTGGCTGCTTTACTTTTCCTTTCTCCTACATTAAGTAAGATACTTAAACAGTAATTATTAGGATTGCTATTTTTAAGGGCGTCCATAGATGGATGTTACTAGAGACGTTTTTGTATACCACAATAGAATGTTAGGACATTTAATGAGTTGGGAAAGTTGAACAATGCTATGAGAGAAATAGAAAGCAAGAAAATGAATATCATAGGCATAAGTAATATAAGATGGAAGGTAACGGGTAAAATTATAATGGACAAACACAATAATTTATTCTGGAGGGGATACACACGAAAAAGGAGTAGGACTACTATTTTATTAAAACTTTGTATTTCATATAGAGTCATTATGGTCAAAATCAAATACAAACGAAATATCTATACATACTCATATTATACAAATATTCGCAACAACAACAAGCAGTAGTGATGAAGAAATACAACACTTTTACGATGCAGTAGAAATGGCCATGTCTCAAATTAAATCACAAGACATAAAACTTATGCTAGGAGAGTTTAATGCAAAAGTAGGAAAGCGAAAAATGGAGAATGTAGTGGGAAATTATGGTTTAGGTACAAGAAATGAAAGAGGAGAGAAACTAATAGAATGGGCAAATATCAATGATATGATAATTGGAAACACCTGGTTTAATCACTATGGACGATGATTATACACATGGAAAAGCCCTTACAAGAAAATACTTAACTAAATTGACTTTTTGTTTGCATATCCCCTACAGGACGTTGCAGTCAACATCGGCATTTCTCAGCTACTGTTGATATACTAGGCACGATTACGCTCAGTAGTTTGCCATGGCTTTCTGAGCCACCGGCTCACATACCCCTAAGTTACCAAAGCGGCGAGAAACGCTACCGATTCTCGCGCAGGTTACGTTACTCGCGAGAATATACGGGATTACGGAGAAAGACGTTAACCCCTAGGCCATTGACTAAACACTAATTAATAAAAGATCTAGAAATGCTTTAATTAATGCTAAAACGATGCCTGGTGTTGACTGTATTAGTGATCATGTACCACAATGTGGACAAATAAAAATAACGAGAGGGGAAAAAGGTAGTTAACAACATGAGACTTATTAAGAATGTTGTGAAAGCAGATTTAAAAAAATAAATCAGGAACAATACAGAGTGACTGTGAAAAATAGGTACAATGCAATAGCTAAAATACAGAGTGTAAATGAGCAATGGGAAATGTTAAATGACTCCATTCATAAAACAAGCAAAGAAATATTACCAGAGAGAAGCCAAAAGCTAAGAAAAAAATGGATGATTGAAGAAATCTTAAAGTTGATGGACAAAAGAAGACAGAGTAAAAATGACAAACAAGAATATGATAAAATAAATAAAGAAATAAGTTATAAATGTATGAAGGCAAAAGAACGTTGGTTAAACGAGCAGTGCAAGAAAATTGATTTAAATTCTATTAATGATACACAAAATATGCACAGACAAATCAGTGAGATCAGGGGAAGAAAAATAAGAATAAATACACGGTGTTTGTAATCAAAAACAGAGAAGGCATTATTGGAGAAAGGTGCTATAATGAAGAGGTGAAATTAGTATATAAAAGAATTATATGGTGGAGAAAGGGGGAAATTGACAGTAGGAAGTATCTTAGAAGGTCCACCTAGTTTAAAAGAAGAAGTCGCTGGCGCTGTCAAACATACGAAGAAAGGGGGCCAATATCTGGGCCAGAAGGAATCACAATAGAAGAATTAGAAGTACCGGGAGAATTTAGAGTAGATATATTAACCAAAATGTTAAATGATATTTACAACTGTGGATATTTACCGAGTGATATGCTGACATCTGTTTTTATAGCTTTACCAAAAAGACCGGGGTGTTCGTACAGTTAACCTTATAAACCATGCCACTAAGCTTCTACCCAGAATTATAGTGAGAAGAACAAGAAAGAAAATGTAAAAATGGACATTGGTGAAGAACAGCAAGGATTTGTGGATTTAAAGAGCACAAACAATGCAATATATACATTAAAAGTTATTTGTATATCCTTTACAGGACGTTGCAGTCAATACCATCATTTTTTTTTGCTGTTGTGATCTCTTGGCAAGTTTACGTTCAGTAGTTTACCAAAGCCTTTTGAACGATTGGCACCCATACCATTTCGTAAAAAACCAACGCAACGCGGTCTGCTGCCAAATCGCGCGCATCTGTGGTTTGAACGCGGTATGTGGGTTCACGAACCGCGTCCGTAACTTCTTCGCCGCGGAGCTGGCATATATACATTACGAACATTAATATAAGGATCAAAAGAGACACAGAAAGACATATATTTGTGCTTCATACAGAATGAAAGAGGTTGCAGACTTGTAGAGTGGGCAAAAGAGCATCATATGATTATTGGAAACACCTGATATCAACATCACCCAAAGAGATTATGTACATGGAGGAGTCCTGATTATAAGAACAGAAATCAGATTGATTACATTCTCATCTACATAAGATTTTGAAATGCCTTAAAAGTCGCAAAAACTATACCAAGCGCAGGCTGCTACAGTGACCATAGATAAATCGTAAGCAATTTACATATAAAATTAAAGAAAGTCAAATATACACCTAGAAACACAAAACTTGATCTATTGTCACTGAAGAGTGAGGAGATAAAAAATATATTCAAAGCAGAGATAAAGAACAGCTTTGATATGGAAATATTATTTCAAGCTCTCAGCGACCAATGGGAAGTATTAAAGAAATCAGTCAACCAAGCTGCATAAACAATAATCCAAAAAAATAAAGATAAAAGGAAGCAAGAAATGAATGACGAAGAATCTTAAAACTCATGGAAATAAGAAGAAATAACGGGACCCCCGGGAAGGTTAACCCGGTCAACAAATACCCACAGAAGTCGGATGTGTCGGCCTAACGGCGCAAGAACGCAGCTCTGCTGTAGACAGGCACAACGCAATCACGTCCGAAAAAATCCCCCGGATGAACGCAGAAGAAGAAGAAGAAGAAGAAGAAGAAGAAGAAGAAGAAGAAGAAGAAGAAGAAGAAGAAGAAGAAGAAGAAGAAGAAATAACAAAAGCAACCATGAAAAATATGAAGCGATTCATGGGAAAATTAGGAAACTACGCAAAGAGGCAAAAGAAACATGGCTTGACGAAAATTGCAGGTAAATTGAAAACCAACACAACAACCGGAATACTAAATTAATGCACAAAAGAATTAATGACATCACTAACAAAAAACACACACATCTACACCGGTTGCCTAAAAACCATAGATGGCAAAATGATAATAGAAAAAGATCAGATTTTACATGAGTGGTCAGATTATGTGAAAGACCTTTATGATGATACAAGAGAAGAACAGTATGATCTACGGAATAATAATGAAGGACCATCAGTATTGAAGATGGAAGTTCAGAATGATTTTAACCATATGAAAACTGGAAATCCCCCAGATAACATCACAACAGAAATGATCAATGCCTTAGAAAAGTGGTTCTCAACCTTTTTTGGCCTATGCACTCCTTCACCATATCTTCAGAATTTCACCCCCCCCCCCCTTTCGTATTACCCCCCACCCCCTATAAATTTCCCCTCCCTAGCCCCTACACATTATATGTAAAAATGGAAGTTAAATTCATAACACATACTAAAACAAGTTTAGACATATACATAAAACGTGATGTGTAGGTCTACTTACGTTATAAAAGGAAATTCAGAAGGGCGAGAAGTACAGAACCGTACAGTATGGAGGGAAAAACAATATAAAGTAATCGTTTCTTGTATAGAGGAGCGGCTGGCCGAGTGGCTAGAACTCCGGACTCTCCTACGGGAGACCCGGATTCGATCCCTCGGTAAGGTGTGGGATTTTTTTCTGTCGGGGGCAAAAAGAAAATCCTAACCTGCACAGTTGGTGGCGACTGCACTAGCCAGGCGGCCTTTATTCCTCAGGCTCAAAGACCCCTCTGCCATACACCGCAAGGTACTATATTGGCAGTAAATGACAGTTTTGACAGGTTCTTGTATAAACACGATCTTGAAATAATCTTAATCCCCCCTCCCCCGGATACCCTAAAATTCCCCCCCCCCACCACCACCCCTACTGGACCGGTTGAGAACCACTGCCTTAAAAAAATATGGAATAGACCAGGTCACCAGACTGCTGAACGCAATATATGATACTGGAGATATACCTCATGAATTATGTAATTCTATATTTATTGCAATCCCAAAGAAATCAGGAGCCTTGGAATGTGATCAACACCGAACAATTGGTATAATAGGCCACATCACGAAGATTTTTCTAAGAATTATCATGCAACGAGTTAGGAAGAAAATACAGCTAACAACAGAAGAAGAACAATGTGGGTTTGTAGAAGGCAAGGGTACAGTAAATGCTGTATATATGCTGAGAACATTAATTGAACATTCTATAGAAGTAAACAAAGACTTATACTTTATTGACCTTTATTGACTTATGCCTTATTGACCACACACAGGCTTTTGATAAAGTAAAACATGTCAACATGATAAAAATGTTTGAAAGTCTACAAATGGATGGAAAGGACCTTAGACTTGTAAAAAAACATATACTGGAAACAATAAGTTGCCATACGGATTGTTAAAGAAATAGGCCAATATCAGCCTATTAAGAGAGGTGTGAGACAGGGATGTGTAAAGTCTCCAGGTCTTTTTTCACTGTACACTGAAACTATTATCAGAAATGTAGAAGATATGAATGGAATCATTGGAGGACGAAATATCAATAACATTCGATATGCGGATGATACAGTATTGATTGCAGACAATAAGCAAGATCTACAACATTTAATAGATGCGGTTGCTACACATAGTGAACAACTAGGGTTAGAATTAAATTGTAACAAGACACAGATTATGGTCGTCACAAGGAAAGAGGAAATGTTACAATGAAATGTACAAATAAATGGGAATATTTTTAAACAAGTGAATCGGTACAATTATCTCGGAACAGTCATAACATCTGATGGGAGATGCCTTGAAGAGATTAGAACAAGAACAGCCATGGCGAAGGTAGCCTTTTGCAAGATAGAAAACATACTGACCAATAAAAAGATGTCATTTGGAACGAGAAAAAAGAGTGTTGAGGTGTTACATAGAACTTGTGCTTTTGTATGGGTGTGAAGCGTGGAAAATGAGCAAACACGCTGAAAAACAACTGATGGCTGTGGAAATGTGGTTTCTGAAGAAAATGCAAAGAATGCAGACAGAAAAACCAATGACCAAGTCCTACAAGAAACAATTGAAAATAGTAAACTGATTAGAGAAATTAGTCATAGACAGTTAACATTTTTTGGGTCACGTTATGAGAAGAAATATATTGGAGAACTTGGTTACAGCTGGCTAGATCGAGGAGATGAGAACACGGGGAAGGCAGAGAAGTAAATACCTGGATGGCTTGGCCATATGACATGGTTGAGACAGGAACACGGAGCTGATCCGCGACTCTGGTGATTGAGTTAGATGGCGAAACATGGCCGCCCACGCTTATCGGCATGCCATATGATGATGATGTTGATGATGATGATGAGGAGGAGAAGGATGATGATGATGATGATGATGATGATGATGATGATGATGATGATGATGATGATTGTGCTTGATATGGTGGCCATTTGGGACTGTGAGTACTTGACACACATTTTAAACTATGGACAACATAGTAGGTAGTACAATTATTCTCATATAACGTGCTTGATATGGGGGTCATTTGAGACTGTGAGTACGTGACACACATTTTAAACTAGTTCTTTGTCATGTTTCTTTCTAGCATTATATTGGCTGATATACAGCCACTGGAACTTCAATAACCTCTCCCTTCGACGCTTAACAGCATTATTTAAAGACAACAACCAACAGCTTGCCATCCTTATCACAATAACTCATCTTATATATAAAAAAGACTTGTGCGTATGTATCTCTGTATGTATTTATGTATCTCTGTCCGTATGGCCTTTATTTGTTCGCGAACGGCCCATCCGATTGAGATGAAATTTTCTACACGCCTTCCTTTCATTCCAGAGCTGACAACTGTGATATTTTGTTAGTGTGAAATCGCCTGCTTACTCAGTATTATTTCATTTTTCATTTTTCATCATAATTTCATATATTTCAGGGGACCTAACTCTGTAAAAGTTATTTCAAGGGGCATAACTTTTCTGTATAACTTATAGTCATATTGTGGCATCGTTTTCAAAGATTTATAAACTCTTTGTCCATAGTTATGTACCGGCATATGAGTTATAATAAATAATGATACAATCTGTAGGGCATTTTCAAAGTTTTCATAAAAATGATGCACAATGCATAACATTGTAACTCATCTTTTTTTGCTTAAGAAGTTACTGTAGTCATGCAGGTGATTAGAAAGAGTTTTCATTAAAAATAATGGATGGTGTGTAGAAGAACGTTCTTTTAAGTTACTTTTTTTGTTGTATGAATTTAATGAAGCCGGACAGGGTCAGGCAGACAGATAGACAGACAGATAGACAGTCGGGAACGGGAACTTATATGACTACTTATATGAATTAAATGAGATGCTCCACATCAGGAGCTGGGAAATGCCGGGCCGGGTCAGACAGACAGACAGACAGACAGACAGACAGACAGACAGACAGACAGACAGACAGACAGACAGTCGGTAACGGGAACGAGAACTTATATGACTACTTATATGAATTAAATGAGATGCTCCCCACCAGGGTCTGGGCGAAGCCGGGCAGGGTCAGCTAGTCTTATCTATACATAGTATTTACTAGTTCAGTGTCATTTTATTAAATAGCATTTACGAGCTCCTTGTCGTTCTTTTATTTAAACGCCATTTACAATGTTCGTCTTATGGCTTAGTTTTTAGTCAGCGACATCTACAATTTCTTCGCCACTCGCATAAACCATGTGAACTAGTTCCATAACAGTCGTCTTCATAAATCTATTCCTCGTATTATTGTTTCTGGACGTCATTTACACGTCATTAGAAAACTTCAATTGAAATGGTTCGACCACATAACTAGACTTCCAACTGACAGTATATCACAACAAGCAATGATGTACAGACTAAATAGAATCAAAATAAGAGGCCGACTGTGTAAACCTTGGACAGAAGGAATAACAGAGTCCATGGGAATAATGATATATGAAGTCCATAAACAAGCACTTTCCCGCTGTTTTCGCTTCACCTTGACACCACAAGATACAAGAGGAATAGGATGACATGATGATGATGAACATGATGATGATGATGATGATGATGATGATGATGATGATGATGATGATGATGATGATGATGATGATGATGATTTACACGCTTTTTCATTCATTCGTTAGATCAATCGTTCTAAATATAGGGGATATATATAGGGGACTTTCACTATCTCCTATTATCAACAACTCTAGCTCCACATAAGTGTGTCCGCTATCATGCTCGCCTGATGTAGCTTTAAGACATCCTATATTTTTATTTTCTATTTGTTGGCATTCAGATTTCCAGTAATGGGCTTCCATGACTAATATTGTTTTCAGGCCAAAATAACATTCCGTTTTTATTTTTTGGTTTTTTTGGGGGAGGGGGGGGGGGGGATTGGTATAATATTCAACAATTGACGCGGATTAATATATCTCTTTATGTGATTTCATAAATAAACACTAATTATTATTTGCTAACGATTATACAAGGAGAAGAATGAAGTAGAGATCTGAGGACGAATTGATATTTCTCTGTATTTTATGTAAAGTAAGTAAGTAAGTTAGTTAGTTAGTTAGTTAGTTAGTTAGTTAGTTAGTTAGTTAGTTAGTTAGTCGACAGATCATCCTCATTGCACATCGAACCATTCAGCACATAAGTGCTCGGATCCCCTCCTCAGCAAATCCCGCAGCGTGTGGCGGCTAACGACACCAGTTCTGTGTTGGTTTATCAATCTTCTCTGGCTTCCTGTGTAGTGTTCTTGTTTGGCCACACCTCTTTTAACTTGCTGTTCTCGCGGTCTGGGCATGGTTGTAGATTCCCAGTCATCACTTGGTTTTAGCAAAAGTCTTACTTCTCTTAGCGCATTCAGAATGTCAGCCTGGCCCATGGCGCGTCCGCCCTCCACATTAGCCATACGTGCGAGCTTGTCAGCCCGCTCATTTCCTTGTACTCACGCATGCCCTGGCATGAAGATGAAACTAATCTTTGCCAGCCGAGACCGCTTCAGAGACAGCTACCACTCTTTTCGGATCCACCCCGTCTCTACCCTCTTGAGCATGCTCAATGAGTCGCTAAGGACTCATGCTCTAGTGAATGTCTGTGTCTCGAGCCATGTTATTACTTTACTTACTGCCATGACTTCCATAGTCAGGTTACTTGTGGTCTCAATAAAAGCGCCAGAGTCCTCCTTCACAATTCTCCCTCCGGCCTGAGCCGTAAAGGTTCATGAGCTTCTCACATGTCGGACGACCGACCCATCTGTGTAAATGACAGCATCACCGTCTAACGAATTCTCGAAAATCAACACTTGTACTTCCGCTTCACAGCAGCCGGATTTTCTTGTCTACATTTTCTGTCTGTCTGGATGCGAACTGAAAAGGACGTTCAGAAATCTGTTGGCACATGTACCCACTCATCGCCAGGTTCTAAGTCCTCCTGTGAACACACCTATTGAAGAATGTCTTCCGCTTGACCCATCCACGACCTTCCTCTTTTTAACCTGCTGCTCTTCACCTTCCCAATTTCACTATGCAGTGGATGTTGTGTGTTTGCGTTGACTCTGAGGTAGGCACTCCTTTCTGCAAATTTGTAGTCTGTCTTCAGTGGTTGGAAAATCAAGAAGGTAGCGCATCGCCCTGCATGCTGTATCTCGTGTACATCCAAGAATAATGCGCATAGCTTCGTTTTGTATCCTTTCCGTCCGTTCTATCTGCTTATGGCTGAGAGTCAGGATCAGCATCGCATACTCAAAAACAGACATGACCAGTCCCTCGTATTGGAGGCATAGATGGCGCTGCTCACAGTTTGCTGCCACCATCACCCGCATCGCAGCCAAACCCCGCTTGGTCTTTGTTATCACCTGGTCTATCTGCTAATTATAAACAAGGCTTCGATCAAAACGTATCTCCAGGTCATTCATTGCCTGTGTTTATTCCACAGTCCCTGAACACAGATTAACTGTTGGTGTTAAAGTGTTGACAATATGATTATTCAAAGAGAACCATGTTGCTGTTGCCTTTGTTGGGTTGACCATTGCCCCAGCTTCAGCACACCAAGTACTTATGCGTTTGAGTTTGGTTTGCAGTTTCACAGCAACCAGATCTCTATTCTTACCCTGACGATACACTAAAACATCGTTGGCATATGGCAATGTCCTCCCTGGTCCCGTGATCTGCTCGCTTGTGATTCTCACAGTGTTGGCGTTGAACAGCACCGTAGATAATGGTGATCTCTTTGGTAGGCTAGGATATATTGTTGTTGGTTCTAACGTCCAACTGCCACATATAAAAACTACTTACCGTTGGAAGAGGACTGCAGCGATCCAACTAAGGAGGAACGGACTTATCTAGTGCTCTAGAAACTGAAGCATTAGAAAATCCAATGGTACTCTGCTGTACGCGTCCTAAAGATCAATAACTGCAGCAAAGGATTCAATGCCTGAGTGGAAACCTTCATAAACATCATGGGCAAAACTGCTGTATTGGTCCAGGTTTCTCTTTTAGGACGTTACCCTCCCAGGGTGGGTGGGAAAACACCTTGCTTCTCTAGTTGGCTTCATATTTTTCTGGCATTTAAATTTTCCAGCAGCTTGCCTATTGTATGTTACATGGTTATTACTCGATATCCTTGAATTTTATGTGGTCTTTGCCAGGCTTCGACAAGGGAATCAGATAACTGTGTAACCACTCTTTCTTGATGCTAGCACTCCCTATACTGTTGTTGCACATGTCTGCTAGTTTCTCTAACTCGTTGTCGGTACACCCATTGATGTCGTCATATCTTATGCCATCTGGCCTTGGAGCGCTGTTTTTTGACCGTCGAAGCACAACCTTGATTACTTTCACTGTCACGGTGTCTTCATCCCAAATGTTTTGGGCCTTACACCTGTCTGAGATGACCTCCTTGTCAAGATTTCGGCCTCTCACGTCTGTCTGGTTGCTCTGCTCTAGATAGCGTTCGAAGAGGGCTTTGCCCTTGTTCTCGTCAGTCCTCTGCCAGATGAGGTCAGCACCTTGGAAGTCAGAAATTCTCTTATTCTTGACTACCCCACTCATGCTTTTATGTGGTCGCCAGAACAATTTCAGTGACTTGTATGTGCTTACTCGTTGACATACCTCTGCCCATTTTTCTCTTTTAACCATCTTAACCAGCTTTTTTTTTTTTTTTTTTTTGGAAATAGCTTACTTTTGTGTGCATCTCTCTTTCTAAGTGCATGCGGGGATTAGGATGGGCAACTCTGTTCTTCTTGGCATTGTGCCATTTCCTTACAGCACTACGCTTATCCATCCTGGCCTTCTCCACCTTAAAATTCCACCAGGGTGACTGCTCCTAGATGTTTTTTCCTGCCCTGAAAGTTTCTGCGCTTGTCGCGCCTTATTTTACTCAATATAAAATGACACAAAGTAGTGCAGACCACGTCTTGCCCTGTACTGTCATACTGGAAGGCCTTGACCGTTGACTTGTGGTGCCTGGTTCTGCCTTTCTCCACCAATATACTGCAAGGGTGGCGGTCCTTGCCGTGGTGTCCTAGGACACCCCATCTACACACTGTAGTGAGTGAATTAGAAACCAGCGCCAGATCAAAAGCACCGTCCTCATCACATGGCCGGCTTACTGTTCTGGTGACACAGCCATTTCAGTCGTTTCAAGTGCAGTCTCGAGTTCCTCCCGCTGTGTTTTGGAGGAAATGTTTCCTCATGATCTGCCTTTAGCGTCGAAATCGCCACAGAAATTTTTTCATGACCTGCCACTTCTGGGAATCCACACTCGCATTACGGGCATAAACATTAAACAACACGAATGGTAGACCGGATTGAACTCTAAACGCCTGTATTTGTATGTCATCATTGTCCCACATGGACATGTCTAACTCTTAAGCCACCATACTGTCGCGAATGTGTATCGTCCTTCCCAGATGTTGCCTGTTGTAGAAACATTTGAAACCGGCCTTTTGGAGTAGCTGATCATCCAGTCTCGTCTCCTGGAGTGCTACAATGTCATTCCTGTAAACCAGGTATTCGAGAATAGGGCCTCGTTGTTTTACGCTGGAACAGTTCCAATATAGAATACGAGCATACCTGAGGCCCAGATGGTTACATGTAAGTCTAAAACGTTTTACACATACACCGTCTTGTTTTGTTGACTGCCGTCGGCAAGGAACACACACATTGTTACGCCATATTGAAAAAACCGAACACCACAGAACCACACACGCTGCGAAAATTCACTCAAGGATTCCTTCGCTCAATGCACGACCTCCGTAGCATCGGCGCAGATCTTGAGAAGAAACTCCTGGTTTTACATCTTGGCTCAGAAATTACACGTAGATGATGAAAATATCAATCTCCCACGCGTAAAGGGGAAGGATCACAAAAACAACACAACCGCCCGTCGCCATCTTGACCGGAAGATGCAAGGAAGATGTAAGGTAGGTTACACTGTGTCAGTATTCACTGCTTTCCTTTAAGGATCTCATCCACACTCGACTGAAAACCTTCTTAGTCGTCCCCTACGACATGTATGGTCGATTACTATGCTATTATTCTCAGCTTCCACGTAGGAACGTGGTCACATTCTGGCATAACCAAGCACGCCGGTCTCTGTGGTCTAGAGGTTACACCACTTTCTCCGTAATCTCGTGTACTCTCGTAAGTAACGTGATGTTGCGCGAGAATTGGAAGTGGTTCTCTCCTCGTCGGTAACTTACGGGGTATGTGAGCCGGCCGCTCAGAAAGCAATGGCAAACTACTGAGCGTAATCTTGCCAAGAAATCAACAATCAGCTGAAAGATGGGTTCCAAATGTTGCTGTATGTAGCCGAGGCGCGGTGTTGGGGTGAGCGCCCAACATTGCTCAAATACCTCAATGGCTCGTGAATACATAACCTATGCAGCAAAAGTCCAACTCCTGGCCTTCACGTGGCGGGCCTGTTTAAACTAACAGGAGAAGGGGCGACGGCGAGTCTCTGGCGCCGGAAAATAACCAGTATGCTCTAGATGTGTATGCACGGACATGCATGCGCAGACAGGCGTGTGCGCGCGTACACATCTACACTCGAGTGAGACCACAGTCTGCTCTAGCAAAGAAAGGTGCTGAAGACGGAGGCAACCAGCCAAGAGGCGCACCACAGAAATCAGGATGCCACGCAATCACGCAAAATGGAATATGTCGACTACTGCTAATCGTTATGGTGCTCGCCCTGCTTTGGACCCCCAGGCAGGTGCAGTGCCGGGCCCTATGTCTCGAAAGGGTCCAACCCCAACTACTGGAGGTCCTTCTCAGATGTCCTGTGGAGCCAGGGGACATGAGAATAGGACGACTGGCCATACTAAACTAAGACTTAAAATAATGCACTGGAATGCGGAGGGAGTCAGCAACAAAAAAGTTGAATTAGAAAACATCCTGGACAAAGAGAAAGTAAGCATATGTTGCTTGCAAGAAACTCACCTCAATGAAAATATAGCCTTCAAAATCAGAGGCTACCAGTGTTACCGATCTGACCGAAAGAACAGGCGAAAAGGTGGGATACTGACCCTTGTAAGAAATAACATCATGGCTTCCCAAATCAAAGTCTACATGGAAGGGGCTGAGTATCAGACACTTAAACTTAAGACAGGTAATACAGATCTACATCTGATCAATTACTACTGTCCAAGTGACCGCCCACAGGCACTGGACACTCTACCACTAAAAGAAAAAATGATTGTGTGTGGCGATTTCAACAGCCACTCGCAGAGCTGGGGCTATGATCACATGGACCAGAGAGGAGAGAGACTGGAAGACTGGCAAGATGAGAATAGATTCATGTTGATTAACAAGCCGTCCGACCCACATACTTTCTACTCGAGATCATGGCACTCTTCAACTACACCTGACCTGGCTTTTCATTCACCAGACCTGGGGTGGAACATTACACGAACTGTTGGGAAACAACTTGGTGGCAGTGACCATCGGCCAGTCTTTCTAACCGTAGAAAATGAGCTTGTAAGTGAAAGCAGCACCCTCTCGAGGTGGAACTACAAGAAAGCAGACTGGGCAATGTACAAGCATCGCATCAGCATACTGGTTAGAAACCTGAACACTGAGAAAGACATAAATAAAGCAGTTGAAGAGTTTGGGAAATGCATACTACAGGCAGCGCGAGAAACAGTACCAAGAGGAGCCCGTAAACAATATAAACCCTACTGGAGTAGTGAACTGGAACAGTTGCATAATGATGTTGAAGTGTGTAGAAAGCAAGCAGAGGCCACACCCAGCCAAGAGCACCACAATAAATTCCAGCATGCAAAAGCCAAATTTCAAAGGGCCAAGCTGCAGGCTAGACGGAAAAGCTGGCAGGAGAAAACGGAGTCTCTGAACTTTGAAAGAGACACAAGGAAATTGTGGAAGCTAATAAAACAGCTTAATGACGAGGGCACAGGGAGAAACTCAAAAACTGCACTACATAAAGATGGAAAAATCTTAACAAGAAAGCAAGCAGCTGACCATTTTGCGGACTCGTTCGCACAAGATAGCAATATCAAAATTAGTCCAGAGAATCAACAAGAGATTCGAGAGAAACGACAACATACAGGACAGAAGGAAATAGTACATGAGGTTCTGGAGGCGCCCATCACAATCAGCGAACTGGAGCTAGCCATATCAAAACTGAAAATGAGAAAGTCACCAGGAGCTGATGGTATCTCCAATGAAATGATCAGGAACCTAGGAACAGAGGCCAAAACAAAGCTGTTGCAGATCTTCAATAACAGCTGGACCTTAGGCAGTGTTCCACAAGCCTGGAGAGAAGCAATCATGATACCCCTCCTAAAATCAGGGAAAGATGGTTCCATTGCCTCTAGCTACAGACCAATTAGCCTCACCAGCTGTCTCTGCAAAACACTGGAGCGCATCATCAATCACAGACTGCAGTGGTACATTGAAAGTAAAAACATCCTTGTGCCACAGCAGGCTGGCTTTAGGCAGTGCTACTCTACGGAAGATCAGACAACCTACCTCTCTCAAGAAATTGAGGATGCATTCCAAGAGAAGAAGCTGGTGCTTGCGGCATGGATAGATCTGAAGAAAGCCTTTGACAAAGTCTGGAAAGAAGGTCTGATGAAGAAACTGAGAAACTGCAAAGTCAATGGAAGAATGTACAAATGGGTGAAAGCATACTTGCACAACAGAAGAGCCCGAGTACAGATAGACGGACTCAAGAGCAAGAAAGTACTACTGCGTCACGGTGTCCCCCAGGGCGGAGTCTTGTCCCCCACACTTTTTCTAATCTTCATCAATGATCTTGTTGCTCACCTACCGCATGGAATTAAAGCGGCAATGTACGCCGATGACCTGGTTCTATGGAGCACAAATGAATATGCATCAGTGGCCACCAGATTGCTACAAAGAGCTGTAGATACATTTGCTGCATGGGCAAATAGATGGTGTGTCAGCATAAACACTGACAAGTGCAGCACCACCCTATTTACCCTCTCTCCAAAACAAAAGGCAGGGATCATCCAGATAAATGGAACACCCCTAAGAGAAGATAAAGAACCAACATACCTTGGAGTAACATTTGATGGCAAGCTGACATGGAGAAAGCACATCAACAAAGCAGTAGCAAAAGCCAGAAGGAAAATAGCCATCCTGAGAAAGCTAAGTGGAACCACATGGGGAGCCAGTACGAAAATACTTAGCAAAGTTTACCAACAGAGCATACGACCACACCTGGAATATGGGTCAACTGCGTGGTGTTCAGCATCAAATACCACACTACAAGAGCTGGACAAGGTGCAAAATCAAGCACTTAGAGTCACCACAGGAGGGATGAGATCAACCCCTATAGTGGAAATGGAGAAGATGGGGAGGACACAGGCACTGAGTGAGCGCAGAGATACGAAAACGCTAATACAAGCAGAAAAGTTCCTCAGCTTGCCAGGCCACCCTATGAAGAACAGATTTGAAAACCTAGCTATGGGGCGGTTGAAAAGAAGTAGTTTTATCCACCAGGCCAAACGACTCTGCAGAGAAACCACTGATCTGCCCACAGTTGGTATCCCCCTAACAACTATTCCAGAGCGAACTCCATGGAAAGATGAGCATAGACTATCATTACAAATCCAGACAAAAGTGAGAGGAATATTTGACAAGGAAGAACAGAACAGTGTGCAGCGCAGAACAGCCACTCTCAGCTTCCTTGATGAAGAATACCCACAGGACCTCTGGATCCGAGTCTACACAGATGGGTCAGCACAAAATGCTGTTCGAAATGGAGGAGCGGGAGTGTACATAGAATACCCAAATAATACTAGGGACACAGCCAGAGTACCGACAGGAAAGTACTGCCATAACTATGATGCCGAAATTGAGGCAATCAAGATAGCAACAGAGAAATTACTAAATAACAGCAATGGTACACAACCTGTGGTGCTACTAACAGATGCAAAATCAGTACTCGAGGCGCTCCTCTCTGGGAAATTGCCAGTACTAAGGACACTACTTTCTGAACTTAGCAGTCAGCATAAAGTCACCATACAGTGGATACCATCCCACTGTGGAGTACCCGGAAACGACAGAGCTGATCAATTGGCTAAGGAAGGAGCCAAAGAGGAACAGCCTGATGTGCCCGTTACATACCACCAAAAGAAAAGAATGATCAAATCAGTCAGAAAGCCACCAAAACCTGCTCAAGATGACTACCACATTATGGACAGACCAGAACAAGTCATTATTCTGCGCCTCAGAACAGGACACAATAGATTACGCAACCACATGTATACAAAATTCAAGATTGGTGAAACAGCCATGTGCACATGTGGATTGGCGTCGCAGACAGCAGAGCACATACTCCAAGACTGCCCAAAATATAACATATCTAGGCAAACCTTCTGGCCTAGAGAGACGACGGTGGAAGATAAACTCTATGGACCACTGTGTGAACTGAAAAAAACAGTTCAATTCATGCAAGAGACGACATTGCAGATATAGACATATTTCAAGCGAACGAAAGAAGAAGAAGAAGCTGAAAGATGCTGATGTTGACATCGATGTCATGTAAAGGATATGCAAAACATTTTTATATAACCATGAACACATTCCTTCCAGTCTGTTATCAAAATAGCTCTAACGGCTCCTTAAAGCCTACATCACTATCACAATGAAATGAGAACTCAATGAACCGACATCCAGAAATATAAACGGAAAAATACTGATACGAAAAGTCAAAGCCGTTCTAATAACTTTACACCTGTTTACGTCTACTCATTTTCCAATCTGCTAAAGTCTATCTTCTTTCTGAATCCATACTAAATCCTCAGGGTTGGTGAAGAGGTCGCATTTATATCATGTTATGAGTTTAACGGGAATTAAAAAGCAAGGGAATCGAATTCATTACGTCATTGCATTAGGTTTTTATCCCATATGACTCGATCTATTTCCCCAGGACTTCATGCCGAAAGCGTCGTACAGAGCACGAACTCAGCAGCCTCAGTAACGACCCCCAGGGGTCTCAGAGAAAACCGCACCCGTGAACCGAACGACTGGGCTCAAAATCGAACCCACAACCTTCGGAGGGAGAGGCTGGGGGTAACCACTTCGCCAAACCCTCATTTTACTAGTGTCCTTAAACAATGTCATCAGGGCACTGATAAATTTTGTCAGCGGGATATGTTCGTGTCCAACTGGAGACAGTCTGCCCAAGTACTCGTCGCGCAGAGTACGGGATAACATTTTCATTTCACTTCCCAGAAGCCAAAATACCCATCCACATCGTGGATTTGAACGCAAGTCTTATGATGTGGGAGGTGGGCATGCTATCCTTATACAAATTTCCACGTGACTACTGACCTAACGAACAATAAATGCAATTTCTATTTCCCTATGCACATATGTACACAGGCAGATGCACACACACACACACACACACACACACACACACACACACACACACACACACACACACACACACACACACACACACACGCATACTACCGCGGTTCTTACAATCAATCCATGCAAATCTCTGCCTTTTATTTGTCCTTACAAACATACAAACCATCGCCATTTTACGTGTCCTCAAAAATATATAACACACCGCATATTAAGTGCCCATGCAAACATACAAAATATCGCCTTTTAATATTGTCCTAGCATAATACAAATCACCGCCTTATAATTTTACATACAAACATACAAACCACCAATTTATCAATGTCCTTGCAAAAAGTCCATCAATCAACCAATCATGTGCCATGCCGGAAAGCGTGGGTGGTCATGACTCGCCATTTCACTCGATCACTAGAGTCGTGGATCAGCTCCGTGTTCCTGTCTCGACCATGCCATGTGGTCAAGCCATCCAGGTATTTTCCTCTCGGTCTTCCTCTTGGTCTGTTCCCCTCGATCTTGCCAGTTGTCAATAAGTTCTCCAATCCATTTCTTCTCATAACATGTCCAAAACATTTTGACTGTCTACGTCTAATTTCTCTAATCAATTTACGATTTTCATTTGTCTCCTGTAGTACCTGATCATTGGTTTTTCTATCTGTCCATGGTATTCTTTGCATTTTCCTCAGAAACCACATTTCTGCAACCATCAGATGTTTTTCAGCTTGACTGCTCATTGTCCAAGTTTCACATCCATACAAAAGAACAGGCTCTATGTACCCCCTCAACACTCTTTTTTCTCGTTTCAATTGACATCTTTTTATTGGTCAGAATGTTTTTCTTCTTGCTAAAGGCTACTTTCGCCATGGCGATTCTTGTTCTAATCTCTTCAAGGCATCTCCCATCAGAGGTTATGACTGTTCCGAGATAATTGTACCGATTCACTTGTTGAAGAATATTCCAATTTACTTGTATATTACATTGTGGTACTTCGTTCTTCCTAGTGACGACCATAACCTGTGTCTTCTTACAATTTAATTCCAACCCCAGCTGCTCACTGTATACAACAACCGCGCCTACTAATTGTTGCAGATCCAGTGTATTGTCTACAATCAATACTGTATCATCTGCATATCTAATGTTATTTATGTTTCGTCCTCCAATGCTGATTCCATTTATATCTTCAACATTTCTGAAAATATTTTCACTGTAAAGGGAAACAAATATCTGGAGACATTACACATCCCTGCCTAACACCTCTCTCAATAGGCTGATATTGTCCCACTTCATTATAAATCCTTATGGCAGCTTGTTGTTTCCAATATATGTTTTTTATAAGTCTAATGTCTTTCCCATCAATTTGTAGATCTGCAAGCATATCCACAATGTTGACATGTCTAACTCTATCAAAAGCCTTTGTGTAGTCAATAAAGCAAAGATGTAAGTCCTTGTTTACTTCTATAGCACGTTCAATATCTGTTCGCAGCATATACACAGCATTTACTGTACACTTTCCTTCTACAAACCCACATTGTTCTTCCCCTATTTCAGGTTGTATTTTCTTCCTCACTCTTTGCATGATAATTCGTAACAAAATCTTTGTGATGTAACTCATTATACTACTTGTTCTATGTTGATCACATTCCAAGTTTCCTGATTTCTTTGGGATTGTAATAAATGCAGAAATACATAATTCAGAAGGTATATCTCCAGTATCATATAATGTGTTCAGCAGTCTGGTGACTTGCTCTAGTCCAAATTCTTCTAAAGCTGTAATCATTTCTGTTGTGATGTTATCTGCACCGGGGGGGGGGGGGGGGGGGGGGGGGGGGGGCTTGCAAGCTTTCATATGCTTAATAACATTTTGAACCTCCATCTTTAGAATTGGTGATCCTTCATTATTAAATCTAATATCATACTGTTCCTATCTGTTTTCATTATACAGGTTTTTCACATAATCTGTCCATACATGTAGAATCTGCTCTTTTTCTATTATGATTTTGCCATCTTTAGTTTTTAGACAGCCTATTAATGTACTTGTTCTTTTGTTAGTAAGTTCCTGAATTGTTCTGTGCACTAATGTGGTATTTTGACTGTTGTGTTGTTTTTCAATTTCTAAGCACTTTTCCCCAAGCCATGATTCTTTTGCCTTCCTACATAATATTCTGACTTGTCTGTGAATTTATTCATATTTGGCAGGATTATTTTTGTTGAGTCTTCTTGTTTCCATTTGGTGTAAAAAAATTTCAGTCATCTATTTCTTACGACCCACCTTCTGTAATTTTGGAATAGTTGTTTTTGTAGCCAAACTGATTGAATTCTTTAACATTTCCCATTGATCATTCACATCCTGGAATAATATCTGTAGATCAGACAATATATCAAATCTGTTCTGTACTTCTATGTTGAATTTGTTTTGTATTTCCTTGCAATGTACACAAATCATATTTAGTGTTTCCTGACTTTCTTCAGCTTTATCCTTAATGTTCCTGTAAGTAGTCTGTGGTCACTATAAAATCAGCACTGGGAAATGATTTTGTTACTGTTAGTGCGTTTCTAAATCTTCTGCTAATCAGAATGTAGTCAATCTGGTTTCTGATCCTGCTATCAGACTCCTCCATGTCCATAATCTTCTAGGGTGTTGCTTAAACCAGGTTTTTCCTACAATCATTTCATGTTCTTTTGTCCACTCTATGAGTCTGTTTCCTCTAAACCCCAAACCCTTAACCCCTTGACATTTTTTAGGGTTCTGTTTAGCGAGTCCCTGGGTTTCTAAGAACCATAGCCCTCCGAACAATCCCTCAAGTGTCTCTCCAAGGAAAAACAAGATCATATGTTGTAGACGCTGAGAGACAGTCCTCCGGACAAACCCACAAGTGCTCAGTCTCACGCAAAAAAAACAAAAAAAACAAGACATAGCGAACTCTTGTGCATTCAGGAAGATTCCTGAACTGATTAATGTCAATAAATACGTGGCCAAAAACGTCCACCTCCATTGACATTAACTTAGAGGGACGAAATGCCAGTTCATGAAGAAATAGTCCACAATGATAGAGTGGCTTCCTTCCTTAAGTAGTCCACTTCACTCGTGAAGTACAAACCATGGCCCCCCTGTTCGGAAGTTATTCTAGAAGGTAAAAACCATGTTCCTCCTTGTTCAAGAGGAACATGGCCCCCTGACATGTGCGTACCACTCACTAGTAAAATGGCAAGCGTCCACTAGTACCATGGTTCCCTCATCAGGAGTGAAGGGGGCCGGCAACAGTACAGCCAGCCTACACCAGGGACTTACTTCTTCAGGAGGCAAGCTGCTCTAACACCACGGCTACTGCTTCATGACGGAGGCATTCCTTCTCTCTAAGTCCACGTCAACTAAAGTGAACTCTATTGACCACTGATTGATTGGCTTCGCCACCAGGCTTTTAAATAATGTCGCGGACCTCAGAGAGAAGGGTCCCAGTAGTCGTCCGACCCCTTCTCCCCTGCTCTGGTATACAGACAACACAAGCGGCACCAGTCATCCTCTACGGCCACACCACATGGCACATACCGGTTCTCCTCCCATCACCCAAGTTAAGCAACATCGGGCCCATAGTTGCCATCCTAGATATTTTATATCCAGATCTAGAGGTTTTTGCCGGCGTCTGGATACCGTTTTCTGACGTTTGGATGCTGGATGTAATTCTAGATATTTTTGGTCAAAACAAGTGGCAACCCTGGTCGGGCCTGGTTAGTACTTAGATGGGTGACTGCTTGGCAACACCATGTGTTGTAGACATTTTTATTTTATTTTTGTTGTGTCTTGTGTTTTTAGCCCTGCACAATTTGGTTGTTTTGGTACCTGTCTGTCTACTAGCATTGTAGCCCTCCGGACAAATCTACAGGTGCTCATTCTCCCAGTGAAACCCACCACAACAACGCAACACGTGTTGCTGGCCTTCTTATGTTTTAATTGTCACCCCCTTGAAATTTTGTGTTTTAAGTAAGTCCCTGCCGGTCTCTCTGGCCGAGGGGTTACAACACTTTCTCCGTAATCCCGTTTATCACGCAGAGTCTCGTAGCGGGCGAGAACTGGGAGTGGTTCGTCTCCCGCTGGTGACTTACGGGATAACTGAGCCGGCCGCTCAGAAAGCAATGGCAAATTACTGAGCGTATGTAGGATAATCACCAGAGAGACCCAGCTATGTAGGATAAAAACCCGTGGAAAGAATAAACCCCCTCGCCTGTTATCTGTTGTGTGGAGAGAGACCCAGCTTTGTTGGATGCACACCAGAAACACCCAGCTATGTAGGATAAACACCAGAGAGACCCAGCTATGTAGGATAAAAATCCGTGGAAACAATAAACCCTCTCGCCTGTTATCTGTTGTGTGGAGAGAGACCCAGCTATGTAGGATAAACACCAGAGAGACCAAGCTATGTAGGATAAACACCAGAGAGACCCAGCTATGTAGGATAAACACCAGAGAGACCAAGCTATGTAGGATAAACACCAGAGAGACCCAGCTATGTAGGATAAACACCAGAGAGACCCAGCTATGTAGGATAAACACCAGAGAGACCAAGCTATGTAGGATAAACACCAGAGAGACCCAGCTATGTAGGATAAACACCAGAGAGACCCAGCTATGTAGGATAAACACCAGAGAGACCAAGCTATGTAGGATAAACACCAGAGAGATCCAGCTATGAAGGATAAACACCAGAGAGACCCAGCTATGTAGGATAAACACCAGAGAGACCCAGCTATGTAGGATAAACACCAGAGAGACCCAGCTATGTAGGATAAACACCAGAGAGACCCAGCTATGTAGGATAAACACCAGAGAGACCCAGCTATGTAGGATAAACACCAGAGAGACCCAGCTATGTAGGATAAACACCAGAGAGACCCAGATATGTAGGATAAACACCAGACAGATCCAGCTATGAAGGATAAACACCAGAGAGACCCAGCTATGTAGGATAAACACCAGAGAAACTCAGCTATGTAGGATAAACACCAGAGAGACCCAGCTATGTAGGATAAACACCAGAGAGACCCAGCTATGTAGGATAAACACCAGAGAGATCCAGCTATGAAGGATAAACACCAGAGAGACCCAGATATGTAGGATAAACACCAGAGAGACCCAGTTATGTAGGATAATCACCAGAGATACCCAGCTATGTAGGATAAAAACCCGTGGAAAGAATAAACCCTCTCGTCTGTTATCTGTTGTGTAGAGAGAGACCAATCTATGTAGGATAAACACCAGAGAGACCCAGCTATGTAGGATAAACACCAGAGAGACCCAGCTATGCAGGATAAACACCAGAGAGACCCAGCTATGTAGGATAAACACCAGAGAGACCAAGCTATGTAGGATACACACCAGAGAAACTCAGCTATGTAGGATAAACACCAGAGAGACCCACCTATGTAGGATAAACACTAGAGAGACCCAGCTATGTAGGATAAACACTAGAGAGACACAGCTATGTAGGATAAACACCAGAGAGACCCAGCAATGTAGGATAAACACCAGAGAGACCAAGCTATGTAGGATAAACACCAGAGAGACCAAGCTATGTAGGATAAACACCAGAGAGACCCAGCAATGTAGGATAAACACCAGAGAGACCCAGCTATGTAGGATAAACACCAGAGAGACCCAGCTATGTAGGATAAACACCAGAGAGACCCAGCTATGTAGGATAAACACCAGAGAGACCCAGCTATGTAGGATAAACACCAGAGAGACCCAGCTATGTAGGATAAACACCAGAGAGACCCAGCTATGTAGGATAAACACCAGAGAGACCCAGATATGTAGGATAAACACCAGACAGATCCAGCTATGAAGGATAAACACCAGAGAGACCCAGCTATGTAGGATAAACACCAGAGAAACTCAGCTATGTAGGATAAACACCAGAGAGACCCAGCTATGTAGGATAAACACCAGAGAGACCCAGCTATGTAGGATAAACACCAGAGAGATCCAGCTATGAAGGATAAACACCAGAGAGACCCAGATATGTAGGATAAACACCAGAGAGACCCAGTTATGTAGGATAATCACCAGAGATACCCAGCTATGTAGGATAAAAACCCGTGGAAAGAATAAACCCTCTCGTCTGTTATCTGTTGTGTAGAGAGAGACCAATCTATGTAGGATAAACACCAGAGAGACCCAGCTATGTAGGATAAACACCAGAGAGACCCAGCTATGCAGGATAAACACCAGAGAGACCCAGCTATGTAGGATAAACACCAGAGAGACCAAGCTATGTAGGATACACACCAGAGAAACTCAGCTATGTAGGATAAACACCAGAGAGACCCACCTATGTAGGATAAACACTAGAGAGACCCAGCTATGTAGGATAAACACTAGAGAGACACAGCTATGTAGGATAAACACCAGAGAGACCCAGCAATGTAGGATAAACACCAGAGAGACCAAGCTATGTAGGATAAACACCAGAGAGACCAAGCTATGTAGGATAAACACCAGAGAGACCCAGCAATGTAGGATAAACACCAGAGAGACCCAGCTATGTAGGATAAACACCAGAGAGACCAAGCTATGTAGGATAAACACCAGAGAGACCCAGCTATGTAGGATAAACACCAGAGAAACTCAGCTATGTAGGATAAACACCAGAGAGACCCACCTATGTAGGATAAACACCAGAGAGACCCAGCTATGTAGGATAAACACCAGAGAGACCCAGCTATGTAGGGTAAACACCAGAGAGACCCAGCAATGTAGGATAAACACCAGAGAGACCAAGCTATGTAGGATAAACACCAGAGAGACCCAGCTATGTAGGATAAACACCAGAGAGACCCAGCTATGTAGGATAAACACCAGAGAGACCCAGCAATGTAGGATAAACACCAGAGAGACCCAGCTATGTAGGATAAACCCCAGAGAGACCAAGCTATGTAGGATAAACACCAGAGAGACCCAGCTATGTAGGATAAACACCAGAGAGACCCAGCTATGTAGGATAAACACCAGAGAGACCCAGCAATGTAGGATAAACACCAGAGAGACCCAGCTATGTAGGATAAACACCAGAGAGACCAAGCTATGTAGGATAAACACCAGAGAGACCCAGCTATGTAGGATAAACACCAGAGAGACCCAGCTATGTAGGATAAACACCAGAGAGACCCAGCAATGTAGGATAAACACCAGAGAGACCCAGCTATGTAGGATAAACACCAGAGAGACCCAGCTATGTAGGATAAACACCAGAGAGACCCAGCTATGTAGGATAAACACCAGAGAGACCCAGCTATGTAGGATAAACACACATTGTTTTCATAAACAATTGATCACCAACATTATTTATCAACTCGCATGCTGGCACATTTTCTCGCCATGAAACCAGGCTGTGAACAATCTGTTCTCCTTGTCTTCTTCGGTCTCTCTTTCTATACATCTTTCCAGTGGTCCCAGCATGTTTTAGAATGTTTAGAAATACGACCAAAATAAGATTGACTCTTTCTGAACCAGAAGACTGCAAAGACATTCCCACAGAACATCAAGTTAGATCTAGACCAGTGGTTCCCAAGCTTTTCAAGCAGAGGGCCATATCTACTTTTTTCGGTAGTTAAGCGGGCCACAACGTTATAAAATTATAAAAGTCTTGCAATATCATTCTTACCTTAACTTTCTTAACTTTCGTCAACAGACTTCTAAAACTTTAAAGGCAGTCAATGTCATTACTACACTGCGGTCATTTTTTGTACTACACTGCGGCCATTTTTTGGTTTAAAATCAAAAGTTCATTTAACAATAAATTTTTAATCAATTTAGAAAATTGCTATTAATGTAATTCATTTACAGTTGTAACTGTTTTTATAACCAGTTACTTCGGTTCAGATGTCAATTTATCAATGTCTGGGCACAAATCTATCGTGCCCAAAGTCATAAGCGCAGCTAGGTTACTGTCGGTGAGTCTTGGACGCTGCTTGTTTTTTATAACGGTCATTGCGAAAATGACTGCTCGCATCTGTAAGTCGAACCAAAACGACAAATGTATCTCTGGGCGAATGAACGCAAATGTTCAAATTGTTCGACAGGCAATAGTCGCCAGAATGAAATCATATGATCAGCTGAAGGTGAAGCAGGCAGCTCCAGAAATTTACATCTCAGTGCAGAATTTCATTTCAAATCAATTACTTCGTGCTGAAGGTTTCGCTGTAATTGACGGAGCTTGGCATCAGGAAATAAGAACGGATGTATGAAGAGGGCAACATTATCCTCCTCTATTGTGAACTCTCGAAATCTCGACTGAAAGATATCCAGAAGACTTTCAACTTTTACTTTGTACTGTCACAAGTCACATTTCTTTTCCACCACAAGCGTCTTCAGAGTTGGAAACGCCTCTAAAGTCGCTTCAGTCAGCTGTCCAATAAACAGTCGTAGT
This sequence comes from Cepaea hortensis, assembly GCA_963921405.1. Lineage (NCBI taxonomy): Eukaryota > Metazoa > Mollusca > Gastropoda > Stylommatophora > Helicidae > Cepaea > Cepaea hortensis. The sequence goes on along the minus strand of OY992878.1, from coordinate 128,360,937 downwards.
CTCATTTTAAATGAAGAAATGACATCGCACACATTTGTGAATAGTTTGTTTTTGTCCCTAGATATTCGCATTTAAAGAATTTAAATGAGACGTGATGTCCACCAAAAATGCCAACTCATTAAGCCAGTCACCGTTCAGCAGACATTCCCGTTCTGTAGGCAATTCATTTATTTCAGACAGAAACAGATAGACATTACTTTTCAAGGCCAGAAACGTGACAGAACTTTCCCTTTAAATAGGCATCTGACATTACAGTGTAACAGTAGCTCACAGTATTTCTCATTCAGGTCTGATAGAAACTGTCTGAACTCCCTGTTCAGCGGCTTACTTCGAATTTTGTTCACACATTTCATAACAACATCGATGTTTCAGATTTAAAGTCTTCCCACAGAGCTTCTTGGTAAATGATACAATGATATTTTCATATAGTGCGGCCAAGAAACTGTTCCAGTAATGCTAGACATCCAGATGTTTTACTCCATCAAAGCCTGAGCACCGTCGGTGCATACACAGTGCAATTTGGTCCATTCTATGTTGTTTTTCTCTGCACACAACTTCAGAGTTTCAAACAGATCAGTCCCTTTGGTAGTTGCATGCATCGATTTAAGTCCTATAAGTTATTTATTGACTTCAACTGTCATTTAAAACTGTCATTTACTGCCAATAAAGTACCTTGTGGTGTAAAGCAGAGGGGTCTTTGAGCCTAAGGAATTAAAGCCACTTGGCTATTGCAGTCGCCTCGAACTGTACAGGTTAAGATTTTCTTTTTGCACCCGACAGTAAAAAATCCCACACCTTACCGAAGGGTCGAATCCGGGTCTCCCGAAGGAGAGTCCGGCGTCTAGCCACTTGGCCAGCCACTCCCCAATGTTTGACTTCAACTTTATCGTTTATTGCTGGAACAAAAACTACGACCTGAGCTGTGTCATAAATGTCAATGGATTCATCCATTGCCAATGAATAAAAATTTACAATTGACAAAATCCGGAAATTAAGCAAACTGGTTTACCACTATGGCTAGGCATAAACATAAATTTATCCATCCAATCGTCGTTGAATTCACGACAAGCAACGTCTTCACATTTTCGCTTTTTACTATTTTTTACGTCAGATGAAACAACTGAGCCACAATGAACTTCTATTTGCAGACGATCAGTGCCTGTTTTACAGCGATGAGGGTAGACTACAAAATCATATTACTAATCTGAGTTCAACCTGCAGCAGATACAATATGAGCATAAACACAGCCAAAACCGAAGTAATGCAAGTTAGCAGATCGCCGGGCCCACTAAGTATACAGATAAATAACACACCTCTGAAACAAGTTAAAGAATTCAAATACCTTGGAAGTATGATCACAGAAGATGGTAGATTGGACAGAGAAATTGAAATCAGATGTCAAAAAGCTAGTGCACTTACATATCAACTATCACCCTTACTGAAACATCCAAACATACCCATGTTCGCAAAACGACAGATAATAAACAGCATATTCACACCAACCCTATGCTACCAATCTCAAACCTGGACTTTATCCAAATTACACCTTCGCAAAATCAACACCTGTGAAATGAGATGCTTGAGGAGAGCTGCCAACTTAACAATCCGAGACCGAGTAAGAAATGCTACTATCAGACAGACTGTGGGATCAACACCTTGTGCCACATTTATTGAAAGACAGAAGATCAAGTGGTTTGGCCATGTCGTTAGAATGCAACATCAGCAACTACCATCACTGGCCTTACATCAAAGATCATCTGCGACAAGACCACGAGGACGTCCAAGAAGAAAATGGATTGATGACATCAGAGACATTGTACAACCACACGGAATGACACTATCCAGTGCCGCCCACCGGGCACTGGAACGCAAATTATTCCTCCCCATGACGCTTGACGGCAGAAGTGGAAGATGATGATGATGACTATTCTTGTATTTTAGATTTTTCACACACATGTTTATCGGCTTTAACAGTACATTTGTATTTGAAAAAAAAAAAAATATAATTTCAACACAATACTACCGACTGTGCTAAACAGTTGTAACAGACGACAAAATGGTGCCTTGCACACTCTGATTGGTCTACAAAGCTGGGATATGGGAACTTCGTAACGTTTCGTTGTGAACTGAACAGGTGCATTCGATAATATCTGAGCATAACAACCATGAGCAGAGTAAATTATTGCACTCTGACGGGACGCTCTGAGTGCATTTTTGAAATCATTAAAATATATTATATTAAATAACGAGGCCTCGCGTGCCACTTTCTGACGGCTGGCGGGCCACAAGTGGCCCGCGGGTCGTGGGTTGGGAACCTCTGATCTAGACATACTGAATACACACAGAACAATGATGGATAGGTGCAATGTTACTGTAGCGGGCGCGTTGACGTTGCTGTCGGGAATTTGTGGTCTCAATGTTTTGGTTGTCAATAACACACATCAACCGCGGAGTTGATCCAGAAAAACAAAGACCGAGATCTGTGGAGAGTCGTGAACGCCTACGCCAGCCAGCATAACACATGATGATGATGATGATGATGATGATGATGATGATGATGATGATGATGATGAAAGACATAAGTACGGCTCTCTCTCTCTCTCTCTCTCTCTCTCTCTCTCTCTCTCTCTCTCTCTCTCTCTCCCCCCCCCCCCCCCCCCACCATTTCTTTGTGAACTCCGAAGTGAGTAATGTGCTGGTCCTAACACTAGCAGTTGATTATGTGTTCATGTGGCGTTTCCTCGAAGTCCTGAGTATCGGCCGGACCCTCTGGTCACTCCCAGCAGGTCCTGTCGTGATCGGGGCCTTTAGGGATCATGTGTATAGTGTCTAAAATTAGATACACCTTTACGGTCAGGAGGGAATGGTGCTGCAGTGTGTGACCTCAGGATTCGGCCGATAAGCAGGGCCCCGAGGAAAGGTCAGACGGGCACATAATTACACTGCTACTGGTACCATTCGTATTTGAACTCTTCGCTGGCTGTTGAAGAAGAGGACTGAGAACGTATGGGAATGCCCCGAAGGTTGTGATGTCGGATTTTGACTCAACTCAGCTCAACTCGCGCTATGTCCCATGTAATGAAAGATTCCTCAAAACATTGACTATGGCCTTTGTTGTGAATTGGGTTAAAGGTAAAAACAGACAAATGATTCATTGATAGTACACAGTGCATCGAGTATAAATAATCTATGCCAGCAGGACTCTCAAACAGATCATAGAAGAAAGAGGACACATAGAACTCCTAAAGTGTTTCAACAAGACCGAAACACCAGAAGCAGAAGATGTAAAGGCCCAGATAGAAGAAGAAGCAACAGAAGAAGGAATAGAAGAGGAGGAAGAAAACCAGAACGACAGCGACCAAGACCAAGAGTGAATGGGGGACTTGAGAAGAAACTGCTGGTCATCTCATTGACCGAATGGTCAACCAGTACACGATACAAGGCAGCAGAGAAGACCCAGACGTTACGAAGATAGCCCAAGACGGGGAAATAGGTGGAACACCAGGAGAGACGACAACTAGTAAAACTCCCTGAAGGAAACAGCACCATATGACGGGGTTGCCACACAATTACACCAGGCCTTAACAAGTGTGCGACTCTGTCCAGACGTGTAAAACCACAAGTATGATACGAACACAATATCAGCAATTCAACTCTTTCAAGGAAGCAAAAATAAGCATCTATATTTTCGAAAGAAGAAGTTTTAGATACACTATAATGCCCCTAGTTAGATAATTAGTTAGTTAGTTAGTTAGTCAACAGATCATCCTCATTGCATATCGAACCATTCAGTCCATAAGTGCTCGGATCCCCTCCTCAGCAAATCCCGCAGAATGTAGCGGCTAACGACACCAGTTCTGTGTTGCTTTATCAATCTTCTTTGGTTTCCTGCGTTGTGTTCTTATTTGGCCACCCCTCTTTTGATTTGCTGTTCTCGCAGTCTGACCATGGTTGTAGATTCGCAGTCATCACTTGGTTCTCGCAAAAGTCTTACTTCTCGTAGAGCATTCAGAATGACAGCCTGGTCCATGGCGCGTCCGCCCTCCACAGTAGCCTCACCTGCGAGCTTGTCAGCCCGCTCATTTCCTTGTACTCCCGCATGTCCTGGCACGAATATGAAACTAATCTTTGCCAGCCGAGACCGCTTCAGAGGCAGCAGCCATTCTCTTCGGATCCACCCCACCTCTATCCTCTTGAGCATGCTTATTGAGTCGCTAAGGAAACATGCCCTATTGAATGTCTGTGTCTCGAGCCATGTTATTGCTTTACTTACTGCCACGACTTCCATAGTCAGGCTACATGTGGTCTCAACAAAAGCACCAGAGTCCTCCTTCACAATTCTCCCTCCGGCCTGAGCCGTAAAGGCCCATGAGCTTCTCACATGTCGGACGACCGACCCAACTGTGTAGATGACAGCATCACCGTCTAACGAATTCTCAAAAATCAACGCTTGTACTCCACAGCAGACGGATTTTCTTGTCTGCATTTTCTGTCTAGTTGGATGCAAACAGAAAAGGACGTACAGGAATCTGTTGGCACTTGTACCCACTCCTTGCCAGGTTCTAAGTCCTCAAGTGCACATATCTGTTGAAGAACGTTTTCGGCTTGACCCAACCACGACCTTCCTCTTTTTAACCTGCTGCCCTTCACCTTCCTAATTTCACTATGCAGTGGATATTGTGTGTTTGTGTTAACTTTGAGGTAGGCGCGTGCTCTGCAAATTTGTATTCTGTCTTCAATAGTTGGAAAATCAAGAATATAGCGCATCGCCCTGCATGCTGTATCTGTTGTACATCCAAGAATAATGCGCATAGCTTCGTTCTGTATCCTTTCCATCCTTTCTATCTGCTTACGGCTGAGAGTCAGGATCGCCCTTATGGCCCTAATTACAACTAATTCGATATGGTCGAGGGTTGAAAGGAGTCATTCGTCTCAAGCAAAGCAAGCAAGCAAGCACGGACTATTCCCGTGTCTTACCGGGGAAACAAGGGGAAGTAAAGAATACAAGGGGTTTCTCATAAGTCTTTAGCCTGACCGTGAAGGAGTATGCGGAGAAAATTGAAATTTGGCACATGTATAGCTCATTCAATTTGTAATAGATATATGAATTATGAATTTCCCACCTCAAATTGTTTTCCCGATATGGTACATGGCACAACACACCCTATTGACCAGATCTGCACATCCACCGGTTTGTCATAACTATGGAGAAATCAAATGCCGCGACTGTGGTAAAATTCTTGATGTTACAGGGTAAAACACCTACAGACATACACACGGAGATGGGGCCAGTGTTTGAGGAAGTCTTTCCCTCGTATGCTTCTGTAAAAAAATTGGTGTTTGCAGTTTAAGTGTGGCCGTTCCCAACTTGCAGATCTGCCAAGACCAGGACCGCAGTCCTCAAAGTGCAATGATGCAAATGCTGCAAAAGTGAAGAAAATCATAGACCAGGATAGGAAAATGACAATTGCAGAGATATCGGAATCATCAAAACTGAGTAAGAGTACAGTGTTTAGAATTTTACACAACAGACTGAACATGAACATGTGTGCCCTGCTGACATGTGAACAGAAACAAACACGGGTTGATTTCTGTGGCAAGTTGCTCAATATATGGCGGTCGGAAAACATGTAAAAGACCATGGGGACGGTAGATGAGACTTGGATTCACCAAATCGTAAAAACCAGCTGAAAGGAAAACTTCTTGACCAGGGGTAGCCAACACGAGGCCCGCGGGCCACATGTGGCCCGCCGGGGATCATGTTGCGGCCCGCGGAGCTAGGTCAAATGAACATAAATGTTAACTTTATTGTACATATCACCAAAAGAACATTACATCATGAGTCGTTGTGACATATTTCAAATATTGTCTGCCTATCAACGACACTTGGATTCCCTATTAAATTGTGTATTCAGAGGTTACAATATTAATTCGAGACCAAGCCCAATTTTCTAACCACAACCTTAAGCCGCCGGTACGTTTCGTTTGAAGTTGACAGGAGTTGGAAACTGCGCCCACACGACCATCTGGTTGGTGACAAGAAGATGGGAGATAGCAACACTACTGTCCCCCCCCCCCCCACACACACACCTCTTTCTCCAGCCCGGCCCTTTCCGATACACCATCCCCATCAAGCTGTCATGTTTCGTGCTAAAAGTGCGCCTAGGATAGGTACATGAAAAGAAATCGAGTGTGTGGATTGAATTGAGAAGTTTTTAAGGTTTTAACATTGAGAACTGTAAGGAGTCTGAGAAATGCTTTTCTAGCGACCAGCTGTATTTTCCGTATTGCATACATTGGGGTTCTTTGGACTCCAGGATGGTGGACTGTGTCTTGGCCGAACCTGACGCATAGTACAAATGCTCTAGTTCTCATTTGGAGTGGCTGATTCATCGGCATATGATGAAAAGGATTCGCCTTTATATTGCTGTAAGAGCGGAATTTCCTTAATATTATTTGCTCTCAACATTACAGAAGTCTATTGAGTGAATGATCAATGTATATAAGAGGATGGCCTGGCCAATACCAATGTACCTACTACTCAAGTAAATGCACCAGTTGAGTCCTCCCTTCATGGCTAGTTGTTAAATTCAGGAGAAGGGTTATGAACATTGTCGAAACCTGGCAGTTATCCAGATGGACGTTTACAAAACATGGATTGTTTCCACCTGGACATTTTTAAAACCTGAACGGCATTATCGTGGATATTTTTCACCCCCTGAAACTTATTACTGCCCGTCGTTTATCATGTATGGATAATTTCCATCCTTGACTGGTATCATTATGGATATTTATGACTCTTGAAGTTTATCTGCCCTATGGATGTGTATAACTCCTGAAGTTTATATGCCCCTTGGATATTTATAACTCTTGAAGTTTACCAGCCCTGTGGATATTTATAACGTCTGAATTTTATCTGAACTATGGCCATTTATAACTCCTGAAGTCTCCCCCGAAGTGTCTCCACCTTGCCGTGGTGGGGGAGCTTGCGTGTCCCATGGACCCCATCTGCTTGCCGATGGATGAAAACTACATATCGGACAGCTTATGGGTTAGGGGCCAGACTAAGAGAGACACAACCTGCTGCTCTGCGGGTAGGCTGGGGATAGCAGTCAATAGACTAAATCAGGTACACGAAGGCAGAAGACCTTGGTCCGGACAAAACTCTAAGGCTCCCTGTCGAGGGCTGTGGCTGAACGCCTCTAAGTCACAAACCCTCGGATCTGAGAGCCGAACCGATACCCACCTACCGAAAAATAGAGGCGAGATACTGAGCAAGCTACATGCTCAGGTCTGATACATGTTCGAAGGCTTTCAGCTGGGGGATATGAGAGATTCCCGGATGAGAGGACCTGGCCGTTTCTCGTTCACTGCTGCACGAAGGTAAGGTGCTGAGCTGGCAGCACATGTAGCCTACCTCGTGAGCGAGTATAAAAAGTCAGAAAAGTGCCCCAGTCGAAGGAAATGGTTACGACAACTGTTTGTATCTAACTCATAGAGTGTAGACACAAGTGGTAGAACGTCTGAATGACGCGAAATGGAACGCACGGCGAGCGAACATATTGCGTGGTCCGAAGTCAAAAGCAAAAGCTTACCAAGTGGATGTCGCCCGCAGTCGGACCGCTCCTGGTGTGTGCTTGAGCGACCAGTGGCAAGCGAGATGCCCAACACATGGAAGTGAGGAACTAAAGCAGCCATGAGCAGGACGTGGCAACTCCTCGGTTGAGCCCAGTCTCAGAGCAATATGTGCCGGCTCTGCAATTATGGAAGTCTCCTTGGATAGCGAGTGAATGCCCATGGTCTGCCCCTGCCTTCCCTTGAGGGCCAACTGCTATGTCGTTGATCGTTCTATCTTGACCAGCTGAGATGTGGGCGACATCACAACAGTCTAACGTGCCTCGAAACCAGAGGAAAGCTAACCTCATTAAAAAATGCCGCCGGAAGTCGGAAGTGTCGTCCTACGGGTGGCAAACTAAAAATTGACACTACGCAATTACGTCCGAGTGAAATGTCTCGTCCGAATGTCTACTACCTAGTTTCCGAATGCCGCTCTTGTTCGGAACAGCTCTGACTAGTTAGTTTTCCGAATGTCTGTCGTGCCTGGAACAGCTCTGATGGGCGCAACGACAAGCACATGTCCGAAAACTCGCTGAGTGGATACCGTCTGCAAACCTGTCTGGTTTGTGCGGGAATGGTCCGGGGCAAACGAAATGACCAATATATTGAAGTGAGGATTTAAAGCAGCCATAAGCAGGATGTGACGATTCCCTCGGTGAGCCCAGCACCAGGGCGCTATATGTCGGCCCTGCAACTATGGAAGCAACCTTGGATGGCGGAAAATGCTATGGACTGTCCCTGCCTTCCTTTGAGGGATGACCGTTGTTTTCGACCGTTCCAACTTGGCCAGCTGGGTTGTAGATGGCACCACAAAAGTGAGAGTCTCCCACGAATGCTACCTGGTAAAAAAAAAAAAGCACGCAATAGTCGGATGTGTTGGCCTACGGATTTCAGCCCAAGGGCGCATAACAGACACACCGCAATCACATCTGAAAAAAAAAACACTCCGGATGAATGCAAAGAAGATAACTCCTGAAGTTAATCTGCCCTGTGGATATTCATAACTTCTGAGAAAATTTATTATCAGGTATATTTCACCGCTTGAGGAATGTTTCATGGATACTCCCAAATCCGGAACATTTAGCAGAATGAATATGTGCACCTTGGGAACTTATTAACTTGGCTAGTTCTACTCCAGGGAGTTAAACATGAACATTCGCAAAGGGAATATTATGGACCATAGACTGTAGGAACCATGGTGGTTTAGTTTGTGAAAAGACCTTGTGGTATTAGGTATAAACTCTCTGTTCCTGATATTTCTCTGAGTGGATGTTGTTGAAGGAAGAAATAATATTGGTTGGATATTGTCTGAGAACATCAGAGAGAAAGGTATGATTAATATCGATTTTTAATATTATTTTGATGTGGGGTTTTGTTGTGTGAATATTCATTATGTGTATTTGAGGTATTACGTAACTATGTCGTCAGCTAGTAAAGACGTTGGACCAAAGAAGAGAAGAATCACAGAAGAATTAAGAAGTATTCAAGACAGGTGGACTATATTCTATTTTTTCGTGGAAATTAAAACAAAACTCATATGCTTGATATCCAACGAACCTGTTTCTGCGTTGAAAGAGAATAACATCAAACGGCACTACGAGATTAAACATGCAAATAAGTTTTATAAGTACAAAGGGCAATTTCGACAAGACCAAGTAAATGGCTTTACAAAAAAAAAACATTTCTGCACAACAAAGGATAATTACTAGAGCCGGTTCAGAGTCAACATGCTATGTAAAAGCTAGTTATGTGTTATAAAAAAAACCGAAGCAGTATTCAGATGGTGAAATGGTTAAGGGATTTTTGGAGAGCGTCGTTGAAACTTTGTGTCCAGAAAAGAAGAAGGATTTCTCAAAAAATAAGTCTGTCTCGTCAGGCTATTACTAGGCGTGTGGACGACATTGGAAAATATATTGAAGATAATTTGAAAAGTCGAGCATCCGAGTTTATATTTTATGCTCTAGCAATGGATGAAAGCACAGATATGGCAGATACTGCACAACTGGCAATTTTTATCGTGGGTGTTGATCATCATCATCATCTTCTTCCACTTCTGCCATCAAACGTCGTGGGGAGGAATAATTTGCGATCCAGAGCCCGGTGGGCGGCACTGGATAGTGTCATTCCGTGTGGCTGTACAATGTCTTTGATGTCGTCAATCCATTTTCTTCTTGGACGTCCTCTTGGTCTCGTCGCAGATGATCTTTGATGTAAGGCCAGTGATGGTAGTTGCTGGTGTTGCATTCTAACAACATGGCCAAACCACTTGATCTTCTGTCTTTCAATAAATGTGGCACAAGGTGTTGATCCCACAGTCTGTCTGATAACAGCATAATAGTTGACATCCATTTTAAAAAAGACAGAAGAATTAGCGGCGCTGTATCCACCTAAGGACACTACTAAGTTACGAGATTTGTTAGAAGTAGTTACATCGACATTGAATTGCTTTTTGTTACAACTTAAAAACTTATCAGGCTTAACAACGGATGATGCCCCAGCAATGGTTGGGAAACCCGAAGGTTTAGTAAAATTGATTGAAAATTAGGCCTCCAAAGTAGGTAACACTTCAATGCTAAATTTTCATTGCATTAATCATCAGGAGAATTTATTTTCGAAGCCACTCAAAATGGACCATGTCGTGAAAGTAGTCGTCAAAATAGTGATCTTCATGAAGTCGAACGGGTTGAGTCACCGTCAGTTCCAAGAATTTCTATTCTTTGGACTCAGATTATAATGACGTTACATTTTATGCAGAAGTAAGATAGCTGACCCGTGCCAAATTGTTGAAAAGATTGTTTGATTTGCAACTCGAAATACAATCATTCTTTGCAAGCAAGTCGAAAAGTATCCCAGAGTTTGAAAACAAAGAGTGGGTTTGCGACTTTGCTTTCTGGTCGATATAACTAGCCACCTAAATGACGTTAATAATAATACTCATCTACAAGGGAAAGGTAATTTAATTAACAAGATATATATATTTTATTTTTGGTTTACATTAAACCAGGCAAGCGTTTGAGCACGATCTCACCTACCGGGAAGCGACTATGTGGTCAAAGTTGTAGCACGTTTGCTTATTTACTTTAATTAATAACAACAATTTAAAAAAAATCTATCTTGAGCATAGCCTACAATGGGTAGCG
>OY992878.1:128302680-128347680 GCA_963921405.1 Cepaea hortensis | reverse complement strand
GTCCCTTGGGATATTACACTAATCCACGTTCTGCTCATGGAGAATGCATAAACGGGATGGAAATCGTTCAGAGACATTTGGGACTTGCGGTTATCGAAAAATGAGAAGAAGGAGCTGGATTGAAACACTTACAATAATGAACACGCTCTTGAAGTAATTCAAAAAAGAAAAACACGCTCATGGCTTGGTCACAGCCTGAAAAACATGGAAAACTCGAAAATGAGAACTTTAAAAGAATGTATTCCTTTAGTGAATTTAATAACACCAACCGCAAACAACAGGAGGTACGGTTTATTGCCCGGCAGATTTCGCTGGATTTCGTCAGGAAAATGCTGCAGAGTTAAATATCATATGAACTGAATAAATGAAGTATACTTTGATTATTTGGTTGTTTCGGGATTTGAAATTTAAATATTGAGCACAACCCACAACTGGCAACGCTGACTGCATTCTGACATGAACCTAAGGCCTATCCACGTCAATATGGAAGCACTATACTCGAGTTTCGCTCTCGTGTGAGCTCGTCAGTAGTGCATATCCCTAACCGGATCCGGAAACAGGCCCCGGATCACTGGCGTGTGAAGCGGGTGTGTAACCACGCGGCACACGCTGGACACTCCACATTATCATAACAGAACACCACAACGCTACCCATCGTAGGCTATGCTCAAGATTGCCCAATCGCCGCGACTGACGTCCGTCAATCGATGTAACCCGAACGACCAGAACTTCTCACTGGCAAGGAACACCAGGCCTCCTAAATCCAGTGAGCAATAATCAAATTGATTATTTGGTTGTTTCGGGATTTGAAATTTAAATATTGAGCACAACCCACTACTGGCAACGCTGACTGCATTCTGACATGAACCTAAGGCTTATCCACGTCAAGAAGAAGAAGAAGAAGTCCTTCCGGATCCGGTCAGAGATATGCACTACTGACTGAAATAATTAAATACATTTTCTTTTATATTGTTGGACATTGAAACATTAGTTATCCCCAAGGTAATCGGAAATTTAAAACAAAGTCTTTCTGTCTGGACAAAATTGGTTGGAACCGTCTAATTATTAACGCCTTGGTACATTTAAGCTATCGTTTATTGTTCGTCGAATATAAATATGATGCTAGCCTCATATTTTAGACCAATCAGCACCTAGTGGGTGATTTTGTCAATATCACGCCGCCGCCTTCACTCAGAGGGGTCAAGATTCAATATTCATGACATGAATTCTGACACAAACGGAAGCAACATCGTCAGAGAAATAACAATGCGTGACAGCTATCGTGTTTCAGTGTTGGACATACCGGACAAAGACAACATACATTCGCCAGACATTGCAAGCTTTCAGCCGTCAGCTATAACATGTTTAAGTGGTCGTGTATGTATGGGTGGTCGAGGCGTGGCAGACGGGGAATTCGTTCAAACAGCGGGTATATCGTGTTTGAGTGATTGTGGTTGAGAGATTGTGGTTGTATGATTGTGTTTGGGTGATTATGTGTAAGTTATTATGAGTGGGTGTTCAGGATAAGGTAGATAGCGAATCCTTTCAACCAGCGAGTATATCGTGTATGAGTGATTGTGGTTGAATGATTATGGCTGAGCGATTGGAGTCAGTGATCGTGTATAGGTGCTTGGGGTATGGTAGACAACAAATACTTATAACCAAAAGTTAAAGTGTGTGTGAGTGATTGTGTGTAAGTGATCGTGTTTTAGTGCTTGTGTAGGAGTGATTGTGTGATTATGTTTGAGTGATCGTGTTTGAGTGATTGTGTTTGTGTGATTGTGTTTGTGTGATTGTGTTTGTGTGCTTGTTTTTGTGTGATTGTGTTTGAGTGCTCGTGTTTGTGTAATTGTGTTTGTTTGTGTTTGAGTGATCGTGTTTGAATGATGGTGTTTGAGTGACCATGCCTGAATGGTTGTATTTGAGTAATTGTATTTATGTTATTATGCTGAATGATTGTGTTTGAGTGATTGTGAATGTGTGATTGTCTTTGAGTGATCATGTTTATATCATTTTGTTTAAGTGATCGTGTTTGAGTGATCATGTTTGTATTTTTGTGTTAAAGTGATCATGTTTGAAATATTGTGTGTGAATGATCGTGTTCGAATGATCGTGTTAGAGTGATCGTGTTAGAGTGATCGTGAGAGTATTATTGAGTTTTTGTGATCATGTTTGAGAGATCGTGTTTGAGTAATTGTGCTTTTGTGATGTTTGAATGATTTTTCTTGTGTGATTATTTTTGAGGGATCGTGTTTGAGCGACAGTGTTTGAATGATCGTGTTTGAGTGAGTGTTTTTGCGTGATCGTGTTTTAGTGATCGTGCTTGAGTGACCGTGTTTGAATGATGCTTTTGAATGAACGATCCTGAGTGTTCGTACATGGGAGACACCTAAAGTGCCAACCAGGGGAAGAGACACACAGAAATGTGCAGCTCTACCATCCACAAACTTCACAACGGATCACATGTGAAGTGCTTGATAGATTTCCCCTAACTGCTCAAAAAAATAAAGAATAGAATAATACATGCAAAGTTACAGTTAGAGAATATATAGATTCTTTTAAAAAAAGTAATATTGATGAATTATATTTTGCATTGTAGGATATTGTAGCCGGCTCCGTGGCTAAAGGCTAGCGAACGCAGTTCGTGAACCGGATACCAGGTGTTCGAAGCTCAGCGACCGATTTGTGCAGCAGACCGTGTCGCGTTGTGTTATAACGAGCTTGTATGGGAGTTGGTCGTTCAGAAAGCAATGGCAAACTACTGAACGCAATACTTGCCTAGTACATCAACAGCAGCTGAAAAATGCTGGTGTTGACTGCAACGTCCCGTAAGGGATATGCAACAAATTTAGGATATTGTAACTTCGGATTGTAAGTAGCATGTTAATGGCTAGAATACAAATAACACAATAATGATGATGATGATGATGATGATGATGATGGATGATGATGATGATGATGATGATGATGATGATGATGATGATGATGATGATGATGATGATCGTGGCAATGATGATGGTGATGGTGATAATAATAATAATAATAATAATAATAATAATAGTAATAATAATAATAATAATAATAATAATAATAATAATAATAATAAAGAATAACAGACAAAACAAAATAACCAAAAGAGAAACAACGGAAAAGTCAAAATAAGTAAACGACAACGACAAAGGTGAATTAGCGCTGAAAGGATAATTAATTTAGTAAGCAAAATGTTATGCAACAAATATCTCAGGCGGGGTTAGACTGCAAGACGAAACATAAGAAGTTCTAAACGCAGCAAAGAATAAAGGAGGAGAAAGAGAACGACACCAAAATGAAAGATAGAATGTTAGGATATGAAAAGATGGCTGCGTTAACGAACCTTAAAACGGCAACGATTCTAGAGGAGGAGTTGACAAGGCGTGGACTGCGCCTGGCCCTGCAGCCAGCAGGGTTACGATCGGCTAGCCTCTCCCAGGAGAGGTGAAAAGTGAAAATTAGTAGCCTGCCGATGACCCTCAGACTACAAAAGTCAACCACCACGTCCGCGTGGTGTAGATCGGGAAACCATGACCGCGAGATCATGGGCTAACGAGACTATGGCTCGCCATAGGGGATGGACTCCCTATGGTCAGATTGTTGTCCTAAACCTGCGACTGGCCTAGCAAGCCGGCAGGGGATCTTCATACTGCTCGTAGAAAAACTAAGAAGTATAAACGGACTGACCCAAATGGATTTAGACCCGCCAATGTTAATGGATGACGAGATAGATCAACGATTAAAAACAAATAGGCACAATGAACGACTGCTGTTTTAATAGTAAAGAAGAAGAACTTATAGAAACAATGGAAGATAGGCACACTTGACTGATGGGAATAGCGGACACCAGATTAAAGAGGGAAGGATGCAAGGAGCTCCACCGCAGTTACACGTTTTGTCTACTCTGGAGTGGAACAGCAAGAGAGGGTAAGACTCGGTGTGGGAATAGTCACTGAACCACGGCTAGCACGAGGAATACTAGAAATAAAGTATATATATATCAGAAAGATTCATAACAGTGAGAATAAAAGAACAAACAATTACAACATATGTACAAATATACGGACCATATAATACAAACAAAAACGAGCAAGAATGCGAGGATTTGATTTAATTTGATTTGATTTAACTTTATTTTTAAAGGGTCACAAATTTGTCACGCAGGCCGTCTTAAATTCGGCCCTTCAAATCACTCATCTTTCGTTAATCAAAAGTGCATGGTACATTCACATAGAAAAAAACATTGTCAAATGGGTGTTGTAAACATAAACAATGCATATTACCATGTTATCTGACCCCGACCCCCCCCCCCCAACCAACCATCTCATCCCCCACCCACCACACAACCCCCCACACACACCCCACCCATCACCTAAACCACACACACTCACCAACACACCCAAACACACACCCCTCAACCACCCAGCCAAATACATATTCCCCACACACATTCCCCGACCAACCCACACAACCTGCCACCACACACATACATCCCGCACCCACCCACACACATATCCCCCACCCACACAATCTCCACCCACCCACTCACACACACATGCCCCATTAACACACACAACCTCCACCCACACACATCTCCCCACTCACACATACATTCACTCACCCACCAACACACACTAACCCACCCACACATGCTCCACCCATCCACCACACACCCCCAATAACCTATCCCCCAATCACCCATACCCTAACCACACATATCTCACCCACACATCCCCCACCCACACTCACATCCCCAACAACCCACACATCCCGCACCCACCCACACATCCTTACCCAATCATACATTCACCCACCATACACACACATCCCAACCCACACACACACACATCTCCCCACCCACACACACACACTCACTCACCCACCAACACACACTCACCCACCCACACATACTCCACCTATCCACCATACACCCCCAATGACCCATCCCCCAACCACACATACCTCACCCACACATCCCCCACCCACACTCACATCCCCAACAAACCACACATCCCGCACCCATCCACACATCCTTACACAATCACACATTCCCACACCATACACACACATCCCAACCCACACACACATCTCCCCACCCAGACGCATTTGCACACTCACACCCCCACAACATCTCTCCCACACACAGCCCACACACCAAACATACATCCTACACCCACCCATAAATCCCCACCCACAAACACATCCTTACCCAATCACACATTCCCCCACCATACACACACATCCCAACCAACACACACACACATCTCCCCACCCACACACACACACGCACTCACCCACCAACACACACTCACCCACCCACACATACTCCACCAATCCACCACACACCCCTAATCACCCATTCCCCAACCACACATACCTCACACATACATCCCCCACCCACACTCACATCCCCAACAACCCACACATCCCACACCCACCCACACATCCTTACCCATTCGCACATTCTCCCACCATACTCACACATCCCAACCCACACACACATCCCGCACCCACCCACACATCCTTACCCAACCACACATTCTCCGACCATACACACATATCCCAACCCACACAGACACACATCTCCCCACCCAGATGCACTTGCACACACACACACCCACAACATCTCTCCCACACACACCCCACCAACCACACATTCATCCTACACCCACCCATACATCTCCCATCCACACACACATCCCAACACCCATCCTCTACACACACTCCCTCACACTCACACACACACACACACACACCCACCCTTACATACCCCACAGACACACATCTCCCCACCCACCCACACATCTCCCCACCCACCCACACACCTCCCACCCACCCATACCTCTCCTACCCACCCACACATCCTCCACCCACACACACATCCTCCACCCAGAACCGCCACCCACACACACATCTCCCACCCATACAAATATCTCCCACCTACACATACACACACCCAACCCACGCACACATCCCCGCACCCCCACACATACCCCACCCCTCACATACTCCACACACACAAATCCCCCACACACAAATACCCACATTTATACAAATACATGACCCCTCACATAGTCACTGAAACTAATATGAACAAACCGACGCACTTCACACACACACACATACGCTGATGTGAAACGTAAACAATAGTGATGCTCCCACACACACACACACACACACACACACACTTTCACTCTCACTTACATACTCTCTCTCTCTCTCTCTCTCTCTCTCTCTCTCTCTCTCTCTCTCTCTCTCTTTCTCTCTCTCTCTTTATCTCACACTCCCTAACTTATACATGATAAAATCAAATGGTATTTAAAATGATAATATGAAAGATGAGAATACACAAAAATAGGGAATAGTGTGTTACATGACATGAGTGCGCTCAAATCTCTCTCCCTCTCTCTTCTTTCATACACACATGCACATGCGAACACACATACACACTAACATCCAAACCCACCCACATATCATCCACCCAACACACACATACCAACACACACACACACACACACATCTCCCCACCCACACACACATCCCCACACACACATCCCCCACATACATCCCACATACATCCCCACATACATCCCCCACACATATACACTACCTTCAGACCCCACCCATACACACATCTCCCAACCCACCCACACACTTCCCACCACCCCCACATACATCTCCCAGAACCCAAAATCCCCACCCACATACATCCCCACCCACACATATCCCCACACCCCTACAAACACTCCCTCTCACCCACCCATACATCCACACAAAACTCCCCACCAACACACATCTCTCCACCCACACACATACCTCCCACCCATCACCCAACCCACACACTCACTCATCCACATATCCTCCACCCACCCAAACACCCCCAATCACCCTTGAGGGATAAGTACGTGAGTGCCGGATGTGTGAGGGGATGAGTGTAAGGATGGGGGATGTGTGTATGGGTGGAAGATGTGGGTGTGGGTGGGGGGGGGTGTGTGTGGGGGGGGGGGGTTTGTGTGGATGGGGGATGTGTTGGTGGGTGGGGATGTGTGTGATGGATATTGTATGGGTGCGGAGATGTGTGTGTGTGTGTGTGAGATGCGATGTGTGTATGGGTGGGGGTGTAGTTAAGTGATGTGTGGTTAAAGAATGTGTGATTGAGGGATGGGTCGGTGGAGAATGTGTGGGTGGGTAGAGAATGTGTGGGTGGGTGGAGGATGTTTGGGTGGGTGAGTATATATAGGTTGGGAGACGGTGGGGGTGTGGGGGTGGGTTCGGGATGTGTGGGTGGGTTCGGGATGTGTGGGTGGGGGGAGATTGTGGGGGTGGTGTGGGATTTGTATGTGGGTAGGTGTGGGATGTGTTACTTGGCGGGGAGATGTGTGTGTGGGTGGGGGGATGTGTGGTTGGGGGTGTGTTTTTTGCTGGGTTGTTGGGGTTGTATGGGTGTAGGATGGTGTGTGAGTAGGTGATTGTTGGTGGGTTATGGGATGGGTGGAGGATATGTGTGTGGGTGGGGGATGTGTAGGTGAGGGCATGTTTGTGTGCCTGAGGTGTGTGGGTGGGTGTGGGTGTGGGGGATGTGTGGTGTGCGGTAGATGTGGATGTGGGTGGGGAGATGTATAGGTGTGGGGATGGGTGGATGGATCGGTGGGGGAATGTATGTATGCCTGAGTGTTGTGTGTGGTTGGGTGGAGAATATGTGCGTATGTGGGGGATGTGTGGGTGAGGGCATGTTTGTGTGCCTGAGGTGTGTGGGTGGTGGCTGTGGGTGTTTGAGATTTGTGGTGGGTGGGAGATGTGGATGTGGGTGGGGAGATGTATAGATGTGGGGATGGGTGGGGGAATGTATGTGTGCCTGAGGTTTTTGTGTGGTTGGGTGGAGAATATGTGCGTATGTGGGGGATGTGTGGGTGAGGGCATGTTTGTGTGCCTGAGGTGTGTGGGTGGGTGGGGGATGTGGGTGTGTGAGATTTGTGGTGGGTGGGAGATGTGGTTGTGGGTGGGGAGATGTATAGGTGTGGGGATGGGTGGATGGGTGGGGCATGTATGTGTGCTTGAGGTTTTTGTGTGGTTGGGTGGGGGATGTCTGGGTGGATGGGGATGTCTGGGTGAGTGGTGGATGTTTCTCATAACATGGTAATATGTTTACAACATTCATTCGACAAGGATATTTTCCTATGTGAATGTAAAATGCACTATTAATGAACGAAAGATGAGTGATTCAAAGGACCGATTGTAAGACCCCATGCGTGACCAATTTGTTACCCTTTGAAAATAAAGTCCGTTCATTCGTTCGTTCGTTCGTTCATTCCCCTAACCAAACATCCCTCAACCACACATCTATCACCCACCCACATACATATCCCTCCCCACTCACACATCCCCCACCGACACCCCACCCATACAAGCATCTCCCCACCTACACATCCGCCATCCACCCCACACATATTCCCACCTACACATCCCCCATCCACCTCACACATCTCCCACCACACATGGCTCACACCTCCTACACACAGCCCCGCACAGCCACCCACACATCTACACACACATCCTCCACACACATCCTCCACATACACATATCCCCACCCAACAATACATCCACCACTCATACACACATCCCCCACCCACACACATGTCACCCAACCAACACACACGTCCCCACATCCTCACACTCATCAACCCGCACACACCCATCAGGCTCTATCTCAATAATGGTGTACATGAGGGAATTATTGTTCTGACAGAAGAATTCCTCTTGAACAGAGCTTTAATTTGATTCTCTTAATGAATGGGGTAATGACACAAACACTTTTGTACCAAACTAAGATTGGTCGTTGTCTAGATCATAATGCTCCTTCTATATTACTGCAGAGTGGAAGCTGAGCTATCCACTTGTCTCACACCACAAGTCACCACTGCAGCACACATCCACCAGTCAGTGAACAAGATTGAGTTTGCGCACCTAATATCTATTTAATGACGAATGAACACGGAAACACACCACATATATAAATCCAGTAACAGCACTCCTCTAGGAATATATATTCATCACAACCGAACACTCAAATAACACTGCCTTCTCAAGGCCTACTTAATCTCATCCACAACGACAGTTTTACTAGCCACTCTTCCCGACCCTAATTCACTCGATCCACCACACATTGGGTCTAGGCCTCAACTCTCTATGTCTACTGATAACCGGTCTCAGTCTTTAATACTTCGTCTCAGAATTCCTCTCACTGAAACCCACAGGGCGGAGTTTTATCGCTAACTCCCCTATTCTTCACTTTCCCAGACCGCCGACTTACACTTGTCGGGTCCCAAAACTCTACTGTCAAAACTCTCCGACCCTCTCTCGGTCTAAACTTCAACTCTCCCCCCCCCCCTAGTCTCCTGACTCTACACACCACTACCCCACAGCTCAAAATGTCTGACCCACACCTACACTCGCGCGCTGACTTCCCCTCAACTCCCCATTATATCACTGCCTTTTTAACCCTTCTTTGCAGCCCTCTGCCCCACACCCTTCCCCGTAAATCTTCTTATTTTTCCTTTCCGGGGAAATACTACCCAGCTCCTTTTTTATCTTCGTCTATTATTTCTCCTGGCCGGTAATATTAATGACACCAGGCATGTTACAGGTGACATTAATACGTTTCAATCATCATCAAGTGGCGTGGTGGGAAGAAGTACTTGTCAGTCAGCCTCATGTGACACGCGGGAACCACAGGCATTTCTCGTTAAGGTGAAACCTAAATAGGTAGGAGGCTATAAGCTGTGAAGTGATTATCGCCACATAGGCCTGTTGTTACATAACTGAGCTTAGTCTGAATGGGGAAAGATATCTTCACACCTACTAGATATTTAACCTTGGGCCAGTATAGCGGTGGGGAGACACCCACTCATGTAACGCGTGGATATTTCATCAGTGTTGTCTGACTCCTTCCTTTGCTGAGAAAAGAATAATTGTCAGGCGGGTCTATCTTTCTATTGTCTCTATACTGTCATCGGAACCAGATTGTTTGGGGTGATGGATTCGACACAATTCCTAGGCAGCCTAAGGAATGCATTTATGTGATGAGTGTCTATTTGTATACATACACGCACACACAACAGAAATCCAAGTATCCGAGAAAGAAAGGGGGAAGCGACAAACACAAGAACACTAAACTCTTCTGTTATTTGTCTGGTCATTAATTCAGTATTTCAGGTTAGTTACCATTGCAGTCTGAGCATCTTCCGGTATCTTTGGAGGTGTCCTAGAGTACTTACCTGAGGTATCCTGATAAGTTTATCTACTTTTCTGATGAGACAAACGGTGATTAAAAAAGATGATCCTGGCCATAACACTTGATGATTTCTATAGGAGATATGGAACTTTACCATCCTCATTAATGGACCCTGTCATCATTTAGGTATTAGATGGTAGGGAACGTGTCATCCTATCTACTATTTATCAGGGATGAGACGCGTGGCTGAAAAGCTACTGGACTTAAGTTAGGATTACTAAGTGGGGTAACTTAGCCTGTCCGTGAGACATGTCTGGGAGGTCAGACATAGTGGTCTGGGCTCAAGGGCCTGACCACAAAAGATAGATGGAGTCAGTGTGTACTTTTGGTGTAGTTTGTATTATTCAAGGATGTGATGGATATGTACACCTGGCCTGTTCTTGCTTACAGGAACCCCTGTGCTGTTATTAGTTGCGGTGGGCGTCTTTCCTGTACTGTTGATAATTCCTGCTGGCGGTTGGCTGTCCGCCTTTGCTGTGTGCTGTTGCGCCATTTGCTAGTGGCTATGGGCTAGTGATTGTTCGCTATAAAGCTATATGGTGCTGAAGCCAAGTGTCCAGTGACAGTTGAATCTTACCAGGCTCAAGTCCCAAGGCTCCATACGGCATCATACGGGTACAGGTGAAAGTACAGACAGACACTAAACACACTGACTTCGGTCGAGTGGGATGACTAGAATTTCCAACAGACTACTCTCACCCAGCTTATTGTTCCTGCCTGTTTGTCCGTCCGTTGTCTGTCTGTTGGGCAGAGTCTGAATCTCTAATAAAGATTCTGGATTCGCTTTTTATAGGAGTGTTCTCTTATAGTCAGTTAGGTGTCTTCTTGTATCCACAGTAGTCCTATTGGAAGAGTCGTCCTGGAACCGTCCTGGGGACATTTGGAGTAAAGGATAGACCTAAGTAACCTAGAACCCCAATTAAATAGTATCTACGAATACTGAGAACCAGGCCAGTGTTGTCACAACACTGGCGATTATCGTGAGCATTCTCACAAAAATGTAAACAATTGATAAATAATTATACATATACACTGTGTAACGTAAACTCTCACACTCACTAACTCTCCCACTACCTCTACAGTAATATACATGCGTACATATTATACATTATAAAATCAAGTGGTCTTCAAAATGATAATATGAAAGATGATAATACGCGATGAGGAATTTTAGGAAGACATCCATGACGTTCAATCAAAAATGTGAAGAAGCAGTCATTAAGAAAAAGAATGCCAGACATTTATGGTTAAATGACATCAACAACATCCAAAAGGAAGAGCATTATAGAAATGAATGTAAAGAGGCTACAAAAATAGTCCGACAGCAGAAGCGAGAATATATGAGTAATATAATCAAAGATATGGAAACTAATCACCAGAAAAATGAATCCAGAAAGTTTTTTTTTTAAAGAACTGAAGTCAATGAAACGAGGGCACGAACAAAACACATATGGTTTAAAAGACAACAATGGGAATATGATAAATACCAACGAGGAAATGTGCAACACATGGAAAGAATATTTTGTAGAATTACTAAATTGTGAAGCTCCAAGTAACACTTTCCCACAGGAAGAGGTTCCAACATGTGAACCACAAACTGAAGAACCTACATTATAAGAAATCCTATATGTAGTCACACGACTTAAAAACAATAAAGCAACTGAGACTGATGGAATTGCTGCTGAATTTATAAAGGCAGGTGGCTATGCATTACATCTAAAGCTATACGAACTAATAATAAAAATCTGGAGGACAGAAGAATTACCCCATGACTGGAAAGAGTCATTATTGATACCTATCTTTAAGAAAGGAGACAAGTTCCAGTGTGGAAATTATAGAGGAATATCACTACTGTCCACAAGCTATAAGATACTATCCGCAGTATTACTAAATAGACTAAAACCATATTCAGAAGACATATTAGGTGACTACCAGGCGGGTTTTAGACAAAACAGATCAACAATAGATCAGATATTTATCTTACGACAAATAGCAGAGAAAAATTGGGAATATAAAAGAGATCTCCATAACATTTTTGTGGATTTTAAAAAGGCTTATGATAGTGTCTATAGGAATAGTCTATGGAATGCTATGCAGGAATTTGGAATACCAAGGAAGTTAATCAACATGACCAGACTATGCATGGAAGATACTTATAATATAGTAACATATAAAGGCAGGAAATCAGACCCTTTCCAAATAACATCTGGCTTGAAACAGGGTGATGCACTATCGCCGCTACTCTTCAATCTGGCTCTAGAGAAAGTTGTAAGGAAGGTAAAGGAGGAATGCGATATTGGAGGAACATCTAAGCTGCTTGGTTATGCAGATGATATAGATATTATAGGGCAAAGTGAACAAAAGACATTGGAAATATTGACTCACTTAAAGGAAAAAGCCCAACAGATGGGGCTGGTTATCAACCAAGATAAGACAGAATATATGGTAATTTCAAGAGACGGAATGGCTAAAAACTCTGGCCACATACAAATAGATAATATGACCATTAAAAGAACGGAAACATACAAATACCTGGGTACAATCTTCAACTGCTCCAACATCATAAGGGAAGAAATACAAACTAGAATCAACTCTGGAAATAAGATAATACATATACAGACCTACAAGCACATGGAATTAACGACTGGCAAGAGAAGGTCCACCAGAGAGACGAATGAAGACGGATTGTATCTGCAGCAAAGAACCTCAATGGCTCAGAACGCTGAAGAAGAATAATAATCCATGACGTGCTAAATAAAATAGATAGGCAGGACAACATCATAGTTATGGCAGACCTACATGCAAGACTTCGACATGACAGAGCTGGCATAGACAAAAACATCTTGGAGCATTTGGAGACCAACATAATGAAAGAAATGATAACGGAAGTAGACTGATAGAACTATGCAGCCAACACCACCTCTATATAACAAACACACTCTATAAACATAAAAACTCACACATATACACCTGGTATAAATGAAACAATATAGAACCAAAAGCTAAATTGATTTTATATTAACAAGAAGTAATAGAAAGGTAAATCTATTAGATGTAAGGGCAGTGCCAAACTTAAATATACACACAGATCACAATAAGAACCATCAGAAGAAGAAAGCAAAGACCAGGAAAATACATGCCATGTGAATCAGTAAACTTAAATAACATCAAAGACGAGGCGGTGAGGGAAAATTATGAGAAAGAACTAACTGAAATCTTTGTAAAATTACCTATGGAGAGAAAAACAGCTGAAGAAGCATGGAAGATGTTCAAATCAAGCATTTAAATACTGCAAAAATAACATGTGGAACAACGAAAAAAAGCAAAACACGGAAAAAGAAAATAACAAGTTGGAACGCATAGGTAAAGAAAGCTGTAAAAGCCAAAAATACAAAATATAAAAAGTGGTTGAAGAGCAAACACGAACATGATTACATAGAATATGGAACAGCGAGAAGTCATGTGAATAGAATAGTAAAGAGCGAGAATAAAATGACTGGAAGGAGTGTGGGGAAACCATAATTAAAAAACTTCAAGGAAGCAATTAGAAACTTCTACAAACAGATAAGTGCAATGAGAATCATAGAAGAACCCGTTGACCCAACTGAAATAATTAACAGCGAAAATGGAGAACCAATAGGGGAACAAACATACATCTTAATAAGATGGAACCAATACTTCGAATAACTTCTCAATATCTCATCAGATGTCACAGGAATTCAAGAAACCAACATAGATGCCACCGAAGAACTAAAACCAGACATACTGAAGTCGTCAGATTAGCCCCATTGAACAAATCACCGGGAAACGATGAAATACCAAATGAACTAATTAAAGCAGCAAGAGAAGTAGGAATAGCATTGCTAAATAGACTATTCAATCATGTTTGGGTAGAACAAAAGACACCATGAGACTGGGGAAATGCCATAAGTATCAAAATTTTGAAAAACAAAGGCAGCAAAAGAGACTGAACACAATACAGAGGCATTTCCCTTTTGCGTCATACTGGGAAAGTATTTTGCAAACTTCTTGAGAAAAGATTACGATCTACTATAAAAACCCACTAAGCGAAACACAACTTGGATTTAGGAAAAAAACAATGGGTGCACAGATGCCAATTTTGCTCTTAGACTACTGATAGAAAAATCAATCGAATACAACGAAACACTCTACTTAGCCTTTGTCGACCAAGAAAAGGCATTTCTTCTACATTTATCCTGAGTGTTATTTCAGACGTAATGCGGCGTGTCTCATTAGGCACCCTTAGGCCAACACATCCGACTTTAGCGTGCGTGTTTTATTCAGGTTAGCATTCTTGAAGGACTCTCACTGTTGTGGTGCCGTCCACATAACAGCTGGTCAAGTTAGAACGGTCGAAGACTTCACGGTCAGCCCTCAAGGGAAGGCAAGGGCAGTCCATGAGCATTTTCCGCCATCTAAGGAGACTTCCATAATCGCAGAGCCGACACATAGCGCTCTGGTACTGGGCTCACCCAAGGAGTCGCCACGTCCTGCACATAGCTGTTTTAATGCCTCTCTTCCATGTATTGGGCGTTTCGTTCGCCAGAGGCCGCTCCCCACACAAACAAGGAATGGTCAGTATGCAGACGGCTTCCAATCAGCGAGCTTTCGGTTCGAATGTGTACGGACGCTGTACCCGGAAAACACGATTGTCAGAGCTGTTCCGACCGGAAAACAAGATAGAGCTGTTCCGGTCTGAAGACAAAATTATCAGAGCTATTCCGGACACGAAGGACATTTCACTCAAACGTGTTTGCGTTGTGTCTGTTTTATTTGCGCCCTTAGGCCTGCACATCCGTCTTCTGCGGTCATTTGGTAAACGGGTTTGCCGTCCCGTGGTTTCGAGGGACATTCAACTCTTACTGTTGTGGTGTCGTACACATCTCTGCTGGTCAAATTAGAACAGCCAAATACTGTACGGTCAGCTCCCAGAGGGAAGGCATGGGCAGTCCATGAGCATTTTCCGCCATGCAAGGAGACTTCCATAATTGCAGAGCCGGCACAAAGCGCTCCGAGACTGGGCTCACCCAAGGAATCGCCACGTGGTGGTGCTCATGGCTGCTTAATTCCCCACTTCCATATATTGGGTATTTCGTTCGCCCCTGGCCGTTCCCCGCTCAGACCAGGAACGATCAGTCTGCAGACGACCTCCATTCAGCAAGCTTTCGCTTTGGATTTCCGCGTAATGGATTCGCTAGCCAAGCGTTCCATTTCGTGTTAATGGGACGTTTCTCTACCTTTGACTATACTCACTCAATGATAATTTTTTTTTTTACATATAGATTTGTATCGTAACCATTGCGTGTGATTGGGATGTTTTTTCACCTTTAGTAACGCTCACGAGGTAGGCTACATGTGCTGCCAGCTCAGCACCTTACCTCCATGCAGCAGAGAGCGAGTAACGGCCAGGCCCTCTCATCCGTGAGATCCCTCACATCCCACTATGATTTTGTCCTGCGTTTCTATTTTATTTAGCACGTCATGTATGTCTTCGTAGAAGTCCTCTCATTCTTGTTCATTATTGTTTGCATTACATGGTGCGTATATTTGTACATATGTTGTAATTGTTTGTTCTTTTATTCTCACTGTTATGATTCTTTCTTATATATATTTTATTTCTAGTATTCCTCTTGCTAGCCGTGGTTCGATAACTATTCCCACAGCGTGTCTTGCCCTTTCTTGCTGTTCTACTTCAGAGTAAACAAACGTGTAACTGCGGTGGAGCTCCTTGCATCCTTTCCCCTTTGTTCTAGTGTCCGATATTCCTATCAGTCCAATTTTCCTCTCTTCAATTGTTTCTATAAGTTTACTATTGAAACCACAGACGTTCATTGTGCCTATCTTTTGAATCGCTGATCTATCTCGTAGTCCATTAACATAGCCGGGTCGATATCCGTTTGGGTCAGTCCGTTTATACTTCTTAGTTTTTCTACGAGCAGTATGAATATCTCCTGCCGGCTTGTTAGGCCAGCCGCAGGTTTAGGACACAAATCTGACCACAGGGAGTTCATCCCCTCTGGCGAGCCATACCCCCGTTAGCCCATGACCTCGCGGTCATGGTTGCCCGGTCTGCACCACGCGGAGGTGGGGGTTGACTTGTGTAGTCTGCGGGTCATCGGCAGGCTACTAATTTTCGCTCTTCACTCCTCCTGGGAGAGGCTAGCCGATCCTAACCCTGCTGGCTGCAGGGCCAGGCGCATTCCACACCTTGCAGACCCTTTGTGTGTCACAGATGAGGTCATAATGGTATTAAAGTCCTTTGCTTTCACCCTGGAGTTTGCGTGATGAAGTGGTTAATCCGACCTGCCTTTCTCTACCATGGCTATGGGTTCGATACCGGCTCATCTCGGTCTATTCACTTGTGCAGTTTTCTCGCATACTACTGGTGGTCGTCGCTGGAACTACGGATTTCGTGTTTTGTTCGATGCTATCGACATGCCGCTCTGCGGAAAAGAGACCGTTCCATTCGGAATTTAAAAAAAAAAAACCGGTGCAATACAACTGATCATCTTGCTTTGTGTCCTTTATTAACTTTGACCTCAGGTTACCAATATTATGTCTTTACGTTGGATGCGGCCTCCATGTAGAGCTCTGTCCATCAAAGCTGTAGTCTCAGAGTTGTGGTTCTTCATTGAAAGACATGGTAACCCTAAAATGGCTACTGAACCATTTTACTTCTGGCAGAACTGGCCCTGACTGTCAATTTTCTTGAGTTTACTAGCTAATATGTTGATCAAATAAGCGGTTTATCCACGTGTAACAAAATGAACCCTAGCTAGTCATCTTCTTTCTTACTTCTTACGCTATTTATCCGCCACTGGAGCATGAGCTGTCAACCAGTTGAGTTGTTGAGTTGCGTTGAGCTAAGAACCGACATAACTGCACTTAGGTCATTCCCATATACGCTCCGTCCCCTTGTTCAACAGTCTACTAATCATTCCCACCGTTATATGATTGACATTCTCCTGGTCTTCCCTCTCAGGTTTGAGATTCTACCAGAACCCCTGTCATTTCTCCGCAATCTCGCAATCTCATCCTTTCCATTTACGGGTTCTCAATATGTTCATCCATCTTCTCCATCTGGTCCCAGAGGCCCACGATCACCTGTCCCTTGTCCATAGATAATCGACCACAAAGAGGTGCATTCCCTGCCAGCCTATTAACCTGTTCGTTCCCCCGCACTCCCGCGTGGTCAGGGGGGAAAAATCCATACAATTCTTACAGCCTGTGACCTCTGAAGCGGGTTGAGCCATTCTACACGAAACATTCCATTCTCCACTTTACTGAGCATACTCCTTGAGTCCATGATGAAGACAGTGTGCGTTGCAGTGGTCTCCTGTAACCATTGGAATGCCGCTGTTACTGCTTCCACCTCCATTCTCATGTTGGAGATCGTAGCCCTATATTCCATACTTTCATTTCTCAAGAATCGTCTTTTAACCTTCGCAATGAAACCTCAACCACTTCACCTATTTCGCACCACTGACCGATCTGTATAGATCACTGTGTCATCTTGATGTGTATTAATTTGGATCAATTGTTGCACCTTAAACTATGTGCGGCCCGCTGCCCATTCTCTGCACTCACGGCCCAGTGTTACTACAATATTGTGCCAATCCGTCCTGTCTACCGGTACTTCAACCGACTCACTTCAAGCCGATCTATCCTTAGTTATCTCGTGCAACTCGGTCCGTACCTTTTCCATATCATTTATTTAAGTCTGTGCTTCTCTTATTATCCACGTGTTTTAGGTTCAACTCTTTCCCTTTTGCCTAGTGGATTCCAAACACGGGCATTTCTAATCTTGATATTATTAGGATTTATCAATACATGTCCCTGCAATAACGTCTATTCTTCACCCCTTGATTCACTGGTAGCAGTTTAGTTCTCTCCATGAGCTCAAGATTGGTGACATGTTATTGTATTTTGGTCTTCCTGTTTTGCGCAGGCACCAATTTATGAGTGTTTGTAGTTGTTTAGCCATCGTTTTAGTCATTATCCATATTTCTGTCTCAAGTAATACCGATTTAACGGTAGAATTAAATATTCTAAGTTATGTAGAAGATCTAATTTCTTTCTACTATACACAATTTCTTAGTGCTATATAATCTATTGCATTTTGTATTCTTATGTTGATATTTTTATATGTTCACCCCATCTTTACCCACATTGCTACAAACAGTACAGATAATACAGACAGTCCTGTCAGTACAGACAGTCCTGTCAGTAAGACAATACAGACAGCTTAGACAGTTTGTCAAGATGGCAAAAGTGCCAAACATTTATATATAATAATGACTAAGAAAAGTATTAACTTGTAAGACCATCTTCTACAGAATTCTGTCATTCGGGAATCATGTAGAAGCAGCTGTTATAAGATCTAAGCAGGGAATTGGTGAGCTGAAGGTCATGCCAGCAATGGACAAGGAGCAAAGAATGTTGCTCATACTCTATCAACATCTTATTCTCTCAGTATCTGAGTAGGGATTGGGACTGCTCACAGTGTCTAAGTGTCAGCCGGTGAAAAAGAGTGCGCACAGAATGAAGCTATGCGGATGACCCTCTGGTAGTGTGTGTATGTGTGTGCGATACATCCTAGCCTTGTCCACGATTGCAGACAGACTCAATATGCTGCACGCCATATCATACCTCCGAGTTGCTGCAGACACGGAACATCCCCTGCCTGTATTCCTGCACACAGTTAAGGGCGACAGACTGATCAGAGATCAGAGGGAAATCATGAATAGCTCAGGCAGAGGACACAATCTGAGAAGTTTACATGCGGGAGAACTTGGAGAGAGGAAGGGAGTTGATCAGAATGCTAGAGGAAAAGCCAGCAGAATCATAATAACATTGGATGATGATGGCAAGGATTGGCCGATAAACTGTACTGAATGTGAGGTGCAACAATTGATTCACAGCAATTTGCGATCAGGCGATGTAACCATCTACGCGGACGGTTAGGTCTGTGCTAATAGATGAAAGAAATCCCTGGGGGTTTGTGGCGGACGTTAGTGAACGATGTTTGGTACAGGGGAGCCTGGCATATGATACGACATCATCTAGTCTGAGAATGGAGGTGGGGAAGTTACACCGGTGTTCCGCTGGCTATAGGAGAAACAGAACACGCGTGTCGTGATTGTAACGGACACGCAACGTGTGATGAGAAAGGCGCACACAGGCATACTTCGGGCAGAGTGGCAGGCTTCCATTCAGCAATCAAATATAGAGAGCATCTAGTGGATGTTTCCCCAGGACAAGCTGGTGTGGTGGCAAACGAGCAGTCGGCCAGATTGACTTGGCTTGCACCACTGGGTGGGGTACTGGTGCATGATAAGGCAGACTTAGTCATGGCCCCTTGGAATCGTGTGTGTTGTGCGGAAGAACGAGTAGATCACCACCGCTTGGAGAGAATGGTCCTGCAGGGAGTTACCAAAGGCTCTGGTCGACACTGACAACTCCGAGGAAATGGTAGATGGACACATAATCCGGCTACTGCTGGTACCAGTATTACTTGTACCTCTTGCTGACCGTTGTAGGTGTGAACGATTGCTGTTATGTCAGTTCTTGATTCCATTCAAATCAACTCATGTAAGATAAAACACAATGCACTTGTCCGGCTTTTCCGTATTTACGACAGCTGTGAAGTACAACACAAACATTATTAGGGATGGTAAGACAGACATATGAACAAGTTATACTTCTGTGTTCGTTTATTGCGTGGTTTAATTTATATTAATTAAAATGATTAATATTGTTATTTTGGGCTTGAGGCCCTTGTCAGGAACGTACATGTGTTTGTATTTATTGTTTTTTTTGCAGTATCTGTAAATAGCTTTGTATCCCATTACACATTACAGAAGAAGAGATGCAAGTTCAGTCCTCAAGGTGGTGATGTTGGTTAGAACCCGTGTTTTGGAAGCACTTGGTCACGTGTTCATACTTGGATGCGGCGAGTTCGAATCTTGGTGGGGCTTTCAATGTTTATGTTGTCCAGTGTGTCCTCTCGTCTCTATTATTTTCTTCTATTTCTATGAGCATCAATTAATACAAGTGAATTTGTTTATTTACTGTCACAGTGGCCTTAAAGGCGTCCCGACAATTGATATTTTACCACACAGAAACCAACGAATCATGGTAAAGTTAGTTGTATATCCTATACAGGACGTCCCAGTCAACCCCAGCATATTTGACTGTTCGTGATCTCTTGGCAAGTTTACGTTCAGTAGTTTGCCATTGTTATCTGAACGATCGACACTCATGCCATTATATGTAAATCAGCGCAAATCATGACTCTCCTTTAAATATTCGTACTATACTGGACACAGCATTACGGTCTGGCGTGTTTGTCTGTTTATTATTTGACTTATGATGGTTTAATATACTCTTCTGAGACGTAAGTAGTAATCTAGGAGGTATTAAAGTCGTAAATGAGGTTGGCAACCTCAATCTTTTACTATATAAAAAGTCTACCACCTCAAGCGAAATGTCAAAAAGCGGATCCATTTCCGACCACATTTTCAAATAATTGGCCGGTATTTCCTTGGGCTACTTCCAGTGCCACTTCCTGTGTCACTTCCAGTCCCGGGGGCGGGCGGGCAGCGGCGGCGGCGAGTGGACAGGCGCGAACCGGCCGCCTCCGCTTCCCTGATCCGTCCCCGGACCACTTGAAGACAGTGAGGCAAGCCCCGGGCAAACGGAATACTTATATAGATAAATATTGTCACTTCCTGTTGACTACTTACGGTCCATGGGTACCCGCCCTCGGTACCCACAGGTGCTTCCGCCGGCTGCCTCGGCTCCTCCTGTCCGACCCGGGGCCGCTTGAAGACAGTGAGGCAAGCCAGAGCATGTGGAACACTTATATAGATAAGTAGACCAACTAGTCGCCGGGCACCTAGGTTCGAGTCCCAGTGTGTGTGTGTGTGTGTGTGTGTGTGTGTGTGTGTGTGTGTGTGTGTGTAGGGGTATGCCGCTGTGAGGGGCTCGAGGGAATATGCCCCTACCCCAGATATTATCCGTTGCCCCACAACGGGGCCGCCAACCCATTCCTACTAAGAGGAAAATGGAGAATGGAGAGCCACAAGGTCCTGATCTGACTTTTTTTTTTTTTTAACTTTTATTGAGTGTTAAAATCATGGCAAAGTGTATTGTTCGTGTTTTTACAGAGCGTTGCATGTGGACGTGTAGATGACATATACGCAAAATTACAAACATTTTATGCATTAGAACATTTCTTCATTGAAATTGTTGTAAGGAAATATTTTAAACAACAGCAGGATGATATTACACCGTTATTATTTCCCCTGCCACATCCCTCATCTGTCGGCTCCAACCCCACCAATACCATCACCACCGCTCGGTAATGATGAACATGGCAGTATAACTTGTTAGAGCCAACTGTTGAGGGCGGCAGCAGAATCAAACAAAGACAGTATCAAAATGGTGGGATAGTAGGATGTGACAGTATACTAGCTTACAATACAGAAAGGGTAGTGATTGCATTTATAATGTTTGTGTTGTTACATGCCTTCTGTGTGCTCAGTATTTGTGTACGTGTATTTATCGAGCATTGCATGTGGGCGTGTAGGTGACGTGTGCAATATTATATTCATTAGACATATTTACATGTGAAGGGGGTAATAAGGAGAAAGAAAAAAAAAACTTCCCATTTTTGTTTCCCTTGCCACCCTCTCACCTATTGGACCCACAACACCAATGCCCTCATCACCACTCTCTGGTAATGATGGTAAAGGCAGGATAAATATTTGAACCATTTGATGAGGGTATCAGCAGAGGCAACAACAACTATGAGCAAGGGAAGGGGGGCACATGGGAGATTAGGTTATATATTAATAATGATAATAATAATAATAATGCAAATAAAACAAAGTACATCAATAATAATAATGACAAAAAGTAAACCTACTAAGGGTGATAACAGCAATGATAATAACAGCCATGATAATAATAGTTATAAAGATCACATTTTCCAAACATGTGATTACATTTGCTAAAATGATTATCTTAGGAATGGTGTTAACATGAAATGCAAGCTAAAGACAAAATTGTCATGGCAGGGCAGACCAGGCCCTAAGCCTTGGTTGGCGACTGGTCTAGGATCGAAGCTCCGACAGGCGGACAGTTAGAGCATTGCTTTGCTGATCCGGCAGCTTCTGCAGCTTGTCTTGTTCCAGATGTAGGGGTGTTACCTTTCCTCTGGAGTGAACTAGGCAGGCCGAGAGAGGGATCATGCTGCATGGGCAACACATGATCTCTATATTTTAGCCCAGGCTTTGTGCTATGGAGAGGCAATAACACCATCCCTGGTCTTAACTGGTCTCGGAATCAAAGCGAGAGGCAACTGTTACGGGTTATAAGTCCTTGTCAGTTGGCGTAGACATGGGGCGCCATGCGTTGCCTCTGACGGTGGGAGACACCTATAGGTGTCACTGATCAGCTACCGCCCGCCTCAAGCTGGGCAGCCCCCAGCCAATTGGGTGCTGATCCGCCACAGCCTGACTGCTTCAATGGTTGCTTGGGGCTAGGACAAAATCTGAATCGCAGGCTGTAAAACCAATGCACCAGGTACAAACAAAAATATAAATAGAAACCTCAAGCTACGGCTTGCAACCTGGAACGTGAGAACCATGTGTCCAGGATTTTCCACTGACTTGACCAATATTGACGATGTGAGAAAAACGGCTGTGATTGATGCCGAACTCAATCGTCTTAACATTGATATTGCCGGCCTGCAGGAGACTCGCCTCGCTGAGGAAGGGTCACTCAGGGAAAACAACTACACCTTTTTCTGGAAGGGTAAAGGGCAGGCAGAAAAAAGGCAACACGGTGTGGGCTTTGCAGTGAAGAATTCGCTACTGGGAATAATTGAAATTCCAGCAGGAGGAAATGAAAGACTATTATCCCTGCGCTTGGCAACCTCTTGTGGGTTTGCCACCATTATTACTGCATATGCACCGACACTCGATTCCTCTGATGATGTGAAGGATTTGTTCTATGAGGAGTTAGACTCTGTGATCAAGGCAGTTCCAAAATCCGACTACATTTATATGCTCGGTGATTTCAATGCTCGTGTGGGCAAGGACTCGAGTTCATGGCCAGTGTGCCTTAAGCCAGTTAAGCAAGGTTGTGTACTAGCTCCCACCCTCTTTGGAATATACTTTTCACTTCTACTGAAATATGCATTTCGTGATCAGGATGGTGGTATATACATTCACTCACGCTCAGATGGCGGCCTCTACAATGCTCAGAGATTGAAGGCCAAGACCAAAATTAGGAGGGTACTGATCAGAGAGTTGCTTTTTGCAGATGATGCTGCAGTTACGACCCACTCTGAGGAAGAATTGCAATGTCTACTATCTGCATTCTCCAATGCTTGTTCTGAATTTGGTTTAACAATTAGCAAAAAGAAGACACAGATTATGTCACAAGGTGCACATGGGGTACCATCAATCTTTATTGACGACGCCGAACTAGAGATAGTAGACCATTTTACATATCTAGGATCAGTGGTAAATAGCAAATTATCCCTAGATCAGGAAATCAACATCCGGATTGGTAAGGCAGCAACAACAATGAACAGGTTAAGTAAAAGAGTCTGGGAGAACAGGAAGCTTACTGCCAAAACAAAAGTCCTTGTCTATCAAGCCTGTGTCCTTAGTACTCTTCTCTATGGCAGTGAAACCTGGACAACTTACTCACACCAAGAGAACAATTTAAACAGCTTTCATATGCGGTGTCTGCGAAGAATTCTTGGTATTAAGTGGCAAGACAAAATCACAAATACTGAAGTATTGGAAAGATCAGGTTGTGTGACAGCTTATTCCATGCTCAGTCTTCGTAGACTTAGATGGATAGGACATCTTAGGAGGATGGATGATGGTAGAATACCAAAGGATATCTTTTTTGGTGAATTACAGATGGGTAAGAGATCTCAGGGTCGGCCTCTACTACGATACAAAGATGTGTGTAAGCGGGACATGATTGATACAGGCATTGATAATGCACATTGGGAGCAAGTCGCCGCTGAACGTGTTGCATGGAGGGCAAATATCAGAAATGGAATAAAGTCAAAGGAGAAAATTATTGCAGAAAAGTCACACACCAAGCGTTTGAGAAGTAAGATGGTGCATGATGGTGGAAATGACCACGTGTTCACATGCACCCACTGTGAACGGACATTTACAGCGCAAATTGGCCTTATCAGTCACACTCGCTACCGCCATAGTTAAAAGTTATTATGCCTTTTTAAAGCACAAACTATCGTCTGTCAAGACGGCATGGTGCCAATGATGATGCAATGGTGTTAACATAGCATAGCAGGTACATACAATTGCAACCTGCAATGTTCAATAATAGTAGGAGTAAAAGGAGTTCGTTATCTTTTTCTCCTTGCTTATTTTTCTTTTGGTCTTAATTGTAAGGGTTCATTCATTTTTTTCCCTTTCCTTTTTTTTTTGTTTTTTGTTTGGGTTGTAAAAATAAACAAGCATTTGGATTAACACAGATTTTTACAATCTGATTGGTTTGGTAATCATCTGTGATTTTGTATTCATTCATTCATTCAAAATTCACTCCCATTTTCCTGTTTCTTTCTCGCACTCATGTATACTAAATTATAATATCATAAAAAAGAGTACTTTTGTTTACTCTGGAGATATCTGTGATATTTTGTGTTTACAACATAGGAAATTACCCATTTGTATATTTCATTCCTTGAACACATTTACATATGGAAGCGGGTTAACAAAGAAAAGTTTTCCTTGCCACACTCTCACCAATTGGTTCCACCCCACCAATGCCTTCATGACCACTTTGGTAATGATGGTACAAGCAGGATAAATGTTTGAACCAACCAGTGGGGGTATATGCAAAGGCAACAAACCATAAGCAAAGGGGGTCACAGGGGAGATAAACTGTCATTTACTGCCAATATAGTACCTTGCGGTGTATGGCAGAGGGGTCTTTGAGCCTGAGGAATAAAGGCCGCCTGGCTAGTGCAGTCGCCGCGAACTGTGCAGGTTAGGATTTTCTTTTTGCCCCCGACAGAAAAAACTCCGAACCTTACCGAGGGATCGAACCCGGGCCTCCCGAATGAGAGTCCGGCATTCTAGCCTCTCGGCCAGCCAGATGAAGTTGTAAAATAAAGTTGAGTGAAGTTATTCTCCATACCACATGTAACAGGAACGCTGGTAATCATAGAGGGAAGTTGAACACATAACATAGCGTTTTCTCTGTTAGTGGATTCCTGTGGAACTTTAAAGCGTAACATTGTGATCTTGAAAATCCATGACAATTACCCAATGAACATTTTTTTTGTTTCAAGTGACAGTGATCCGTATTTCACGATACAAGGATGGTTAGATCGCAGCACTGTAATGACATTTAGCTACACGGCGTGGGACAGATTCAGAGTCAGTATTGGACTATATCCATTTGTGGTGACCAGGTATCTGGATTATCAGGGAGCTACTGGAGGAAGTCCACACCTGGCCGGAGTGAAACATCTTTTGGTGAGGTCATTGTTTACTGAGTTATAGTGATGTTGTTTGGCCTTTACAGGGATGATCAGACTTTGCTCCTGAGCTGTTCGGTCTGAATCTGCAGAGAGACTAGAATATACGACATACATTCTACACCTGCACTTCGCACATACATACACTTTTCTTCATTAAATTAATTTGTTATTAATTTTAGAAACTAGAGTTGTGTGGTATGTTATGTTGGAGAAGAATAAGAGGGGGCATGGTCCAGTGTAGAGAGAGAGAGAGAGAGAGAGAGAGAGAGAGAGAGAGAGAGAGAGAGAGAGAGAGAGAGAGAGAGAGTCAAATCAAAACAACAGAATATGCAGAAAATAACACAGAAGAACCATACGAAGAAGCTCAAAAAGAAAACATTGAACTGCTGCTAAAGACACTACATAGAAAAGAAAGCAAACAGACGCACAATGAAGCCAAGTCTCAGACATATGTAAAACCTCAAGAAGAAGCCAGCAACCCATTCACATTTACGAACAAATTCAAGGGAAAGCCAGTCTTCAATCGGAAACGTGACACAAGTCTAGTCAGCCTAGATGCGACAATCACTCCTGTCGAAGTTTGCAGATTACCTGACTAGACCGAAGAAGATATACAAAATACTGCCAAATCCACCAGGGGTATTACTACAAGAAAGCAACATCAGATGAGCCAGAAGACAATGCCACCAAAAGAAACCATATGAAGAGATACAATACAAAGGAAAACTAACTTACCAGAACCAGAGGTCACTCGTAAGAGAGCAAAAGTCAGAAACAGGGTGAAAAGACCCACACAAACCCACGGATCGACACTCTAACCAACGCTGAAGAAGCAGGTTGATGGAGACCGAGTTTGCAATTTTTGTTTTTAATATCGGATCGGATCGGTGTTCTTAAAAACATCTGGAGTATGTTTTAGTGGTGACCCCCCCCCCCCGGGGGGGGGGGGGTGGGGGGTGGGGTGTGGTGACATTGTGACGTCACATTCTTAGCCAAACGCCAACATGGCAAAGATTAGTGTGAAGATCATCCTCGAAGCAATTCACGTCTGTGAGGAGAAGAAGGACTTTGGCGCCACGTCGGCTGATATTGTGCGCTATGTGAAGCGGAGATTTCCCTCCGTTTCTAGAAATGAGGTGACTAGGATGGTAAAGTTGGCTCTCAAACGTGACATCAAAAGTGGAACAATCAATAGGCGGGTGTACGGCGTAAGATATCTTGTCAATCGAGTGATCAAAGAAAGAAAGAATCGCCCGGCAGGGAACCCCCTGCCGAGACAGAAAAGGCAACAACTTAGAAAGCAATACAGGTACTATAAAAATGTGATTTCACTCATTCTGCTTCACAATATTTGAATATTGGATTATCGCGTTTGTGCACGTGTAATCTTATTTCCAAGGTAAAAACAAAAAAACCCGTGTGTATTTATTTGCTGGAGTAGCACATTGTTTCTCCGCACTATTGAAATATCGCGATTGTGAAAAGTGAACATTATTTCCGATGGAAAACAAGAACGGAGTGACTAATAGAAAAAAAAATTGTAATCGCAATGGAAGTTGGTCACGTGATTATTCCTAGGCGTCTTTCCATATTACAATATTTTGTAGATTTATTAACGTGATCTCAGTAGCATAGTGGTTAGTTTCTTCTTCTTCTTTCGTTCGCTTGAAATATGTCTATATCTGCAATGTCGTCTCTTGCATGAATTGAACTGTTTTTTTCAGTTCACACAGTGGTCCATAGAGTTTATCTTCCACTGTCGTCTCTCTAGGCCAGAAGGTTTGCCTAGATATGTTATATTTTGGGCAGTCTTGGAGTATGTGCTCTGCTGTCTGCGACGCCAATCCACATGTGCACATGGCTGTTTCACCAATCTTGAATTTTGTATACATGTGGTTGCGTAATCTATTGTGCCCTGTTCTGAGGCGCAGAATAATGACTTGTTCTGGTCTATCCATAATGTGGTAGTCATCTTGAGCAGGTTTTGGTGGCTTTCTGACTGATTTAATCATTCTTTTCTTTTGGTGGTATGTAACGGGCACATCAGGCTGTTCCTCTTTGGCTCCTTCCTTAGCCAATTGATCAGCTCTGTCGTTCCCGGGTACTCCACAGTGGGATGGTATCCACTGTATGGTGACTTTATGCTGACTGCTAAGTTCAGAAAGTAGTGTCCTTAGTACTGGCAATTTCCCAGAGAGGAGCGCCTCGAGTACTGATTTTGCATCTGTTAGTAGCACCACAGGTTGTGTACCATTGCTGTTATTTAGTAATTTCTCTGTTGCTATCTTGATTGCCTCAATTTCGGCATCATAGTTATGGCAGTACTTTCCTGTCGGTACTCTGGCTGTGTCCCTAGTATTATTTGGGTATTCTATGTACACTCCCGCTCCTCCATTTCGAACAGCATTTTGTGCTGACCCATCTGTGTAGACTCGGATCCAGAGGTCCTGTGGGTATTCTTCATCAAGGAAACTGAGAGTGGCTGTTCTGCGCTGCACACTGTTCTGTTCTTCCTTGTCAAATATTCCTCTCACTTTTGTCTGGATTTGTAACGATAGTCTATGCTCATCTTTCCATGGAGTTCGCTCTGGAATAGTTGTTAGGGGGATACCAACTGTGGGCAGATCAGTGGTTTCTCTGCAGAGTCGTTTGGCCTGGTGGATAAAACTACTTCTTTTCAACCGCCCCATAGCTAGGTTTTCAAATCTGTTCTTCATAGGGTGGCCTGGCAAGCTGAGGAACTTTTCTGCTTGTATTAGCGTTTTCGCATCTCTGCGCTCACTCAGTGCCTGTGTCCTCCCCAGCTTCTCCATTTCCACTATAGGGGTTGATCTCATCCCTCCTGTGGTGACTCTAAGTGCTTGATTTTGCACCATGTCCAGCTCTTGTAGTGTGGTATTTGATGCTGAACACCACGCAGTTGACCCATATTCCAGGTGTGGTCGTATGCTCTGTTGGTAAACTTTGCTAAGTATTTTCGTACTGGCTCCCCATGTGGTTCCACTTAGCTTTCTCAGGATGGCTATTTTCCTTCTGGCTTTTGCTACTGCTTTGTTGATGTGCTTTCTCCATGTCAGCTTGCCATCAAATGTT
The DNA here is from genome assembly GCA_963921405.1 of Cepaea hortensis. Taxonomy (NCBI): domain Eukaryota; kingdom Metazoa; phylum Mollusca; class Gastropoda; order Stylommatophora; family Helicidae; genus Cepaea; species Cepaea hortensis. The sequence continues at coordinate 128,318,706 of OY992878.1, read as the reverse complement.
ACTCCAAGGTATGTTGGTTCTTTATCTTCTCTTAGGGGTGTTCCATTTATCTGGATGATCCCTGCCTTTTGTTTTGGAGAGAGGGTAAATAGGGTGGTGCTGCACTTGTCAGTGTTTATGCTGACACACCATCTATTTGCCCATGCAGCAAATGTATCTACAGCTCTTTGTAGCAATCTGGTGGCCACTGATGCATATTCATTTGTGCTCCATAGAACCAGGTCATCGGCGTACATTGCCGCTTTAATTCCATGCGGTAGGTGAGCAACAAGATCATTGATGAAGATTAGAAAAAGTGTGGGGGACAAGACTCCGCCCTGGGGGACACCGTGACGCAGTAGTACTTTCTTGCTCTTGAGTCCGTCTATCTGTACTCTGGCTCTTCTGTTGTGCAAGTATGCTCTCACCCATTTGTACATTCTTCCATTGACTTTGCAGTTTCTCAGTTTCTTCATCAGACCTTCTTTCCAGACTTTGTCAAAGGCTTTCTTCAGATCTATCCATGCCGCAAGCACCAGCTTCTTCTCTTGGAATGCATCCTCAATTTCTTGAGAGAGGTAGGTTGTCTGATCTTCCGTAGAGTAGCACTGCCTAAAGCCAGCCTGCTGTGGCACAAGGATGTTTTTACTTTCAATGTACCACTGCAGTCTGTGATTGATGATGCTCTCCAGTGTTTTGCAGAGACAGCTGGTGAGGCTAATTGGTCTGTAGCTAGAGGCAATGGAACCATCTTTCCCTGATTTTAGGAGGGGTATCATGATTGCTTCTCTCCAGGCTTGTGGAACACTGCCTAAGGTCCAGCTGTTATTGAAGATCTGCAACAGCTTTGTTTTGGCCTCTGTTCCTAGGTTCCTGATCATTTCATTGGTGATACCATCAGCTCCTGGTGACTTTCTCATTTTCAGTTTTGATATGGCTAGCTCCAGTTCGCTGATTGTGATGGGTGCCTCCAGAACCTCATGTACTATTTCCTTCTGTCCTGTATGTTGTCGTTTCTCTCGAATCTCTTGTTGTTTCTCTGGACTAATTTTGATATTGCTATCTTGTGCGAACGAGTCCGCAAAATGGTCAGCTGCTTGCTTTCTTGTTAAGATTTTTCCATCTTTATGTAGTGCAATTTTTGAGTTTCTCCCTGTGCCCTCGTCATTAAGCTGTTTTATTAGCTTCCACAATTTCCTTGTGTCTCTTTCAAAGTTCAGAGACTCCGTTTTCTCCTGCCAGCTTTTCCGTCTAGCCTGCAGCTTGGCCCTTTGAAATTTGGCTTTTGCATGCTGGAATTTATTGTGGTGCTCTTGGCTGGGTGTGGCCTCTGCTTGCTTTCTACACACTTCAACATCATTATGCAACTGTTCCAGTTCACTACTCCAGTAGGGTTTATATTGTTTACGGGCTCCTCTTGGTACTGTTTCTCGCGCTGCCTGTAGTATGCATTTCCCAAACTCTTCAACTGCTTTATTTATGTCTTTCTCAGTGTTCAGGTTTCTAACCAGTATGCTGGTGCGATGCTTGTACATTGCCCAGTCTGCTTTCTTGTAGTTCCACCTCGAGAGGGTGCTGCTTTCACTTACAAGCTCATTTTCTACGGTTAGAAAGACTGGCCGATGGTCACTGCCACCAAGTTGTTTCCCAACAGTTCGTGTAATGTTCCACTCCAGGTCTGGTGAATGAAAAGCCAGGTCAGGTGTAGTTGTAGAGTGCCATGATCTCGAGTAGAAAGTATGTGGGTCGGACGGCTTGTTAATCAACATGAATCTATTCTCATCCTGCCAGTCTTCCAGTCTCTCTCCTCTCTGGTCCATGTGATCATAGCCCCAGCTCTGCGAGTGGCTGTTGAAATCGCCACACACAATCATTTTTTCTTTTAGTGGTAGAGTGTCCAGTGCCTGTGGGCGGTCACTTGGACAGTAGTAATTGATCAGATGTAGATCTGTATTACCTGTCTTAAGTTTAAGTGTCTGATACTCAGCCCCTTCCATGTAGACTTTGATTTGGGAAGCCATGATGTTATTTCTTACAAGGGTCAGTATCCCACCTTTTCGCCTGTTCTTTCGGTCAGATCGGTAACACTGGTAGCCTCTGATTTTGAAGGCTATATTTTCATTGAGGTGAGTTTCTTGCAAGCAACATATGCTTACTTTTTCTTGGTCCAAGATTTTTTCTAATTCTATTTTTTTGTTGCTGACTCCCTCCGCATTCCAGTGCATTATTTTAAGTCTTCGTTTAGTATGGCCAGTCGTCCTATTCTCATGTCCCCTGGCTCCACAGGACATCTGAGAAGGACCTCCAGTAGTTGGGGTTGGACCCTTTCGAGACATAGGGCCCGGCACTGCACCTGCCTGGGGGTCCAAAGCAGGGCGAGCACCATAACGATTAGCAGTAGTCGACATATTCCATTTTGCGTGATTGCGTGGCATCCTGATTTCTGTGGTGCGCCTCTTGGCTGGTTGCCTCCGTCTTCAGCACCTTTCTTTGCTAGAGCGGACTGTGGTCTCACTCGAGTGTAGATGTGTACGCGCGAACACACCTGTCTGCGCATGCATGTACGTGCATACACATCTAGAGCATACTGGTTATTTTCCGGCGCCAGAGACTCGCCGTCGCCCCTTCTCCTGTTAGTTTAAACAGGTCCGCCACCTGAAGGCCAGGAGTTGGACTTTTGCTGCATAGGTTATGTATTCACGAGCCATTGAGGTATTTGAGCAATGTTGGGCGCTCACCCCAACACCGCGCCTCGGCTACATACAGCAACATTTGGAACCCATAGTGGTTAGTCTCTCCGCCTGGTAAACGGGAGCTCGAGGATCGACTCTCCGTCGGGGAGGCAAATTTTTTTTTTTTCATTTTCAGGAATTAGGTGACACCAATGCTATTCTGATGATTTCGCTTCAGGCATATGTTTTCTACGGATTTTGTATATTAGGTGTTGTTTATCTTGCTGCACAAGAACCTGCGCACTTGTCTTTCTGTTCTTATCTGTCCTCTACTTTGTTGTCATGGGAAAGACGCTTAGCCATCCGAACACGAGTTCTTCTCTCTCTCTCTCTCTCTCTCTCTCTCTCTCTCTCTCTCTCTCTCTCTCTCTCTCTCTCTCTCTCTCTCTCTCTCTCGCTCTAAGTCTTGCTCTCTCTCTCTCTCTCTCTCTCTCTCGCTCTAAGTCTTGATCTCCCACCTCTCTCTTTCTTGTCTTTACCACTCTTTAATGTCTTTCAATACATCTTTCTCATATCTCTGTCTCTCACACTATCTTCGTTATTTATCTCTCGCCTGTCTCTTTTCCACCTGCTTCATATATAGTTACATACCAAGTTTTCCTGCACTTTATATGCGTAGCATTTCCTTAATAACATGAGATCACAGTAGACATCGATATGTGCAAACCAACCTGCGACATAGTGGTCAAAGGCATTAGCCAACAAACGAGAGAATGCGGGCCCGCGTTCTTTCGTTTGCTGGCTTCTTTTCTCTATTAGCACTGTTACGTGCTTGACGCTTCTTGTGTTATTTTCATCGGGGCTGGTCCCGGACATGTCCAGTCTTAATAAGGACTCGATGTATGCACAGGCAGAGCATTCAAATGCAAGTCTCGAGTTGTTCCCCAGGCCAGCGGCCCGAACTCCTTTACGTTTGTTGTTTGGCGTTTTTCATCATCACGTGTGGGTTTGGTGTAGCAACAAGATGACCCGGTCTCCTTGTCAGCCTAGTTCAGGTGCCTTACCGGAAGAGCCAACCCACCTTCCTGCCATTCACCCCGCCATACTCAGCTATCCCCCTCAGTACAACCGGTTTTTTTTTTTTTTATGAGAGAGATCAAAGAGATGCCAGGAATACTAGTTGGAGGTTATAATATAAATAATATACGCTATGCAGATGACACAGTATTGGTGGCGAATAATTCAACAGACCTACAACAATTATTAGACGTTGTAGTAACCGAGAGTGCAAGGAAAGGACTCTCCTTGAATATCAAGAAAACAGTAACAATGGTAATATCAAAGAAAATGGTGACACCAAAATGTGACATAGAAATAGAAGGGAAAATCCTTAAACAAGTGGATAATTTTAGATACCTAGGGGCATTTATAACATCATATGGAAGATGTACAACAGAGATTAGGTGCAGAATAGGGCAGGCAAAAGCCGCATTTCAGAAAATGAAGAGTATCTTATGCAATAAGTCACTATCACTGAATGTAAGAAAGAGAGTGCTGAAATGCTATGTAGAACCAGTTTTGCTGTATGGCAGTGAATCTTGGAATGTAAATGAACAAATTAAGAAGAAATTAGAAGCAACAGAGATGTGGTTACTGAGACGAATGTTGCGAATTCCTTAGACTGCCAGAGTAACTAACGAAGACTGCCTGAAACAGGCTATTGAAACTAGAACATTATATACAACAATAAGACAGAGACAAACATCTTTCTTCGGTCACGTGATGAGAAGAGAAGCATTGGAGAACATCGTAACAACTGGAAAGATCGAGATGAAGAGAGGCAGAGGCAAACCAAGAGAAATGATGCTGGATGGATTGAGACGGTGGCATGGAGGAATATCAGCAGCAGAGCTGATCCAGAAAACCAAAGACCGAGATCTATGGAGAGCCACGAACGCCTACGCCAGCCGGCACGGCACTTGATAATGATGAAATACTAAATTAGAAATGGCATTGTGACATAATGTCCCCAGTTCGCGCCAGCTTGCAGACGATTATTAATAGCGGTTCTTGGAACGCCTGATTTCATGTGTGAGAGACGGGCACTACCCTTTTATGGGAAGGAATGCCAGCACTCAGAGAGAGGCCCGGAATGTGGCTGTAGCTCCAATTAGACTGGAATAGCTTGGTAAAACTTCCAGGCGGGACCAGCCATATTCACTTGAGTCTAGCAGTTCGAACCATGTAGACGTGTTTTTTCCCGGGAGGGTGTAGCCCTTTTTGTGGGGCCATTTTCGCCTCTAAGTTGCATTGACAATTGAGGCATCCGGCGGGGAACATCTTGGTCTAATCTTGGCTGGTTTTGGTTAGCGGTTCTCCGCTGATCGAAGTATAGCCCACTTTGGCTGTACGTCTGACGAGAGATGTTACTGATCTCCTTCCTGTATTAGGAGGGAGGTTATAGGCTGCAATATTTTACTGGAGGTGTCTCTCGATGTGAAGAGTCAGATGCACTGGATTGAACTATTAAACCAATACGAATCTTCCTGTTTATTACTATGTCCCTCTGCGACATTGTGGATTCATCTTTTTCTTGCGACGAAGAATGGTACCCACTTATGATACGGGAGATCGCCTATATATGTTCAGCCAGCTATGACACCAACGCATATAGAGAGTTCTTCGTTCGTTGGAGACCCCAGCGACTTTGTTGAGAGTCTGTGCATTATTCTTCCAGAATGTTGGGAGAGGGGTTCTTATTCTTCCTGGTGAATCCGGGGAGGTATAGATATGCCGCAGTCACAGATGGAATGGTTCTGTCCGTCTGAGAGGTCATCATAATTTGAATTATTTATGAATGCAGCTACACTTCTCTGGTTTGTTTAAATGTCGTGCTGAGACATTTGAGACTTCATCGTTTTCCCAGATTACGCATGCAAGTCTTACCATTTACTGGAAATCGCCTAGAGAGATTCAACTAGCTTCTGACCCATACTCAGGGAGAGTCCTTCCTTTATCAACAACTCCAGTACGTCGTTGAGCATCCGTGCTTCAACTTGTCCAAACTGATGGACGTTTTTATCAAGGGTTGAAATCCCTAGATTTTATGCAGACCTTTTTATCCTCTCAAGACAACTGCCAGATCGAATAATCTAGACTTCAAGTCACCCCATCATCATTTTTATCGAAGGGACACTTGAGGACCGTTCCTTTTGTTAGTCAATTATGACTGTAACCTATCAACGTCTATAAGCCGTCTCCCCATTACAGTGTTCAGTATCCAGAGAACCTTGTTTTATCTCAGTGGCACAGTGTGGAGTTTGGTCAAAGGAGGATGGGAGAGCCCAGTTGTTTTAGCGGTAGAAGAGGAAGAGGAGTAGAGTAGAACAGTATAAGTGTCTTCATCAACCGGTGGTTGTGGGAGAATAAAGACAGGGTAGAGAAGCCTGTGTGGAGTGAATCTACATTCTCCTGCTTTTGAATAGTGGTGTCTGCACGAACTTAGTTACACTAAAGACAATCACCAGGCCGATACTTGATCTATGTTCTGGTTGGTTTTTCCGTGTGATCGACATCATGTAGTGGTAGAGAAGAGAAGAAGAGGTGGAGAGTGTTAGATTATGAGTTATACATTATTTGAGAATGTATATTTTTGATTAATGTTTGATAGATTGTAGTGGAGACAGAGATCTCGTATTTCCAGCTTATGAGAGTCTGGCAATAAACATATATGTTCGTCAGGAGAGTTTTCATTGTCTACGTGACCAGTGTTATACTGTTTGTTGTCGTAGAGAACTGCTACTGTGTTTTTATATGTGCAGAGAATCCAGTGGGAGGTCGATCAACACACAGTCTCAGCTATTTTATTCAAGGATAACAACTTGATAGAGATCTGTGGTTAAGTGGCCTATTCTCTGTTTTAGTCTTCAGGAAGGTAGTTTATCTTGTAGAGTGGGTGGGGCCTATTCGGCCTATATCTCATTCTTACATCTATAGAGCCAATAACTACTCTATTCCTGGAGTCTTTTACGAAAGAAACTGTCTCGGATCAACTGCCTACATACGGCGAACCGGAGGGACCTAATGAATCATTTTCCCCTAGACATTATTTCAGCCCATTGTATATGGTGCTCACATTTATTATCCCACAGGCATACAGACACACATACGTACATATTTACACAAATATATACAATATAGAAAGGTTATATGGTGGTCTTCCCTGTTCTGCATATGAACTGTCTGACCAGTCGCTGTATTTCTGGGTTGCTGTTTGTGTGCAGGCACTCCGTCATTGTCATTGGGTTCCCAGTTTTGACGAAGTCTCTTAGATCCCTTCGCTCTCTATTGTACTTGTCGCATGCTAATAAGTAGTGTTCAATGGTGTTATTTTCTCGGCAAGCTCTGCAGAATGGATTTTCTCTTGTCTTTCCAATTACCTAGTATGATTCTCCACAACTGTCTGTTTGCCGGCGCTTTCCTGTTGGTCTTGACTTGTGGCTCGTATCTGGGTTCACCCAGTAATTGATATGGTGTATATGGAATATATGGTGCTAGCCATATATTTTTATAGACCAATCGGCATTCGGTGGGTGATGCGGTCAGTATCACACTGGCCCCGTTTACTTCTCAGGACATTTTCTGGGACCCATTTTAAGATGAGTTGACCTGGGAGCCTACATCAATTTAAAATATCTGCCTCATTGAGCATTCAAACATATGACCTCCTGGCCAGCATACAAATGTAGTAGCCACTGTGCTACTGCAGCTCTCCAGTTAAAGGTAGCTAATTTATTCTGTAATCCTAAAGAAAATACTGGCACTAAACACTTATGTCACTTTATGTCAGTTTATCCAGTACTGGTCTAGAATTCCTGAACATGTCACTCCCCCATTTCAGGTTCTTAAACTTATTCTTAGACAGATAATATGGTGGTGTCCCCTTTATTTTCACATCCATATGGGTGGGTTGTGACCTCCACCTTTGACAGTAATTTATATCTGTCAGAACTGGAGAGTATCCTGCTCTGCTCAAGTGTATAGTTGACCACTTTTGTTTGGGGTTACTAGGTGCCCTAAACTGTGTTTCCCACTCTCTTGTGAGTTGACTGCCTTCTACTTCTAGTAGATTTATTCATTCAGTAGCATGTCCTCTGTAGAACTTCGCTCCCATAACAACCATCCAGAAAACTTCTCAGTCATAAGCAAGATGTCCACGTCCGATACACCCACCTGGAGATCATCTGCCAAATCCTGCACCCATCTTCACTTTGGCTTCCCTCTTCCTCTCTTCCTGGAAATATACCCCACCATAACTGTTCTCTCCAAACTTTCGTGACGTTTAAAGAGACCCTAATATTTCAATTTTCTTTGTTTTATCGTCTTTAATAGCCAACGTACTTCAATATTTTGTTCTTGTTGTATGGATGAATTTGCTCTTTTCTGTATCCAGGATATTTTTAGAACCCATCTATAACATTTATATTGAAAGACATTTATGCACTTTTCAGCTTGTTTAGTAAGTGTCAAGGTCTCACAGGCATATGTTGCAAAGGGAAAGATGCATGATGTAAAAAATCAAATTTGCTTAGTTCTATCTGTCCCACTCCACAGTTTATTCAGTTTTAGTTTCTGAAGAGCAATATATATTTGTCTTTTAATTTCCTTCATTGTGTCACCATTGTTGGTAATTAATGACCCAAGATATTTGAAATGTTCCATAAACTGCAATTTCTCTCATTAACATATATTTCTTTCTCCATATTAGTTTTATCTGTATGCATTATCTTTGTTTTTGCTATGTTAAGACATAAGTTGTGATTTTCACTTTTCTTTTGCGTTAAGAATATTAGTTTTTCTATACCATTCTGTGATGTGGATATTAATACTGTATCATCAGCATATTGAATTTCTGGTATTTAACTAGATGATAAAAGCGCCATTTCTCTTCAACAAGGTAAGAAGTGATGTAAAGTAAATCTCACGATGTTCTTAATGATAACCGAGTGAGATGGTCGTTGTCTAGGTTACAATGCTCCTGGTATGTCACTACGGATTGTAAGTTGAGCTAGCCACCTGTCTCACAATACAACTCACCCCCGCAGTACACATCCACCAGTCAGTGAACAAGACTGAGTTGGCGCACATAATCTTTTAATGCAGAAGGAACACGGACACACGTAACATATTTCCATATCCAGAAAACAATATAATCCACAGAATATATATATATCCTCCTCACAACTTAACAGGCACACATCACTGCCTTCTCAAGGCTTTCTTAATCTCAAATTTACAAGACAGTTATCCAGCTACTATCCACGGCCGGACCTCACACAATACAACCCACACACTGGGTCTAGGCCTCCACTAACTATCCAACCCCCTCTGGGTTAGGCCTCCATTCAAACTGGGAGAACAACACAACACAGGACGGAGCTCTATAACTAACTCCGCTCCTCTCCTTAGACCACCGACCAGCTCGGAGTCCAAACATTAACTGTTTAAAACGATCCGACCCCCAGTCGGTCTCCGCTTCAACTGTCCTTCAAGTCCCCTGACTTCACACAAAACTACACTGTCTCTCACCCCATCCACCCTGGGGGGTCTGCACCCACCCTCACCATTATTTCTCAGGGCTGGTTGTTTTTCTCGTAGTCCCGCTACAAGGTCACTCACTTCAATGTCAATGACCCAGGCATATGTCAGTAAACAAACGTTTCACATGGCTTTAAGTGTATAGGGTATATAGTGTAAGCCCCATATGTTTATAGAACAATCAGCACTCTAAGAATCATGCCAGCTGCCTTTACTTCCCAGGACATTTCCTAGTTCCTACTTTATGCATGGTCAAACTAGGAGACCAGGACAATTTTAAAAATCTCTCTTGATGGGGATCTGAACACATGACCATCAGGCACAAGGCGAGCAAGCTAGTCACTGCGCTTTCTCAGACACTGAGACCTTCATGGTATTTCATATATATTCCAGTACTTAAGGATAACCAAACACTAGCAGTAAATATATATGTATACATTTATGGAAACTATTTGATTTGTTTAATTTTACGATATAAATGTTAATTAAGTCTGAAATTGCCACTATTTATCGCATAAAAAATTATTTCTTTTCCTATTATCCTTTCTCCCCCGATGGTGTTTCCACCTTGTCGTGGTGGGGAAGCTTGAGTTTCTCAATGACCCTGAGAGCTATGCCGGCGGTAGCGTAGCTACCAGCATGGCCTCCCAAGCCAGACAGGTCAAAGGGTAGAGAACAGACAAAGAGAAACACCCTAATCCTCCAGGTTGGAGTTGAGGCGTGGGGTTAACATCCCCACCTTTGTAAAAATCATTTTTGTTACGAAACATGAGCCTCGAATTCGGACTGACTTATCAGGACAACGACCTTGGAACGTTAAAGGACTTTTGAGATTTGGAACATGGAATGCTCGGGCACTATATCAAGCTGGAGCGTCCGAAGAACTAACCCGGGAGCTGGTTGAAAATCAAATGGATATAACAGCAATTCAAGAAATACGGTGGTAAGGAGAGGGTAATTTAGAGCAAAATGGAATGATTATAATATATGGAGGAAACACCCAAAATAAGCATGAATTAGGAACAGGATTTGTCATCAAAAAAGAGTTATGGGGGAACGTTTTAAACTGTAAAGCTGTTAATGACAGGATTAGTAAATTACGAATAAAAGGTAAATGGAAAAATATAACGATGATTAATGTACATGCACCTACTGAAGAGACAGAAGATGATATTAAAGAATACTTTTATAATGATCTGGAAGATGTCATAGAAGAAACTCCCAAACAGGACATCCTGATTGTGCTGGGAGACTTCATTGCAAAAATATGTAGAGAGCAAACTAATAAAAAAAAAGTGGCCGGTATGAAAAGCCTACATACAACTTCAAATGATAATGAATGGAGAGTCATCAATCTGGCAGAAGCCAAAGGACTGCAGATTAGCAGTACCAGACTACAAAGAAAGGATATACACAAACAAACTTGGAAATCATGTGACAAGAGAATCTATAATCAAATAGATCACATTTTAATTAACAACAGAAATGCATCAAACATACAGCAAGTTAGAAGTTATAGAGGAGCTGAGTGCCACAGTGACCACTTCCTCGTTGGAACAAAATTTAAAATAAAACTTAAGAGAGCTTTCTATACTAAATTGAAAAGATGACACCCAACATATAACAGAGAAAAACTACAAGAAATTACAGTCAAAGAGAAATTTACAGATGAAATAAAATGTAAACTTGAAACTCTGCAAAACCCTTTAGAGGAAAGCGTTAACCAAACTTGGTTGAACATCAAGAATACAATTCTTATTCTTCCTCTTCTGCGTTCATCCGGATTTTTTTCTCCGGATGTGACTGCGTTGTGCCTGTTTACAGCAGAGCTGCGTTCTTGCGCCGTTAGGCCGACACATCCGACTTCTGTGGGCATTTGTTGACCGGGTTAACCTTCCCGGAGAATACAATTCAATCTACTGCAGAGGAATGTCTCGGTGTGTTAATCACGCATAGAAAGAATAGATGGTTCAATAAAAAAAATGTGAAGAAGCAGTCATTAGGAAAAAGAATGCCAGACATGTATGGTTAATTGACATCAACAACATCCAAAAGGAAGAGCATTATAGAAATGTATGTAAAGAGGCTACAAAAATAGTCCGACAGCAGAAGCGAGAATACATGAGTAATATAATCAAAGATATGGAAACTAATCACCAGAAAAATGAATCCAGAAAGTTTTTTAAAGAACTGAAGTTAATGAAACGAGGGCACCAACAAAACACATATGGTTTAAAAGACAAAAATGGGAATATGATAAATACCAATGAAGAAATGTGCAACACATGTTGAATTACTAAATTGTGAAGCTCCAAGTAACACTTTCCCACAGGAAGATGTTCTAACATGTGAACCACAAATTGAAGAACCTACATTTGAAAAAATCCTGTATGTAATTACACGACTTAAAAACAATAAGGCAACTGGGACTGATGGAATTGCTGCTGAATTTATAAAGGCAGGTGGCCATGCATTACATCTAAAGCTATACGAACTAATAATAAAAATCTGGAGGACAGAAGAATTACCCCATGACTGGAAAGAGTCATTAATGATACCTGTCTTTAAGAAAGGAGACAAGTTCCAATGTGAACATTATAGAGGAATATCACTACTGTCCACAAGCTATAAGATACTATCCGCAGTATTACTAAATAGACTAAAACCATATTCAGAAGACATACTAGGTGACATCCAGGCGGGTTTTAGACAAAACAGATCAACAATCATCATCATCATCAAGTTCCGTGCCAGCTGGAGTAGGCGTTCATAGCTCTCCACAGATCTCGGTCTTTGGTTTTCTGGATCAACTCTGCTGCTGATATTCCTCCATGCCACCGTCTCAATCCATCCAGCATCATTTCTCTTGGTCTGCCTCTGCCTCTCTTCCCCTCGATCTTTCCAGTTGTTACGATGTTCTCCAATGCTTCTCTTCTCATCACGTGACCGAAGAAAGATCTCTGTCTTATTGTTGTATATAATGTTCTAGTTTCATTAGCCTGTTTCAGGCAGTCGTCGTTAGTTACTCTGGCAGTCTAAGGAATTCGCAACATTCGTCTCAGGAACATCTCTGTTGCTTCTAATTTCTTCTTACTTTGTTCATTTACATTCCAAGATTCACTGCCATACAACAAAACTGGTTCTACATAGCATTTCAGCACTCTCTTTCTTACATTCAGCGATAGTGACTTATTGCACAAGATACTCTTCATTTTCTGAAATGCGGCTTTTGCCTGCCCTATTCTGCTCCTAATCTCTGTTGTACATCTTCCATCTGATGTTATAAATGCCCCTAGGTATCTAAAATTATCCACTTGGTTAAGGATTTTCCCTTCTATTTCTATGTCACATTTTGGTGTCACCATTTTCTTTGATGTTACCATTGTTACTATTTTCTTGATATTCAAGGAGAGTCCTTTCCTTGCACTCTCTGTTACTACAACGTTTAATAATTGCTGTAGGTCTGTTGAATTATCCGCCACCAATACTGTGTCATCTGCATAGCGTATATTATTTATATTATAACCTCCAACTAGTATTCCTGGCATCTCTTTGATCTCTCTCATTATTACTTGGCTATACAGGGAGAAAAGATCTGGTCATAACATTTTTGTGGAATTTAAAAAGGCTTATGATAGTGTCCATAGGAATAGTCTATGGAATGCTATGCAGGAATTTGGAATACCAAGGAAGTTAATCAACATGACCAGACTATGCATGGAAGATACTTATAATATAGTATCATATAAAGGCAGGAAATCAGACCCTTTCCAAATAACATCTGGCTTGAAACAGGGTGATGCACTATCGCCGCTACTCATCAATCTGGCTCTAAAGAAAGTTGTAAGGAAGGTAAAGGAGGAATGTGATATTGGAGGAACATCCAAGCTGCTTGGTTATGCAGATGATATGTTGTTGTTGTTGTTTGTCCTTTAAGAATGATGATGACCATTCATTTCATCCAGTGGGGTTGAAGGTATGGAGCCATGGGTTCTAAGATGGCTGGTAAGGTCTATTTTGGCTCGAAATGTTATTTGACAATGTGGGCAATGAATGCTTGACGTTTCTGGAGGAGGATTTCCTGCAGTGGTTTTTCTGTCCTGCCTTTTCCTCACATCTCTTGCAGTCCTGGTTGCCTCACATATGACTGCATTTCTTCCCTTATGATGTTGGAGCAGTTGAAGATTGTACCCAGGTATTTGTATGTTTCCGTTCTTTTAATGGTCATATTATCTATTTGTATGTGGCCAGAGTTTTTAGCCATTCCCTCTCTTGAAATTACCATATATTCTGTCTTATCTTGGTTGATAACCAGCCTCATCTGTTGGGCATTTTCCTTTAAGTGTGTCAATATTTCCAATGTCTTTTGTTCACTTTGCCCTATAATATCTATATCATCTGCACAAGGCATAGTTCCCCTCCTCAGTGCAGATGGGGGAACATTGGTCACAGATACGAAAGAAATCCTTCAACGCTGGGCAGGGAATTTCAGCAACATCTTAAATGCAACTTCCTTCTTCGATGATGAAACCATCAACTGCCTTCCTCAAGTTCCCACCAATGAGACACTTGATGACCTGCCAACCATAGTGGAAGTAAACAAAGCCATCCAGCGGCAAGGCACCTGGTCCTGACTCTATCCCAGCAGAGATATACAAGGCAGATGGGCCGGTCCTAACAGAGCAGCTTCACCAAGTCTTTACAATCATATGGGTGAACGAGACCATCCCACAAAATTTCAAGGACGCGTCAATAGTCCACCTTTACAAACGTAAAGGAAACCGCCAATCCTGTGACAACCATCGAGGCATCTCCTTGCTTTCAATTGCAGGGAAGATACTCGCCAGAATTCTTATCAATCGCCTCACGGCCGATCTCGATCAAGGTCTTCTTCCTGAGAGTCAATGTGGCTTCAGAAAAGAACGTGGAACTGTGGACATGATTTTCGCTGCAAGGCAGCTGCAAGAGAAATGTCAGGAACAGAACTGCGAAATGTTCTCCACTTTCATTGACCTTACCAAGGCTTTTGATACAGTCAGCAGAGAAGGACTGTGGAAGATTATGGCAAAATATGGCTGTCCACGAAAGTTTGTCCAAATAGTGCGGCTATTTCATGATGGCATGCAGGCAAGAGTACAGGGAAATGGTGAACTGTCTGAATCCTTTCCTGTCACCAATGGAGTGAAACAAGGATGTGTCCTGGCACCAACACTGTTCAGCCTCATGTTTTCAGCCATGTTGATGAATGCCTTCGAGAACGACGACATTGAAATAGACATCAACTACCGTATGGATGGAAAGTTATTCAATCTCAGAAGGCTGAAAGCTAAAACCAACATTAACAGCGACACCATCAGAGAGCTCCTGTTTGCTGATGATTGCGCTCTATACGCCAACTCAGAGGCGGACATGCAACATAATGTTTCAGCTTTCTCACATACCTGTGCCAACTTTGGGCTCAATATCAACTTGGAGAAGACTGTAGTTATGTACCAGCCAGCTCCAGGAAATAATCACACTGTGCCGAATATCAAAGTGAATGGTCATAGACTAAGTGTTGTGGACAAATTCACCTATCTTGGCAGCACTGTGTCACAAGCTGCCACAATTGATGATGAAGTGAATGCAAGAATCTCCAAGGCCAGTGCGGCCTTTGGCAGACTGTTCAAGAATGTATGGGACAGAACTGGAATAAGCCTGCAAACAAAGCTAAAAGTCTACGAAGCAGTTGTATTATCCACACTGCTATATGCTTGTGAAACCTGGACTGTTTATCAGCGACACGCTAGGAAATTAAACCACTTCCACACAGTCTGCCTAAGGAAGCTACTGAAGATTAAATGGCAAGACAAGATCCCAGACACTGAAGTCCTAGAAAGAGCGTCCATGCCCAATATCCAATACTCTACTGATGAAGAATCAGATTCGCTGGGCTGGTCACTTGACTCGCATGCCAGATCACAGGCTCCCTAAATGAATGTTTTACAGCGAACTGCGTTGTGGTAAACGCTCCCAAGGTGGCCAGAGGAAACGCTTTAAAGACACTGAAAATCTCACTGAATGCTTTTGGAATTCATTATGACACCTGGGAAGCTGCAGCCAGAGACCGAAATTCGTGGCGTGCATCATTACACAAGAGTGCAGGCAACCAGGACTGCAAGAGCTGTGAAGAAAAGGCAGGACAGAAAAACCACTACAGGAGATCCTCCTCCAGAAACGTCAAGCATTCTTTGTCCACATTGTCAAAGAACATTTCGAGCCAAAATAGGCCTTATCAGCCATCTTAGAACCCACGGCTCCATACTTTCAAACTCACTGGATGAAATGAATGGTCATCATCATTCTTGATGGACAACAGCAAATGTTAATTACAGATTAACAGTTGACTAGCTTGTTTGTTGGATAATTTTTAATGTACATTCATTACATGAACAGGTTCATTTAACTCTCAACATTATTTCATGCATTTTTGCTTGTATTTTTTTTTTATTACAGATCCAGAGCAAAAACAGTCACTAACCATCTACATATCAATAAAAATAATGAGCCTGAATCAACATATTTGTGAAATTATTTTAAGTCATTTTTAAAGGTAGCCAGACTGATTTTTATATTTAGAGAATTCTGGATTCACACAAGGCGATGATCTATGTAATCTATAACTTTCATGGCTGCATCACTTGTGATGCCCGTTAGTAGGTTCTGTTGATTGCCAGACAATACAGGAGTCATTGCCTGCAAGCATGCGATATTAGCAAGCAAATGTGGATTATGTATC